>AP028446.1:2983090-3500445 GCA_036509395.1 Antheraea yamamai
AACCTTTTTATACACAATATTTATTAATTAAACAATAATACCACATCGAATGTCGTAAAGGACTTAATTACGACGACGAAATTATTTTATCCGATTAAAATTAATGGTTTGCAGTTGGCTTTAACGCTTTTAGTTTGCTTTGCCACCTAAAGGCGGGAACTATGATTTAAATATAACAGTTAGGTTTATAATACTGTCAGTTTTCCAATAAACACTATTCTAAACAATTGTCTATAGCATTATCTATATATAAACAGGTAGTGGGAAAAGAGTTAGGAATATCTTCCCCCTTTGTTTCTCAGCCGATTTTCTTTACAATTTTTTTTTGTAGCCCGGCGAAGTAACTGCACTATGCCTGATGGTAAGCACTGTACAATGCAAAAACTATGGCTACCACCGAAAGACAAACTATCCATCGCCGGTCACCGCGTTTATTCCGGCCAGCGTAAATGTCCTTTTTAACCCCTCCGGCTGATTTTTTAAGACGCAGATCTCAAAATCATGTTCATCATATTTTTAAATAACTAACCATTTTTTTTTAAATAGTGACTTTACATTACGTAATTTGTTATTGTTCATATTTTTAAAATTAATGATTAACAAATACAGTTTTTTTTAAACTTATGATGTCAACAGTCTGTTGACTAGTGCATCATAAGATGTTATTGCATATTGATGTAGGATCAATTTGTCTGAAAATTAAACCCTTATTGTTTTGAACAGTCCAGATGTTAATGTTATCAATAAAAAAAATTGAAAGAGTTATTTTTTTCCTTAATATTGAAATTTAAAAAAATCAATTAATCATTGTCGAATTTTGAACACTAAACGACCACTATTATTAATTATTATCTATATAATTTTGTTAATATATTGTAAATTAATTTATTTTTAACATCATAACTTATGACATCTATATATATATATATATATATACATATATGTAATACCTTGAAGTGAGCAATTCTTGTGTATTTCTATATTGTTATATATTCAGAATCTCGGAAACGGCGCTAGCGATTTCCTTGAAACTTGGTATGTAGGTGCTTTCGGGGACGATAAATCGGTCTAGCTAGGTTTCATTCATAGAAAACTATTTTTTGTCAGAATTTTCAGGCAATGAAAAAATGTAACTAAAATCTAAAGGTACATTTAGCCGCCGCTGTCAAAACAAAATTAGCTCCGATGGAAATCGGGTGCCCCGAAAATCCGTCTAACTGTCTCTCCCCTAGAGGGTGGCGTAATCCATAAGGGATTACCCCACGTTAATAAAAAAATAAAAAGTTGACTAACGTTATATGAGCAGAAGGTCTTATGATTTTCTTTCGAGAACGTGCATCATAACTTGTTGGCGCTGAAAATGATGAATAACTAGGACGACGTTTAGAAGATTTGAGGCAGCGTGCGGCACTACGTTTGATCAATGAAAATTAAGCACAACGAGAAGAGATTAGAATAAAAACGAGACGGAAGACGTCGTAGAACTATAGAACTTCATAATTATGTACCGACATATAAATACGTTTTTAATGCACGTGCACGGACGAAGTTTGATGAAGCAAACAAAATTTTAAATGAATTAGTACGTCTCTTTTTAAGCCTTCACCGACATTCGGATGAATTTTATGAAAAAATAAGACATTACAAACATATCTTTTTGTTTAGCATTCTTCAATGCAGAAAATGACAGAACAACAAATCGTCATGGCATTTATAGTTTTATCCATAAAATGACAGGTCACCCGTTGCAAAATCATGTTGGTGTGTTTTACAGTAGCCCGATAAAGCTGTTAATACCTTGCATGGTCAATAGCGTAGTCAGTTCGAAGAAAAAAGTGTTTTCTAGCAGTCCCTGTACGGACCACTGCACATTTTAGATCTTGATGCAGCTAATGTTAAATGCTAAGAGACTTAACCACTCGTTTAATTCTGAAATTACTACCTCAACAATCAAGTTGTTAGAGTACGTACATCTTTCAAAGCTATTATGACTTAGTTGATACTGTGTTCGGACACAGCGTCGATGAATGTAGGTTCGAATTCTTGCAACTGAGTTGATGCTTCCGGCGAAGGAAAACCATAGCACGGTCGTATGGCTTTTTCTAAGTTCTGACTAGCTACTACACTCAAGTTAGAAGTTTGCCCCCTAATGAACCAGTTGAACCAGTCCTCTATAGGTTTGATGTGCTTACCATCTTAGATCGCGTCAATATTTAACATCAGAAGACTGTGTTCAAATGTTAAAACTTATGAAGTATAAAAAAGAGCGCAAAATCGTTATGTGCAGGTATATACCAGGTGAACGTTTAGACAGTAGCAATATTTATGGAGAACACTCTGTACTCGATTCTCGTTCTAAGTCAATTAAAAGAATAGGTGCTTAATATTTGACCTAATTATCTAAAAACATACAAAAATTGTACTCAATCATCTAAGCGTCAATGTTAAAGCACAGTGTCAATTGCCGTCGGGTGAAATGAAATGAAAGCCACCCAACAAGCAAAAGTTTTTTTTTTTCGAAGTTTGAAGAAACAGAAGGGTTTATTGTCCGTTTTATTATCGAAAGCTATTAACTCCGGGTCACCCCTCGCAGGTTTTATCATCGGTCATTCAACCCAGGTTTATTTAAGTTATTATTCATACTTTTGAAATTCTTAGAATAAACTATACCCAAGGTTATCTTTGTTGTCTATTAGTATTTGTTTTGATATTATTATTTTGTGTGTTAAATGTAACCATAAAGTGTCCTGTCCTAGAATACTGCGAGTGTCTAACCATTCACCTGGTATAATGATGCTAGAAGTAGGGGACGAAATGAAACGGCTAACTTCTGCCCAAGGGTTACCCGCACTATATATAAAGTTTTTATTTAGACTTCCAGATCAAGCTTCTGAAGGTTTAATATTTCAGCCTGTAATGAGGTTTATGCAGTTTTACACTAAATGCTGATAAAATCTTTCCGGAGAATGAATTGGTTGTTCACCAGCGTAATAAAATAATTGTCTTTTTCTAGAAACTTGTCTATATCGTATGTAATAAAAGATAGCTTAATTAGTGTATCGGTAGGGTCGAATCCCACAATGATTCTAAGCTTTTTATATAGGAAAAAAACAGACCTTTTTTTTAAAGACGAATTGACTTGCAACATTGCAAGTTAAAAATCTGTCACCGAATATGTATTGCTCTGTTCCGGCAGCTTTACTTGACAGCCAATAATCCATTTAAAATGAGTATGTTAAGGTATTAGATTACATCAACATTTAAAATATAGTAAAATATGTTATTTTTTGTTATAACCAAGGAAACTATTAATAATTTTATATATTTTACTAAGGTGTTACATTTATATTAATATCGGCAAAGGTTTTTTTAGCATAACTGCGATTCAAGTAACGAAAAATGGCAGTAACTATGTCAAATTGGTTTTTAGTACAGCTTTGCGTAAATTTAATTACGTATCCGAAGTTATAAAGTACAGAAAAATGGCAGCAGAAATGAACTAAAGATATTGGCAAAATCATTGTTTGATGAACCAAAATTAAACATAATTCTCAAAAAATCTATGTATTTAAACAAAAACTTATAACGAAGCATTGAGGAAATAATAAAGTGAACATTTTTCAATAAATTATTCAATGCGACTAGCTTTTATGTGATTCAATTCACAACCTTGTCAAATGGGAAAAAAGAAACGCGTTCCTAAAAACTCGTAACGACATGTTTTCATAACAAGATATTTTTACACACCGTTTTTTTATATCCGTTTACGTTTAAAGATAAATGTCTATCTTTATAACATAATACAGTTTCAGCACGAAATTATAAAATGCAATATTAATTGGTTGTCTCTGATCATAAGACAAAGATCATACACTGAGTAATTGAATAATGAGAGTTTTTGGCGGGACCTTAGTTTATCATGCAGTGGATTTTATATTTTATTCATAATCTAGTATTATTTGACTCTATATTTTAGGCAGTAATATTTAAGAAGATAGGTTGAAAAACAAAAAACAAAGTTGGAATAAAAAGTTTTCCCGCGTAAACGTGGCCCAGGAAACTTGCTATACAGCCACAACTGTCAAAACTCACCGGGCAGCGATTTCTGCGGCGTTTCAGGTTCGTCCCGATGATGAGTCCTCAGCAACTGTAACGCGAACTCTGTTCCGACCTCCTCGGACCTCGGGCACGGGACGTAAGCGTAGTGCTTCTTCGCCGGCGCCGAGACTGGCGCGACACGATGTTTGCCGCGGTCCGCCATGCGGCGTCTGCCGTGCTATGCCGGACGAATGCCGCAGCCCGCGTGCCTACCCCTTATCGATAAAGCTCTGGGCATTTGTGAACGGATTTTAATTCAGTGCGTAAACTAATAGCCTGAATTTAAAATAACATTTACTTCGCACATTTGTATCTCGTTAGTTAAATTGGTTTCACAAATTACTTTTAGATGTGGTCTAACATTTAAGCCCGTAGAACGTATTTATGATATCTGTTGTAATTTATTTTGATGTTAAAAATTATTTTGCCTTGATATTACATTAAATATATATTTATGTATGCTATATATAAATCTGAAGTGTTTGACATTTACTCGAAACAGTGTCTAAATCTTAATCGATGTGACCAAACCTTTAACCGGTGGATAGAGTAGTTTTGGGAGTATTATTTATGCTACATATCATTATAATTTCATTCATGGAACAAGCAGTAATATCAAACATTTCAAAAAAATAAACAAAATCAATATAAATATAAAGGACTACTTATAAATATACTTCCGAGTACTTTATATGTAAATATTTCTGAGATACTATTTGTGTCGTAACATTTAAAAATGAGCTAAATCCAATTTAAGCCGTTCCTAATATTGTATATTATTTTTCAATATCTTCAAATTCTGTAGATACATATAAAATATGAAGGTCATATGAAAACACTAAAAACCATATGGACGACAAAATATGAACTTCGTTCTCGGTGTATAAAATCTGGAAATCTTAAAAAAAATGAAACATGTTGTTGTATGAACGATTAAAATTGGATTTAGCTCATTTTGAAATGTGACGACACATATATTAATTGTTTTTAGTAACAATACATATGCGCGCGCACATCCGCGTGCAACGAGTCCCGCAGCACGGTCAATAGCACGGGTTCGATGACAAAGAACCTGCAAGATCCTGCACGCTTTTTTCGAAACCTACACTTACGAATATATATTATTACTAGCGGACCTGGCAGACGTTGTCCTGCCTTGATAATAAAAAATAGAAATCCCAAAAGTCAACCGCAGCGCCACCTACCGGGTCCAATTGTGAATCTAAACCATTCTCGGATCCACTCGAACACGCACAAAAAATTTCATCAAAATCGGTCCAGTCGTTTAGGAGGAGTTCAGTCACATACACACGCACACAAGAAATATATATATTAAGATTGTAACCCACGCCGTTAATTAAAGCAATATGTATTTGAAAGAAATAGCTAAAACGTCCAAAATTCAGCTTTCGATTTACGCCTGAGAGGGAGTAAAACTTTCTTAATTTGCCCCCTTATCAAACTGAAATAGTTTAAAAAATTATCCGATACGAAATATATATAAGGGTTGTTGAGGTATGTATGCTTGGTACACATATATGTTTCAACAACTCATATATGTATGAATAGTTAGCTTAGCTTAGGTTAGCTCAGATAGGTCGCGAATTGCATGTATCAGGCAACAGCCAAAGCCGAGGTGTGCCGCGCACCCTTGAGCTAGTTGTCAAAATAAATTCGGCTGAGTGCCTTAAGCGCTCGCCTTAGTAGTCCGGTGAAGCTGTTAAGACCTTGCTTGGTCAATAGCGTAGTCAGTTCGAAAAAAAAAAAATTCTTAATTTATTGAAATAAAAGCTTCTTCAGCCGCCATCAGCGATTTCTTGGTAGTGTCCTTATGAGTTCGCGTCACCAATGACCTTGACATGCTAGTGGCGTATTGTGTTTGCGCCACACTCGCGACCCGTATTTTAGCGAGCTGTGTACGTGTAACATTGATATTTTGTACTGAGCGTGTGGGCTACACACATAATGTTGATTAATTAATAAATTGAATAAAATATTATATAGTTTTACTCGGAGGGCCAATAGATGTTAAAACCAATTAATGTTAATAATTTCAATTTATGAAATTCAAATAATTTTCACACTTTAATTAATTTAAAAATTCAAACAAGAATTCAGTTATTCCATTGTTTTGAGTTTTCACTTCTGTCGGCAGTCCTTATGACTGCCTCGGTTTTTTGTTTTTCTTACTATCGACGAGTTGAAGGTTTTATTTATAAGTCTCTATTTGTCATACTTCACCTTCTTTATTTTTCTTATACCATAATATCTGAACACTATTTCACAAAAATAACTCAATACTATTGGATGTTAAAAACTATGAATTATGATCGAATTTCGACCAGTGGAAGACCACTTGTTCTATTAAAAAAGTGTACGTGTCTCGGTAATAACGATTTCAAAACGCACGTACCTAATACGTCTTATTTAACTGTAATTTATTATGGGTGCTAAAAAGGACACTGGACAATATGCGTATATGCATGTCACAGGTAGATCTTTTACGTATACAAAGGTTGAACTTATAAAAAAAAATCGAGGCAGTCATAAGAACTGCCGACAGAAGTGAAAAGTCAAAACAATGAAATAAATGTGTTCTCTTTTGAATTTTTATGTTAATTATAGTGTTAATGACAATATTTAAATTTCAGAATTTGTTTGTAGAAATTATTAACATTAGTGCGGTTTTCATATCTATTGGCACTCGGAGCAATAATTAGAATGCTTATAAAGTCTATTAATTAATCAAACGTATGACTGCAAAATATCAATATTACATCTACACAAGCCCCTGCACTACGAGTTGCTAGTTCTACGCAAGCCGCGCAAGCGAAATATGGTAGATCGTGCATACTTAGCATGTCATGACGCGAAATTATAAGTTTATGTCCTGCGAAAAATACTTTTCACTTCAAAAAACCGCGAGAAACGTCAATGTCGGATTTATTTAAGAAAACCTATTTCTTTTCAGATTTTTAAATACACGTTTGATTTAAAAATTTAAACAGACGAGTGAAAAAGATGTTACAAGTACTGCTCGTGGCACGACGCCAGAACACTTGCTCCATCGCTTCGAACTAAGGTTTACACTTTTAACAAAGTGGCGGCCTCTCGTCTGTTACAAATGGCTTTGATTAAAAAAAACTTTTTAAAGGCATTCGTTCTGTAAATCTTAATCATTCATAGGGAACAAATTGAAACCTGAATAAAATATCTTGCAGTTGTTCTACTGCTTGCAAAGCTTATCACGTAAACTGGTGAGCGTAAGACCGAGAAAATGTAATAGATCTGTATTTTTTATGAAAAAATTTGGATATCAAAATTAAAAATACTTTATTCGGTTTAGACCCTAGTAAAGTGCCTATGAACGTCAAAACTACCACCGGTTCGGAAAACGACCCAGTCATCGAGAAGAACCGGCAAGAAACTCGATTTGGTTTATCTTTTTAACATATATGTATTTAAAACCAGCGAGCCCGGTGGACGTTGTCCCACCCTGATGATAAAAAAACCTTGAAAAATGATAAACCTTTCTCACGAATCACTTAATCTACTGGTGAAAACCGCATGAAAATTCGTCCAGTAGTTTTTGAGTTTATCGCGAACAGACAGACAGACGGAAGTTTTTTTTTATAATAAGTAATGACAGATTACACGTTACAATCATTTCTAGTGTATACACAAAGACGAGTTATTTCCAGACATCTCCATCATTCACATTTCGGAAAGTATTCATGTTTTTCCTCTTTTAGGGGCTCTTTTTGAATCTAATATATACCAGTGCTATTATACTCGATCTCTATAATTCATTGTACTCTAGTTTCTGCTAAAATATTGCTTTTTATGTTATTTAGTAGCAAAGTAAAGTCAGCACAGTACAATACAAAACCAATGGACCAACAAGAGATAGACAATGTACTATTTGTTGCCGTCCTATAATTTCTTTCAGGACTCTTAATAAATCTAGTATATATAAGTGCTATTAAGCCCTATCTATAATTCATTGTACTCTAGATTCTGCTAAAATACTATTTTTTTATATTATTTAGTAACAAAGTACAGTAAGCACTGCACAGTAGAATAACAAGCGACGAGCAAAAGATCTACAATATATTGTTTGTTACCGTTTTATAAATCTTTCGGTAGCTGGAGTACACCGGCTGATTATAAAATGCGACAGATTAAAAAAGAGTCACTGTGACTATTTATGTGCCTTATACCTGCGTGTCCGTTTGTATTCTAATTTGTAGAATATAGTTAGAAACACGGACAAAATCATGAATTGTTCCAACTCAGCTCTCAGAAATAATAAACTTTTATATATTGACTTCAGGACTGTAATCTACTTTAGGACGGTTATGAACAACTATAGGCTACATAAACACTTAGTAATTACATTGCAAATTTGTTTCCATTTAAACATGTGTCTAACTATGAAAGTTATACATGTCATAATGTTAAACACAGAAAGATAACCTAATCTTATCTCTCTCGGTGGAAATTTTAGTCTTATAAAAGAGAATATTCATTTTGCTGTGGGCAGTTTCATTCCGCTCAAGTGTTCTTCTCGGTACTGCCGTTAGAAGCTTACTTAAATAAGATTATTTCGAGGAAACTAAAAATCTAATAACTATTAAATACATGGTCCTCTGTAATATAAGAACCAGTATTCTTTTGTTTGCCTCCTATCAAATTCTACAGTATCTGTTTAGGCTAAAATGGTTAAGAAGCATTGCAGTGCACATCGGTATTATCCGTCCTTCTTTAAATCCATCAAGTGCCATATTTTCTCCCACCAACCCGCTCACCGGTGCCTAAGTCAGTCCAAATACATAATGATTATAGTGCACATCTCTGTGATCGAATATCATTACATAGTATAAAACAAAGTCCCCTACCGCGTCTGTCTGTCTGTCTGTTCGCGACAAACTCAAAAACTACCGAACGGATTTTTATGCAGTTTTCACCAATGGGTAGAGTGATTCATGAGGAACGTTTTAGTATATAATTTGTCAAGGATTTTTTCATAATCAGGGCGAGACAACTAGCCCGCTAGTTAATAATAAATTGCATTACAAACGTTCATAAATATAATTAGAGAGTAACACGAAAGGTGTGAACCGAAGTGTCAGTGAATGAACACGAGGCCTCCTACGACCGTGATAACAGCCAAAAGGCGAGTCCTATTTTTTCCCTATATTTTTCCGACCGTTGTGCCTTCTTAGCGATTACCAGAAAAGCATCCCGCCGAATTATTGAACCTTTTTCATCGAAATTACAACCAGCGTATACAGTATCTATCCAATTACAATAAAGCTTAAATGCCCTTACTTTTGATATGGTCGGATGGGGATCGGTTAGAGTAAAGAGTGAACTTGTTGTCAAAAATAACGCCAGAATCAGTGCAGCTTAAGTCTCGTATGTACCGCTTATGATTAATTAAAGGACATATACCACAGATTAATGGAATGCATTTGAGAAAACATTTTAGGATATGCACTTTCAAAGACTAGTTCAGTGGTGGCTATTATAACAGTTTGCTCGCTTCTCAAATATCTAACGATGTGATTGAAGTATATAAACTTACTGATTACTTTATAAAGCATCGTTAATCTATATATACGAGTATTTCACAATAGGCACAATAAAGCGATTTGACTATTTTGATGACCTAGCTCTTTAAATATAGATTTTAAATCAGTGCAGTTTCTACCTCATTTAGTATGCTAAGTTCAAATGTTTTTCTTTCTCCCGATTAACAACAAGTCTCTTTGCATATAGCAATACTACTACCAAATCAATTGCGTTACTTAAAGGCAGGTGTTTATTACATAGAAAATAGATGTGGAGACTTCATTATTTACTTCTCTAAGACATGTTATCTTTATGCACAAATCCAATCGTGATAGTTTAATACACTTTATATTATATAATGCGCGGAGAAGGGTACCTATCTAATGCAGCAACAGCTTCTTTAGTTTGGTCAAGCGTTTCGGACATGAAGCATGATGAAGCGCATAATTTACTCCCAACTTTTAAAAGAAAAACAAAAATAACGCCGATAAATTCCATAGTATAAGGATATATAAAAATTACACACTAAAAGTTCCGATATTAATTCTTTTAAATATAAATTATTTTACGCAAAATAGTAAAAACAGAGAACAAATTGTAACCAAAAGTCATTTTTTACAATTGAATGAGATACGATGTAGTCCATTTCTTCAATAAATTACAATTACTATGTCGATATTATGACGATCTAAGTTTGATTGTACGTTTATTAAGAATTAAGAATACAAGATTGGTCAGCCATTTACGTGCACACATAAGAACAGAATAGTTACTCTGCCAGAATGGAGCAGTTTTCTATCAGCATTGCAATCGAGGTTTTAGATAACAATGTTAAGCTTTTTGATAAAGCTAGTTTAAAAAAAAAAGATCAGTTGTTAATTAACAATATGTCAGTTCAAATCGAAGATCAAAGTTATCAATATCATTGAAGTGCACAAAATATTTGTTTCCCCTAGGTGTTCTGATTCTACATAACTGTGTTAAGCCAATAAGATTATCCACATCCAGGCTGGTTTTCAATCTAGTGTCGAATCGACTTCTCTCGGGTTCATTATTAAATGATAAACGAAGCTTTACAGAATATGTTGTCTATTGGACTATAATTGATTTTCTTTTTACACCATTTATAATTTTGATTGGAAATACTGGAACTTTATGTTTATCTTATTTATAACTAGCTGTGCTTGTGACTTCGTCCACATCGAACCTGATGTACAAAACAATTACTAATAAAGTCATCTGAACGTATTTAGTCCATTTGCTTATCATTTCCTTGTCTACTTTTCTCTCATACATAAGTCGCGGTGCCATTAAAATTACAATAACTTATGACAGAGTGGACCGATTTTAATGAAACGAAGAATAAGTTACTCCCGAGGATACGCTTTATGATTTTTTTATATGAGGCTTTATTAAGAACCCAGTAATTTAGCAGTGATGCGTGTTAATACAAACAGACAGACAGACAGACAGACATTACTAAAAACGATTTAAATGTATTCTATTACTTATTCCTAGATACCTGCTACAATTTTTTTCACGAAAATCGGAAGAGTACAGACACGTTAGATTTACATTCTTATTATATGTAAAGATTATATGCCTCTTTCAAAAATGTATCTATTTATATATTGTTATAATTACTAATATTATTCTCAATTATATATTGTATAATTAATCAATTAATATATGTATAATATAATTAATTTTATAATTTTTTTATTTACAGTTACATACCAACAGTATCAACCGCCGTCAGGTTAAATAGTACGCGGTTTTAATTATTTTTATTGTTTTAGTAACAAATCGCTTTTTGTTGCAGTAAGACGTATTAGTGGTCAATCAATTCCAGGCGGAAGTGTAAAGTAACATCCGCCATAATATTTAATGATGGATTTCCGCATAGTAACGCCTTCTTCAATCTAATAAATAATACAGCAACTACCAATAATCTTTAATAAGCGAAGATAAAACAGTTTAGTAGCTTATTTCCTCCGTTTGACAACGGATTTTCATAATTCTTTTAGAGTTGTTATTGACGAGCTTTATTGTTATGAATAAACATTTTAGATTTATTTTTTCTATACGACTTGTATCAAAAGTCTCTATTTATTGTAATAATGTAAACGCGCCTTACGTCCAGCGATCGAAAATATTAATAAACCTTTTGGTAAGAATCCCTTAAAAGCTAAAAAAATAATGAAATACGGTCGAATATCAACTACTAAACGGTCACTAATGTTATTAAGTTATTTGTTTCAGAGTTCTCTATTTCAGAATTTATAATTCACGTACTATCATTACATAGTATAAAACAAAGTCCCCTACCGCGTCTGTCTGTCTGTCTGTTCGCGATAAACTCAAAAACTACCGAACGGATTTTCGTGCGGTTTTCACTGGTGGATAGAATTATTCATGAGGAACGTTTTAGTAATAAATTTGTCAAGGATGTTTACATAATCAGGGCGGGACAACGTCTGTCGGGTCCGCTAGTTGACCTATAAAATTTTGAATTAATATGTAAGGAAATATATATATTTTTTATAGTTATTTAATTATTACACTTCTTTGTTGCTAATAGTACAGCAACCGTCTTCAACATGTATCCAATGGCCCAAGGTCGAAATTTAAAATTATGTATGAACCAGACTTATTTCATTATTAGTTTGTTATTTTCTTGTGTATCTGACCCTTAAAGGGAAAAATCTACTTTGGCTATTATGATTTTAAATATGGGATTTAACTTTCTTTCCTTAATACACATTCCCATTCGAAATCCATTACTTCAATAAATTTACTGAAATCTTTAGATAGATATCTACTGCCATTTCATTGTTTCGTATAATTTCATAAACCTGTAAGCCTATCTATGATGATAGATGTCCAAGAAGGACCACTAATGTTCAGCAACGGCGTTTTTGTTTTTGCTTTAAAACTTCTGTGGTCTAATCTTAAGAGGATTATGGTTGTTGTGGTATTCAAATTTATATTTTAAAGGTAGTCACTTTTCAGAGGTTATTGTTTGACAGGGTTGCAAGCCTCAATAAATCATTTATAGATAGCTAACTGGAGTGACCACCTATCAATTGAAAAGTCAAATGGGAAGACCATGGCTCGAGTAAAGTGATGGATAATAACGCTCTGTTTCCAACGTATATTTTAATTTCAAAGCAAGACTTCACACTGCTCATATACTCATTAAACCTGCTGCTGTTTTTAATGATCCGGTGTAAAAAACATATCCTTGGATATGTAACAAAAAATCTGGTGCGGATGATGATGAAGTTTAATCGGTTAATATGAGATACAAATGATGCCGTTAGTATGCGATAGATAGTCACCCTACACCTAGAGAACGGAAAGATCGTTCGTCACAAACAAAATTATGGAATAATTTGACGACATTTTTATTTGCCGATATAATAAAATGTTACATTTTGGTATTAGCTCTAATATTAAAGTTAAATACACTTAAACAAAATCCCATTAAGGACGTAATCAGAATTTATCAAATATGTTAATAATTAGCGTTAAACTAATACAAAATTTTCTATAGAGACACAAGATATGTAGAAAGTTGTGACGAGACGGTGATGAAGCGATGATGATGGACCGGCTTGATGATAAATCAGCATAAGTGCATTTCAGTGAAAGTCTTCTTGTCCTTGTAGATGGAACCCCATGCTCCGTAGTCCTTCTTCTGCTCCACTATCTTTGGTGCCGGATAGTTCAGAGTCTGCATCGTTGCAGGTTTCCTGAAGTTTTAATTAAAATCCATTGTATTTAATTGAATGAATAAATCAAAGAATAGCAACAAAGATAGGAAATTGTTTAAAATTCGAAAGTTTTATACAAATAATTTGTTAATGCCTTTATACGCAAATCAAATGTGTCTTATTTGTTGAGAATTTTTGCGATACCATTACGATATTATTTAGATGTTTTCCAGATTTAAAACAATTTGTAAATTTAATTCCAGCTTCACTAATATTTATACTGCCAAAGTATAAATTTTCCTATACTTTTATTTCTAAAGGTAAAACAGTTTTTTTACAATATCGATCAACTCTAATAACCTGTTGTTGAATTATTATTCTATATTTTATGGAATAAATTTAATTAATCATCAATTGGTGTAAACATCCATTCTTGTGACTAATTTTTATTTTTCAATGATCTCTTTAAGATGTCTCGAATATATAATGATGTTATTAATATTCTATTCGTTGAAAATTATTTACAAGACTATGAAACATAAGCTCTAAGCAATTGGACTAGAGAAAATGAAAGTATTAATGATAATATTAAAAAAGTACAAACAATTTTACATATTGAGTGTCAAATAAACTCTACACAATAGTATGGAATATTTGGAATACGTGCCTTTAACTGTTTTATAAGAACTAACTTACTTTATAGGAGCAGATACTTCAAAGGTCTTGCAAGCGTAGTTAGCCTTATTGGCTGTCTTGCATTCGTCCCCACGAGCCATTACTGCTAGCATCAGTCTCTTTCACTCGTACTTAGCTATCGCCGGTAAGAGGGAGATGGATGATGATAAGATGAAGCCGGTGATGGCAGAGAAACTATGGCACGTGCTGGATGTGGGTAAGGACGGCGTGTTCGAGCCGGTTGCCGGTGTTCGCCCGACGGCTGCCTTTTCTGGTACACAGGTTCTTAGCGAGCCTGAAAGAAAAATAGATTCATCTTTAATATTTACACATCTATATGGGTTATTATATAACAGTGTTACATCGTTTTCTTCTATTTAAATATATAGACATAATCGACTTGGTCTCAAATCTGTCATGTGAGTAATAACAAATTCATCTTATGTATCTAATCCAGTAGCAATTCGGTGTAATATTTTTGTCAATCCACCGACTACATGTACCGAAACTATAGCCCCCCATTGAAAATCAGTGCTATAGTTCCACTCAGTTTTACTGCCGCAAGTAGCTGAATGGGGGTGCTGTTGGGTATTTCTAATGAATGTATATATTTATTTTCTGTATTTACATTGTAACCGTGATGTGATTAACAATATAAAGGTTTCTTTCTTTCTATATAAATAATTAGATATCGATCGATCGAATGTTAAGTACAATATTAAAATTTTAACATAGCCATAGAAAGGTTTTATATTTATCTGATTACTTACCTATAGCATAACTCGTTAGTCAGTAGTCCTCAATATGGTCTTACAATGGCTTTTATGAGACAATTACCTTTCTAAAGATATCTCTAATATAAAATCTCCATTCTAAAAAGCCTAACCTCTAACCGAAAGTATGTTCCTTAGAGATCCATCATTTGCCTTTAAACTACTGTCTAGAGAAACCTGAATCGAATCTATAATATTCTAGATTCCATATCCTACGGAATTCTTATTTAGTATTAGACATTATTGTTATCGGTTACTGGCTTCTAATACAACAAAATAGATCTTTTACTCAAAAGTATAAAATTCAGTAAATCTTGCATTTTGATTTCGGTACCAGTCTATTGTAATCGAAACTTTCAACGATATTATTCACCATTTTGTATAATGATGTTCTATGAATGCTCTGGAATATGAAAGCAATTTAAGAGTTTCAATCTATTCTGTATTGATGATTGAGGTAAGATTCATTCTAATTGGATAATTAGAAACTATTTTTTTATATATATTATAGGTTTTAGCGTTTGACTACAATTTCATCTATTGTTAAATGACGATTTCGTCTAGGATGGGAAACACGCTTAACCTAACTCTCAAGAGCAGCTGCCGGAACGTACCAGCAAGTGCTTGGCGACAGATTTCCAACTTGATGGTGCTAATCAGACAAGCTTAGATAAAGCTCTACTACCATCATGTCACGATTCCATCACATTTTCCTTTACCGAAAACCGCGATATAGTTGCATGAATTCGAACCCACGAATCAACGCGATGTCAGAACACGTTAACAACTAAGCTCTCATCGCTAAATGCTTAATCATACAGTGTACTTAATCTGAACTAAGAAGTAAAAGACAAAGTTAAAAGTAACAAAGGTTTTTATAGATATCCGAAAAAGTGCAGAAGATCTAACAAGCCTTATTAATGTACAACGTACAGAGTACACCGGTTTTAATCTAGAAGGACATTAGTTTTGGATAAAAAATTCTTCTATAATAAAGGATAACACCCAGAGAGATTTTTTAGAAGTTTATCCCCAAAGCTTATATCTAAATCCCTATTATTGGAGATGGGAAATCCCATTGGACACACAACTAGTCTTAATACAAGTTTGTACACGATATATAATAACCATCGAAAGAGTCATCCTTTTAGGTATGTATTAAATGTCAGTTCTATTTTTATTTAGCAAAAAGTAAATCTCAACACAAATTACGCAATAATCTTAAATGTATTCTAGAATGAGTATTTAATTTATGCATTTAAATACCATGAACACGTTTCTCATATAATGGAAACACTATGCAAAATGAATATGAATCATTAGATAATATAAATGCATTTTCCTCTTAGATGCATGGTGAAGCATAGAATTAACATTATGGAGATTTAACTACTTGTTATAATAGATATATAACTGGATAAACTGGATGATGCAACATCACTTATATATTGTATCACCCGTGTAACTCATTTTCATATTGTTTACACAAAATCAAGGATACGAGTTGACCGAACCTTGACTTTTGTTACCTTGCTGTGATCGTAAAGGTCCCAGTATTATACGTCGAATAACAGATTTAATTTTGAATAATGTTAATTAATATGTTTTGAACATCCATACATACATTAATATTATCTGTAAAGCTAACGAGATTGGAAGAATGTCTGTTGTTTGTTTAAGCGCACTAATTTCTGGAATAACCGGCCACATTTGAATAGATCTTATTGTATTTTATAATCTATTTACTAAGGATGGTTATAAGTTTCGTAACATCATGCTACGCATCTTAAATGTAAGGTTTTTATCATACAAAATGTAGGTAAGAAAGTGTACTGAGCAATAACAGGTTTAATTTCGCCCAGGCTAACAATACTTTATGCTTTTCACCTTTTTGCGTTTGTACGCTTCCTTCAATTGGTTCAGTCAATATGTCAGGAATAAATACTAATGGAGTTTTTGGCAAGATCTTGGAATGTCACGTAGTGGTTTTTATATTTTATTCATAATCTTGTGCTATTTAATAATGTTTTACGTAATATACTTTGGTTATTGTGCAAAAGTGAAGTGGATGGCAAATAATACCACGGAGCATGGATTTTGACTTGCCACAAAAATGGCTGGAAAGTGCTAACGAAAGCCGCTATCTTGTTAGTATATTGAAATGATTACAAAAAACTTCCAATATTATTACCTACTCGACAATAGCAGTAATAATCTACAAGAAGATTAGTTGCCACAAAAAAATACTGATATATATTCTTGTAACAAAGAAAACAGATAAGCGCTGTTACATTTCCTGATGTCAATGATTTTTTTTTTTTATTTAAGTTTATTCTTGAAGTGTTATTATTTCAGTCATAATATTACCTTGGAATTTTTGTTGGGATCTTGTATCATTTAGTATTTCTTGTATTTTATTCATAATCTTGTGTCGACTATATTATGTAATATTGTTGGCATTTTACGTAATAAAGTTGATTATTATGCATAAATGAAGTGGTTGGAACATAATACTTACAATTGAGCTGGAATTCTGAGATGCTATGAAAACTCCTTGGAAAGGTCTAACAAGCATGTCTCTCTTAGTACATTGAAATTATCGCAAAGCACTTGTAATATTATTACGTACTCGACAATGACAGTAATAATCTTATCTAAATTAACAATCTGCAATATTGGTTGCCAAAAAAAAATTAAGAAAAAAAATATAACCTCATATGTGCTATGGACTATGTGCTGAAAGATAGCAAATCCACTAAGTCTTGAAATGAAGCAGTTAAAAACACACACATTGGTTATGGAGGCACATTTTCAACATCAAGATAGTAGCTAGCATTCTCTGCAATTATTGAATCACTAAATTTTTAGTAAACTTGCGTTATTATTACAAATATTATTTTGCTAAGATCTAGAAAATTCTCTAGGATTGAGAACTTTTGTTTTATTATGTTTCACCAGAACCAGAACACAAAGGTTTCTAATTATACACTACATTTTAATAACCAATCGTTTTCTGAAATGCTTGTAGTCCAATTTAATTTACTCTGAAATGTTTAATAAATATTTTTATTTTGTGATCGCCTCTTAGTGGGACCCCCGGCGCTTCACCTCTAATAAGGTAGTCAGAGACTTTGTTTGGGTTGGCATTTTTGGCATCCTCATTTTCCCTGGTAATATTAAATCGTAAATGTTTTACGTCTTGGAAGAAGCTTATTAAATTACACATTATCCATACAATACAAATGACAGTGGAAGCTAAGAACTAGTCTTTCTATTGTAAAAGTATAAGTTCGAAGCATGCAAACTTAGTTTTTCAGCTAGCTCTAAGTATTCTTAAATAACTATCTGTGGTTCACCTCTTATAGGAATGGAATCTTTAGATATTAAACCCCGTTTGACATGTTGTTTAAGCCTATTATCCGGCAAATCGGTAATATGCTTTGAGACTTTGTTGTAAAATTTAATCCTATTCCCTAAAACACTGTTACTGGTCTTAGTGAGCCTGAAATATGAAATGACCAATTTGTCATTGTTATTGTATTTATGTCGGTAATTTACTAAATCCAGCTTATCTATGTTTTTGCGAATGGAAATAGATTTTGTAAACAAAAGACAAACATTTTAAATAATAGGAATATCCTTTTATGATCCTCTTATGAGTTTACACGTGAATTTGGCAAGGTTTTGGTATTTAAGTTTTAAGGTGGTTACTGAAAAATTGACTAAATCCATTTCTCGGAATAAAATATGATATTGCTTCTTGAGAACCTTTAAATGAACAGGCTTTTTAATAGCCATTAGTTAACAAGTTCAGCGTTCGCATCAAATACAGTGAAACCTTCGATATCACACGACCAGCGCGTGATTACAGTCCGCTTACCTTACGCTGTATCAACGTCGACCGGTTATACTTCAAATAATGTATTCCAATGAAATGCACAGGGAATATAGACTTTATCAATACTACGTTTAGACTACATTTCATAAATTGATTACATTGTTTTCAAATCTCTTGCTCCGTAAGTGAGAATATCTGCAGCTTTCAAATATGGTCTATATCCACATGTGAACAAACATTCACATTCTTGTAGTGGAGTTTTTAAACTTCTTAAATTATCATAGGAATGATTAAAGAAAAGTATTGCAAGTATGACATACTTTACATTATTTGTTTTCAGTCTGCCAAAACGTAAGCTAACCTAGTAACTTATTACTTCATCCATCGCTCCTTCATTATAAGGATATCTACGTTCTCGTATATTTATGAATAGGGTAAATGCTGATTTAATTAATGTAAAAGTGTCAGGGTACTATTTAAACTGTCCGTAAACATGTTAGGAAAATTATTATTCAATACGTTGCGAAATTGGAATAAATTGCATTTGCTGTTCAAAAACTTGCGTTCATAGCGATATGAAAGCACGACACAATTTGTGTTACATTTAATATTTTGAAGCACTACATAAAGATTAAAACCTTACAGCTGTATAACAAGGTTTATTGTACTTTCAAATATTCCGTAATTTAAATTTAAATATGGACTTTTTTAAGACAGTGCCGTGACAACATTTTTCGTTCTATTAACTGGACATTTTCAAATAATTAATTCATTGTACATTTTCAAATCACTACATATTATAAAACAACGTTCTCCAACGCCACGTCTGTCTGTCTGTCTGTTCGCGATAAACTCAAAAAATACTGAACGGATCCTTATACGGTTTTCACCAGTAGATAAAGTGATTAATGAGGAAGGTTTAAGTACATGATTCGTCAAAGTTTTCTTTTATTATCAGGGCGGAAGAACATCTGCCGGACACGCTAGTAATTAATAAAACAAAGGCCACAAAGTAATTAAAAAACATTCAAATCTAACATTAAAGTGTCATAATTTCTTTCGGAGGAAAAACAACGTGTTAATTTACTGTTAATTGCCACATGCGAAAATATTACTATCACTAAAATTGTTAATGTTTTTGATAAAATTTTATCAATCCATTGTGTAAAAACATTGTTCAGGCTTCAATTATATGTATGAACTTCAGACTTCATTTCACTGTTATCATGACTTTTTTTTTAAATTAACATGTCTGTATGCATTTTACAACAAAAGTATGATGTCATGTTTATTTAAAAGATTGCAAATACAATTAACTTTGAATTGTTTTGTTGAAAATAATGTTTTTATCGATAAATGATTTTTGTTAATTCGTAATAATTAAATTATTGAATTAAATCTAGTTTAAAAAAAAAATCAGATAAATAAAGAATGAATTAAAAATTGAGATTGTAGTTGATTGGAATATTGTTTGAAATTAAAATCTAGTATACTTTTACATGGAAATCGTAAGTGGAGTAACTTTTAAATCTGTCTTAAATGAATAATTTATAGTTAAATGTTTAGACTGCATACGTTTTTCTTATGTTTAAAACGCATTAAAGAGAACATAATATTGCCTACTCTATGTTTAATTTCTGGAAATAAGTGACAAGAAAAAATCACGTGTTAAATAGTTATATATTTTAATTTCTGTATTTTTCCATTCTGATTCTGCAAGTTAAACTAAAAGCAAATTTTACATTTACTTCTTATTATTTTTAATAATGACTCGGTAAAATTATTGTATCTAAACTAATACTTAACAAGTATAATATTTAAAGACAAAAGTTAACAAAACATACCCTAAACAATCCTAATGTGGTGCTTGGAATTTATGCCTAAAATATTCGTAGGAAATTCATATTACGGGTTTACGACAAAATATATTTATTACGCGAGCGTTAACACAAAATCTAATAGGAGCATGACTCAGGAATGTGCCTTGAGCTCGTACGAAAAGTCTAGAATCATTGTGATATCATCTATCAGTCCTTAATGAGTTGTCACTAACCTTGGTAGAAATTTGTCGGTGATCGCGAACTTTCTCTTCAATTTTGTCATTGACACCTACGATGTATTGTTGTAATTTAAAAATTTCCACTTCAGAATAAGTGAAATAAACGGTGAACGGGCGGGACCCAACTGTGTACGGATTGGCTTCGACAGTATTTATGTAGGTTGAACAGACGGCCTGTGGACACACCGGTTTTGTCACGGCGCGCCTGAGATCTCACGTACACACGTATACTATTGATGATTGGCGGTTTTATTCGCTTTATCTCATAGTTTATTTATTTTGTTTATCTTCATGTTTCAACTTAACATTACGCTTTAATTGAAGAAGGCATTATTCTACTGAAATCAATCATTAAATATTATAATGGACGTCATTTTGCACTCCCGCCTGGAATTGATTAACCACTACTACAGTGCACTGCAACAAAAAGCGCTTTTTACTAAAACAATAAAAACAATTAAAACCACGTTCCTTGGTTGAACCTGACAGCGGTTGACACTGTTGGTATGTAAATATAAAAAATATAAAATTAATTATACAATATATAATTAACAATAATATAATAGTAGTTAGTTAATTAATTAAAATATGTCGTAGATTGACGTGTAGTAACCACAATCGATTACACGTGTTTCGCTCCTTCACGGAGCATCTTCAGACCGATGTTAACTCTCCCGATGCGAGCGGGAGAGACTCTATACTTATGTCTTTTTTTCTAGGAAAGAGGTCATAAAAATTGTTCTGGATTATTTTCAAACACGTTTCTTGTTTACACCCCGTAATTACTCCGTATTAAAAAGAAGAAGATTAAAAACCCTGTTTAAAAAGATCACTATGGTTATTAAATATATCACAATTCTGGACATTTAAAAGGTTCCGAATTCACATAAAAATATTTCACGATTCAGGAGTACCTTTATAATAACAAAGGTAACTAGGATATTCTTTTGTACCATGTTTTTATTTACTAACTTTTCTGTATCATTGCTCAGGCGCAATTTTTTTCTGTCTTGCTTATGAAATGGAAATTTAAAATTTCACACATATCCCAGGATTGGATAACAATTTAAGATAATGAAGAAACTGGAAAAGATTCTACTTTAGTGATCAAATGAAAAGAAATTGAAAAAAACTTAAAATTTGTCCCGAGATCTCACGTAACGTGAGATTAAATAAAAAGTCAAAAATGTATACCTTTAAGGGTTTTGTACCATATTTTAGAGCTTGTTTATTTCAGAGTAGAGCAGAGTTGTTAAGCCAACTATCAATAATCGCAAGAGTCAGCCGAAATCACGATATCTTCCAAGTTCCACATTACTCAAATAATATCGTTTACTATAATCCATGATATAGAATGCGCAGAGCATACAATAATAATGCAAGGGATTTGGATACATTTTACGGAAATACAAGCAAGGATTTCAATGGTGACAATACTCAAGTCTCAATTGTTTTGTATTTAGTAACTATCATAAACTTTTTTGTAATTCCTAATTATTTCTATAATTTTGTAAAATGATGTGCCCAACATTAATAGGAAGACAAATTTAGTTCTGTAAGCTATTATTATTAATGTGTATTTTATCATTTGTTTTCTGTTGTTACGCCAGAATAAATAAATAAATAATGCAATCTAATAAATATGATTACTAATTATAGTAACTGGCTTCTGATTTTGGCCGTCGCGCAGAAGACAGAGATGGTCGGCCACATTCGGGTTCGTATAGCGTCATCCCTGTGTATCTTGTGCGATACGTTTCACTTTCCTCCCCGACGTGCCAAATCAAATGCCGGCTACTGTATCTACACCATTATTATATAGATATAAGGCTTGTTTTTGTAGGTGGCGATCGCTGTAATTACGATTATAATCCGATACTAAAAATACATTCAGTGACAGAAAAAACTACAACTTTTTAGTATTATCCCTTTTATATTATAAGGGAATCGTACAAAACTGAAGGCGGACTCTAGATACAATAACATCACTGAAGATATAGTTGCCTATTATTATACTGATATATTCTTATGTGTAAAATTGTTACAGTGATAATTTTGAGCTACCATTTTTAAATAAATACAGTAGACTATTTTAGGGTATGTGTTGCATTGCTAAGGAAAAGCAGTCGGCAAAAATGACGAGGCCCTGGCAATTAGCCTCGATATAGGCCTTCTCTCCAAACTTGAGGCATACGGTTTGCACGACAAACAATGCACATGGATCTCTAGCTTTACATAGGCGCAAAATACGTGTCCTCACTGATGGACACAGCTAGCAGTTCATGCCAGTTAATGCAGGAGTTTCACAAGTATCTTTCACTTTCATCAACCATGTTTCTTATGCTTCTTGGGATGTAAAGATGTAGTAAGCCCATGGTTGGTCGACGTAAAACTGAGAGAAAGTGGACAGATCTTGTCACTGAACTAAACCGGTCCTTGAAACACGTACGTATAAGTTATATACGTACATGAAGATGAAGTAACCTGGTCGAGTTCAAGAAAAAACAGGTTACCGTATTCTCTTGTAAAAACCCCAATCTTTTCCTGTCCATGCCCTTTTGAATGACTCGCTTGTATCTTAGAAATAAATATTCGCTGCCAACTTAATCTGAGGAGGCATATTGAAAGCGTTATCGTTGCAATATCCAAGAGGTTGGGCATCCTAAATGAAATGCGACGATTTTATATAGCAGGCCAGTTATAAGTTCGTTACAAGGCTCATATTTGGCCATATAGGAATACTGATCACATCTTTGGGATAATTCCATCCAATATCTGATGACTTGGACAGATTACAGCGACTGTCTACTTTGTGAATCATGTAGACTTCGCTAACAATCTAAAACCGTTTCAGGTATGAAGGGATATTGCTTCATTGAGCGTGTTTTATCATCTATATCATAGCGAGTGTTGTGAAGAGTTGTTAACCCTTATTTAATTTTTTTTATCATAGGAGGTACCACCGTCCATAGACACTAGCAACACCAGAGGAGTCGCAAGTGTGTTGCCAGCCTGGTTTGGTGTGGAAGGCGAAATGGGGAAAGAGGGAAGGGAGAGGGGGAGGTGGGCTTCCGGTGCTTTTACTGACCGAACGAGACGCAACAATGCAAGCACTGTTACTTCACGTCGGTTTTCTATGAGAGGGTTTCTATCCCAAGCGAACCGACTTATTCATGCTGAAATTAGTTATAGCTTCAGCGTGGCTCTACCACCTACAAAATTATCCCACCCTCTTCTGTCCGCTACAAAACTGTTTGGACGCGTAAGAACAAAGAATTTCAAAAATTGTTATGCCTGCTGTACCGTGAAGATGTGGAATTGCCTCCCGGTAAATGTGTGTGTGCGAAAATAAGTGATGTGTACTTGTATTTTAGCCAGGAAATTTAAGGCCTCGCTGAAAACGTCTCTTGTCATAGATTTATGTTTCATGTGTTTTTGTACACATTTTTTTTCTGTCAATAAAAATTTTTCTTCCTTCGTTAAATAAAAAATATTTTGTCCCATTTTCTAACCTTGGAACGCATCCCACATATTTTTATACAAGTTACCATCATGTATCTACAGTTTCATTGAGGCATTAAATCGACTTTGTCAACTTTATTTTACGCCTCCCAACGTTATGTAGTCAAAAATGTTATGTAGTTGAAGCCTCAATGTAGTTTAAAATAATTAAATTACTAATCGTGCCAGTCATCGACCTCCGCGCCGGTACGATGTTGTTCAATATACGAGCACGTGCACGCGGTGTGATAAACTGGATTAGTTGTAAAAAATTTCCATTTCTCTATGACAAATAACATGACCTGTTTGTTCTTTAGTACGAATTTTAAGGTGGGGATCGTGCTTATCACTATGTACGTTTGTTTTGCATCTGTTTTTTTAAGAATTTTGGCCTTTAACGTCGGCAATGTTGTTTGTTAACATTGTTGCAAATAGCGACCGGCTTGTATACATCAGTACCGTCAGGTTATGATAATACAACATGAAGGGCACCTTGAATACCTATTTGGAGACCGTCTCACACTTACCCGGTCTGAATTGTCCCGGACACATCAATACGTGTTCAAATTTATCGCATAATTTATACGAAAACTTCACTGATATATAAAAACATGTTGACATTACAAACAAAGAAAATACTTATTATGGTGGAATTATAACCGACTGCGTCCATAATTTCGCTCACGAGAAGCTTAAAGTTATAGCTAACGTGCTTTCTGTAATGTTTTTTAAAGATTTCTTGGGTTATTTTAAAACTATTTCGGATACAACTCGTTTGTATTATTATAATTTTTAATTTCAAACAAAAGCCTACTGAATTATATTAGTTAATATTTAGTGTTCTATGAAAAATATTGGAATAGAGTTAAATTGTTATTATTTTATGTCAATTTATTTGACTTATAACGTATCAACTAATTCCCTATAATCTATACTATAATAAAACTGTAGCAAGGTTAAATCTGTACATTAAATATTTTTTGAAAATTTTGATCGGGGTAGACTTTATTATCGATATAGAAGCCAAAAATAATCTTTTTACAATTTTTGTCTGTCTGTCTGTCTGTCTGTCTGTCTGTCTGTCTTTCTGTCCCTGTGAACACGCATCACGCTAAAGAGTGAACCGATTTTAACGAAATTTACACAATAATAACTAATATTCCAAGTTACATTTAGACTTTTTGTCCCATAAAACGCAAGGGTCTCCAGAATAACGAAAACAAAAAATTTTAGTTAATGTAACTAGACTTTTTTCGACACCTTAGTACAAAACCAGCAATTTGAAAACGAAATTTTACTGGTTCTTTAATATGAAATATATAATGCCCTTCCAAACAGGATTCAGGAACCTGGTACCAGTAACGTTTATTTTTAATGCGCATCACACCTTTACAGGTCAAAATTTTATATATAAATAATTCTAAAAAAAAATCCGTACTTATTAACACTATTAAAACATATTTATCACTCCAACAATTTTTTATTACAATAATGTGCCGAATATTCTTTATAAATAAAAAATTCATTTCAAACCATTTTATTTTTTCCATTCAAAAACATATTTCATTTTATATACCATTACAATATTAAATTTCACCGTAAACACTAAAAACAACTATAAACGTAGACATATGACTTAAACTACGTCATCTTAATACATCTCTATAACAGGCGCTTCCACAATTATCGCTATCTTTATCATACATAAAATGGGAAACATATCAATGCAGTTCAATCTACTCTAAGTTTCTAAACGTTTTCAAAGCATTAGCCAGTTTTAATTGGGTGCTCATCCATAACATTTATTCGTTTATACAATCAATTACTATCACTTTCTTTATATAGTAGTGCTCAGGTAAACCTCTATAAACTTAAAAAGCCAAAACTAGCCATGACAGTTATCGAGGTTTTATTAAAAGTACTACAATCTATGTTATGGAAAGCGAATTGAGCATATGTTCGTTACATCTTAGAAAAATATTTAGCTGGCAAAATTCTATTTAAATTTAAGTCATTCGAAAAAAAACGAACTAACTAATGTATTAAAGAACTGTCACATCAACATCTCTTTCCAATCACTTTATTGCGTAACAGAAAAAAACCATTATTGTTTCTATTTTTTCTCAATATAAAAATACTCCAATTCAAACAAGTATAAAACATGAAATGTTCACTTTACACACCTGGTCGAAACATTATTTCACAATATAATTAAAATAAATGTTGATGGTATTTGGAAGCCAAAGCGCAATATGATATTCTTAAAATAAAAAAATTGTCTCCAATATATAAACAAATATTATCAAAATTTTTTAAAATATACACTGACGACTAACTGAATTACCATTATTAATTATATTTATATTAATTATAATTATTTAGAGCCGCATTTTTTAGTCAAATTCCAAAACTTTTATAAATTTCAAATTGATGAAAATTATGCACACTAATTATAGCAATTATAGAGGCCTTATCATTTGCACAATCAACTGATCCATTAAGATTGTTATTTTATCCGATTCAAAATGTGCTCTTCAACACGTAGCTTATGTACCTCGAATTTTCAGGAATACCAATAGCCTACATTATTTTAAGCAATTACTAGATTTCAAAGCAAAGAACAAAGTATTTGTTTTACAATGGATCCCTTCTCATATAGGCAAACTGGGAATGAAAGCGCTAATTTTAGATAAAGAAGGATCCTCCGAAGGTGCTCTTATTAATATTTTATCAACTTGGATGTATGCTCAGTATTTAAAAATAGCTGTTACTCGCATTAAAGGAATACTTTGATGAGCGTTCTAAATCAACATTATTGTTAATAACAAAAATGTCTGGCAATAATAATTTCATGTTTTAGTGGCGTTTCAAAGTCAGTAAAAAACAAAACATTCAAAAATTATATAAAAATCAATATTTTTTGCCTGTAAAGGTGCGATATGCACTAATAAACGCAACGTTTACCGGCAGCCAGGTAGTCCGCAGGCTGTTCGGAAGAACATAAAAGATATAAAAAACTAGCTTATTGAAGTTCTTTGTCGAACCGTTCCTAGCTCTTAGACAAATAGTTACAGGCAAGTGACATTTGACGCATCGTGCTCATATCTTTTTAATATTTATTTTTTTCTTCAATACAATGGAGTGTGAAAAAGTTTTAATACAAGTTGAAAATAGTTATGATATCATTCAGTGTTTCATTTATCATTATTTATTTTATGAATATATTTTATCGTTTAATTTACAATTTAACTCTATCAACTTGATATTTTATAATGTAAACTCTACTGACTGTATAGTAAACGTTTACAAAAAAGGGAATGGAACTTCGTTAGAACCTGGGGGTCCATAGACCGCCAATATATGTAGGTTAGTTTTTATTTTAATGGAACCCGGTAGATGATGCTACGGACGGGTTGTAGGCTTATTTTAAAACCATACCACATACCATCCGGGTATATGTTTGAGTGAGTTCCTTAATAGTTTGGATTCACAATTGGAAACCGTAGGTGTGGCTGCAATAAGGTTTTAGATTTATTAAAATTTTTCGCGTTTAAAAATACAATTGACACCAGTGATAACCGATTTGGTGCAGACGAAGTTGCACGGGTCAGCTAGTACTTAATATAACAAAAGATATGCTAAAACCTGCCTAAAGAATACACCTATTATTTCGATCATGTACATTGATTCAGTGGTTTTCAAGTTATAAGACAGACAAACAGAGAGACGTCGTCGTTTATAATATGTAAGAATAAAGAAAAATAACCTAAGTTGTAAATATTGAAGATATATAAAAAAGAAAAGGATACAAAACATATAATGTTATAATTGTTTATAAGACTTTATTTATATCGAACCTTTTTGATATTTTGCTTGTAAACATACAATGTAATGGAAGTTACATATTTCATTGCGACAGAAAAAGAAACAATAATTTTTAGAATTTGCTTGACAACGAAAATGAATTCTTTATACTAAATTAGACGCAGAAGAAAATTCACTAAAGAATTCATAACATGCACCAATATTGACTGCTTCAGAATTGGCATTATGGATTAATTCCTTCGCCTATCCTACTGGACGAATATTATTACTACTAACATGCAGTGTTGGTTGGAGATTTTAGCTCGATTTTGGTCTGTCATGTAGTGGATTTTATTTTTTATTCATAATCTTGTGTTACTTGACTCTATATTGTGTAAAATTGGTGGTGTTTTATGTGATATAGTTTGTTTATTGTGTATAAGTGAAGTGAATGGAAAATACCACGGACCATGAATTCTGAGATGCCACAGGAACTCCATGGAGAGTTCTAACAAGATAACCACCATCTTGTTAGTTCATTGAAATTATATCAAGAAACTTGTAATATCGATACTCACTTGACAATGGCAGTAATAGTCTACTAGAAGACTGGTTGCCAAAAATGGAATGGAGGAAGTATTGGTTTCAGTTCTGGAGTTTTAGGCGGGATCTTGGAACGTCATGTAGTGAATTTTATATTTTATCCATAATCTTGTGTTATTTGGCTCTATATTTTGTAATATCGGTGGTTTTCTTCGTAATATTGTTTGGTTATTGTGCACATGTGAAGTGGATGGGAATTAATACCACGAAGCATGTATCCTGACTTGCCACAAAAACTCCCTGGAAAGTTATAAGACGGCCACCATCTTGTTAGTTCATTGAAATGATCGCAAGAAACTTGTAATATTATTAACTACTCGACATTGGCAGTAATCTATTAGAAGATCAGTTGCCAAAAAAATAAATACTACGAACATAAAGTGTTGATTTGTAAATCAAAATACAATAATTCTTTTTTATTCTTTCTATAATTCTTTTATTATTATTCTTTGATTATATATAATTCTTTGATTTTATATAATTCTTTGATTTTGATTAATTTTTAAGTAGCCTTGGACGTATAAAGAAGACGTAGACAATATTATACACAATTGTTATCTAATTTGTAATCCTTATGCAATTTTATCCTCCTACATTACTTTATTCTCACTACAGTTGCTCATATTCATAATAACTAATAACGTAATTCATTATTTCTACGCAAGGGATAGTAAATTTCTAAAGACAATTATTCCACTCTTCATTATTCGTTGTTCGTTATTATAATTTTTCGATCAGTGTTATCGTAACGTGCGAATGAATAAAAATTATGCAACAACTCATAAGTGTGAAAAAGAGAACACTTCACTTCGCTAAATCCATGACATAAACAACACACAGTAAAAGCTCTTTATTCGCGGGGAATATGTTCCGTAAATATGCCGTGAACACAGAAACAATGAATACGGAATGGTAATGTATATGGGAATATAGGGGATACGTTCCTAGGTGACAAAAGGATTGTGTGGTTTTATGAAACCACGGTAAAAGTGAAACTTTTTTTTACACTATAGACATTTAACTAATAATAGTCTATACACTACACGGTCAGCTGCTGCGAACTATAGGCGCCGCCATATTGGCCCTGGCTGCTCTGACGAGCGCCTTTCACTTTAACCCTACTCCGTGGCCGACCATCACGCGACATGCAACACACAGACGAAAAAGTTTGAGACGATGTAATAAAAGTTTCACTTTAATATAAAAGAAAACAAATATATAAGCAAATCAATCTAATTGAAGTGTTTGACCATATTGATTAATTATGTTCAGGCTTAGGCAATGGTTTAAAGAATTTTGTATTTTTTTTCTTACTTGGCAGTTTTTAAAAGCTCCTTCAATTCAGACTGATATGTACAAGTGGCATTAGCAATTTGCCTCTTAAAAATAATACTTCGTTCCATAGACGGATCAATTTCCATAAAGAAATCACAAAACTCATTTGCCATTCTTAAATCTTCACTAAGATTTTTCAAATTAAATGTCACGTTTCCAGTGCTCGTTGAGTGCCTCTTCTTCAGCTGTGAATTAACATTTCCTCCAAGTCGGCTTCAGTCAAATATTGATCTTGCGATTCAAGCAACTCGTGAATGTCGCTTGATTCTATCTGTTCGAATCCATCTCGTCCGATTCCATTGGCAATATCGGCAATGTTTGCAGTTATAGTCTCAATTTGCACAGATTACGTAGTTATAATAAGATCTATTTTACTTTTTTATTAGTCCATTTGACGACGCGTTTACAAAGGATACTGAATCTTTTTTAAATACATATGTATGTATATGTATACAAAATATGTATGTACCGATTAGATCCGTGAATAAAGAAACCTTTAGCCGAGAATATAAGAATTGGGTCGCATTTTTTTAAACCGTGAATGTAGGAAGCGCGAATAAGGAGATTTTACTGTATATTTAATTCATTTTCGTATCATTGTTGTAAATGGCTATAGAATATGAAGTAGTAAATTATCCAACATCAGAATAACTGACAACCAGACACGTATACAGAGGGGAGATATGATGACATGCTTTGATTTGTTTGTTTGTTAACAATGTTTAATGACATTTATTGCCCGACGACTCAGTTTATTAAAATGTTTCAAATGTGACGACTATAATGACGTCCCAAATGCATTTTTATTGAGATTACCCTATAGCGTTTTAGTCTACCTTACTATTTGACTCCATCAATTTTAATATTAATATAAGTTATTAAAATAGATACCATAAAGGATCCGAGACTAAACAGAATTTCGACTAATTTTATGTTACTTATATTACTGATTCTTTTAATATAGTCTCTTTTTATATTTAATATCAAATATGTATTTTAACTCTAGCTTTAAGTAATTGATATTGTTATACTCGCATAAAATATGATTATCAACTATAAATTTTCATTCATTCATTATTATTATCTCAAACATCTATATCAAATTACAAATATCTAGAAGACTTGCAGCATTTCCTCCTAGAGCATGCCTACAATTGCTGCCTTGTATAATATGGTTCCATTCGTCGTAAAATGCATGAAAGCTAACTATTGCAGATTCACAGACTGCGGGAGATACTAAGAGAAGTAACACAATCTATATCTATGCATACAATAAGAATATTAATCTAACGTGTCCTATATATACATTAACCTAAGGTGCCTTGGAATAAGTCATTTCAATCATTTTTAGAAATGTCTATCTGTCTGTTTGCTTGAACACACATCTCTGCTAAAATACTGCGGTCATGATAAAACGTCACCAAGAAAATCATAAAACATATCCTCGAGTAACATTAAGTATTGGATTCATTAAAATCGGTTCACTCTATCAATATCTATTGTAATATTAATTGCAACGCAACTTAATTACTAGAGAAAAGGAGATAAGTAAATAGATTTAATGTATTCAAATGATTTTATTAATCACTGTTTTTTTTAGATTAGGTCCCACGCAGGCGGAGTCGCGGGCATAGCTAGCCCTAAATAATTTTATAAGTACGAATGTCAGTATTTTTCTTTGCTTGTAACGCTTTCAGACCTTTATTACTCGACCGGCCAGAATACAATCGCGCATACACTTTGTCAGAGGGTACTGAGAAGAACATACTTTTCATGTACAAATAAGTACTGTTTCTAAGAATTAAGTCAAATCTAAATTATCGCGAGCTAAACCGTATACAATAATCTGTCATTATTTAATTTTAGTTAATCAGAATTTTGTTACTTATAAAGAAAAAAAGAAAACCGATTTTAAAACATTTTTCATTAGTGCTCCGCTCCTGATGGTATTAGCGTATATATCCTATAGCCTTCCTCGATAAATGAGCTATCTAACACTGAAATAATTTTTCATATCGGACCAGTAGTTTTTGAGATTCGCGGGTTCAAGCAAACAAACTTTTTAGCTTTATAATATTGGTATAGATTCATGATCAAATCTTAATTCATAATCGTAATAATAAACAAGGGGGCCACCAATTTACTAAAACATTGATTGATTTATCGCAAGCCACTTGTAATATTATTACCTAGTCGACAATAATACTTATCTGAAAGATTGGTTGCCAATAAAAATAAACTAATTGAAAATATTCGTAATCGGATCGCAAGGAAAGAAGCGATGCAAAAGTAAAATGAAGATTTTTTTTTTTTTTTATCGTAGCTCGGCAAAATGACTGTACTGTGCCTGATCGTAAGCACAGTACAATCCAAAAACAATGGCGACTACCGAGAGACATACTATCCATCGCCGGTATGTAATGTAATATCTAGATAAATCCTCTTTCAGTTTTAGACTATGTAAATTGTTTATCATACGTCTGATAAATAATTGTAACAGTAAGGGACTTTACCCATAAACCGGTAAGTGATGACGCTAGAAACAGACGCTTGACGTCCCATGAAATCCATAAATAATTATAATAAATACCGTATAATGTGTGCATTTAATTTACCTATTAGTCATCCATTGGTAGACATGCGACAATAACAAGGGGTATTAAGGTTTTTCTTTAACATGTTAATAGATCAGAAAATATTATCTCACCTTTTTTATTCTTTAATTTATTCTTTAATTCATAAAACAGCTATTTAATATTTATTTATTGCTTTGTTTATTATATATCGGCTTATATACATATATATATTATGAACTTCACATTTATAGTGTCGTTCTCTATTATGTTTTCGTCCTTATTATTAGTGTCTAAAACCATGCTCGAGTCTCTTGCAAAGGTGGCAGCCAGCACATACTAAATTGTTCCCCTCTGTAGCAATACCGTAACATAATAGTAATATCTTCTAGCTTTTAATTTCTTTTATTTACTTTATGTTATACATACCTTTGTAACTCTGTTTTATCACTATTGCATTCTCCGTGTATTTACTACAATGAATATATTTTCTTTCTTCTGTCTGTATTTCTTTTGTTATAATTTCAATATTATACACATAAGGAGCGTGTATTATGACGAATAACACTGTATATACTTAAAAAATAACTGCTGGGATTCGTTGGTGGTATGAAAAAAAAACAAACTATTAAAAAAATATATCATATAGATAACACGAAAGCTTGTTTAACAAAAAATAATTTTAGATCTGTCGACAAACAGACCAGATAAAGGTATTGAATTGTTTTACCTTCGTCTGTGTTTATAAAGAAGATTTATTAATGAATTGCTCGAAATCCCATTTTTCTTCACTCGTTTTGAAAGTTCGAATTAACATGTTTTCTAATAAAACTGTGGTCATATTTTTAGCAATATTTTTATTACTATGTTAATATTTACCGTCAAAGTATCATTCTTTTCCTTTAAACCTTTCAGAAATAGATCTCTAAGTAGCGTAAAAAATATTTGACCAAAATTTGCACATAACTGTAGTCAGCATAATCAATGGATAAAATAGAACATTATATATGGTAATTTCCCCATACTTCATAAAATATTAATAAAACAAGAAATAATGTCTTATCATTATATCAAGTTGCAAATTCGCGAATTGTATGTTTACAATAAACGAAGCGATGGGGGCTTAATTATTGATAGCATTTTCAGATCGTCGATGGACGTAGGTTCGATTCCAAGCAATCTCCGTTACCAGTCAGTTTAGATCTAAAACACATGTATCAAATTACACATCACTTTGCAAAAAAAATTACATGTTTCCATCGTATGAGCGAAGAAAAATAGCTGATATAGTATATCTTTTTTTTATACTCACTGGTATGATTGACTGCCCGGAATTACTGAGTAAGATTAACTTACGCGTTCCAGACATACCTAGTAGAAATCTTAACATACTTTATAACCCGGTTGTTAAAGCAACCTACAGGCAAAATTCTTAACTTACTAGAGTCGGTCGCAATACAAATAAACTGGTTAGTGGTCTGAATGTAGATCTATACAACACTAGCTTACAGAAACTGAAATTCCTTCTAAATTCCAGTTAAGATTTTTAATTTCCTTCTTTGTATCTATCTATATTTTCTTATATCTAGATGCGGAAACTTGTAAATGGCCTTCGATCTAGTTTTACATATGTTATGTAATGTTTTTGTATATCATGTTTATGTGATGAAATCATGGATGGTTTTTTTTTTAAGTCCGCATGGCTAACTACCAGCCTCAAGTTGAATATCTGTCGCGAAGAAACTGTTGATGTGTTCCGGCAGCCGCACTCAAGAGTACCTTTAAGTTTAGCGTGTTTACCATCTTGGAACACATCGTCTTTAGCATCAGATGAAATTGTGGTCAAACACTAAAACGTATAAAGTATTAAAAAACATAATAACATCGACAACAAGACAAAATACTCCCATTACTAAAGGTACAATATAGTAATAACGCAGTTTCATAGAAAAATATGGAATTAAAAAACGCTAAAGAGATGGCCTAACTAGCGGAAATGTAAAAAGACCTTTATAAAATGCTTATTTTATAAATAAGTTAAACTTTCGAAATATACTTAACAGATTTGACCTAACATATACAAATGCCCACACTCTAATAATATAATCAATCATTGAAGCCCAACAGCTTCTAAATTGATTTCTCCGTAATTTTTGCAAAGATGACTAACCGTTGTGATCACTTAAAATCACATGGACACTCATTTGTTAATTCATTACATAATATGTTGACCCAATGACGCCACGATATCGCTCGTAGTTAAGCGAACAAAAAAAAATTCCTATCACGCTAAAATATTTGAATAACGCATGGCAGAATGTATAATTTAAAAGATTTAATAGCCTATAATATATCCGGTTCCAAGGCTTGTTGATGCCTTCTACGTGAAAAAGTGCTATGTTGTCCGAATTTGTTCGTAGATCCTATTTTTAGTATACCGGGTAGATATGCCTTCCGTATGAAATTGATTATAAGACGTTCAGTAGCATGACAGCAAGGCTTTTTTTGAACTAATTAAACGCTGTTGGCCTGACAAGCCTCAGCTTAATCAGGATTTTAGGGAGAGCGTTTAAGTTACTCAGTTGAAAGCCAACTAGCTCGAGGGTGCAATAGTGTCAGGTGACAGAGCCTCGACATGATTATTGCCTTAAATAGAACAACGCTAATTGAATCGATCTCACAATGCGAACTAAGCCAACATGTAATACATGTATACGTTACTACAGGAATGCTCAAACCGTCGATCGCAATTTGCCGATATAGAACAATTCACATATGTTGTTTTAGTGGGTAGATAATGAAAACAAAATGTAAGGAATGAACAACTAAAATTTATTTGATCGACAGTTAAGCCAGAATGACCCCCTTCCCCCTCCATCGCTGCCTCTTATCATTTTTAGTGGAAGTTACCTACACTTACCTAGACGACAACCCTGCTTCACACACATACTTGCAGTCTTTCATTGTGGATCGACCGTAGTCTAACAATATTGAGGTAGGTTGTCAACAGTTCGATTTTGAGCACCCTTGCGTTAGACGTATGTGCCGCATGTACATATATATGTTCTTTAAATCAGACAATTTTGACTAAGGTTAACTAGCCAAAAAAAGCTGAAATGTCCCTTATAGCATCTATATACCTACCGTGTAGCAGCGTACATGAGAGCTCCGATCGGGGTGATCTAACCTAGGCTTAAGAAGCTGTTGAGAATGGCCACGATCGATATGCTGGAGCAAAGTTGATCGTTTGACCATGACGAAGTGATCATTTATATTGCGAATTAAAATTGTGTGGTGACAATTATAATTGCTTTGTTATTTTGTATTCTTAAATTGAAAATTTGTAGCCAAGCATCTGTTTATCATTGTATTCCAACTGCCGCAGTTTTGATTCTATCGTTAAACTTAGCATGTTTCTTGCCATTATCAGTCCAATCTTCACCTAACAGTAGGTGAGATTGTGTTCCAAGGAATAACCTATAGATCCATATCCACAAATGTTATAAAACAATGTCGCTTTACCCTATCTGTCTGCTCTCTTATTTTTTCTAAAGTACGCAGTATTATTTAGAGGATTTCTTCAGGAAGGTTTATGCACACACATACATATTACATTTATGGAAAGTAAAAGAAAGTGGATCTATTACAATCAAGTCATAAAAAAATTCCGGGCGCTTGCTTTTCTAGCTCTAGTTAAACTTTAGAAGATACATTTTACTAGTTAGTACATGATTAAATTGTTTACCTTTCAAATATCTATTAAAAAGTCGCTTGTAAAAATTTATAAAATATAACCCCTTTTTACATGGATCCAACATGGATATCCACTCCACCGGACAACTAAGTTTTGAAACAATAAGTTATGTACGACGATATTTCGATTAGTATAATAATGATTCGTAATTAAATAACTTCTTTACATTAGCCACAGGGTTTAAATTAAAACTTTTTTAATTGTACACTATATTAATGAATGTCTTAAAGTACGTCACAAATTTAAAATTACACGCAACAAAAAAACTTGCTCAGTGAAGATGCAAAACTTTTTTAATTTATCAATGCACCAAAAAAATTATCTAATTCACATGTACACATTGTACCTGTGTGAAATAGAATAGATAAATCATTGTTGTTGTCAAAATTATTGTTTACTGGATTTGGTACAAAAATTGAAATAAAAGTAAAATGGGTTTTTTGCGAATTAATTATTTATTATCATTCAATATAAGGCTTGATGATAACTTCTTCATTGCGCTTCTTCCTCCTATTATACAACCATTCTAACAAGAGCACGGAGAATCCAGCAAGGAAGCCTGAAATAAGTAACAAAGAGAAAAAGTTGTGGCTTATTTAATAATTATTTGGTGGCAGCGACAACAGAGAAGTTGTAAAGTAAATAATCTTCATATGTATATACATATACCTATATAAATATAACAGTACCCTTTGGATAGGAAAACCTGTAAGAAATAATATTGTAATTTGCTTTGCTAACGACACATCGACTACCTTAGGCAAGGTAAGAGTGTAGGAACAATGTACAATAAACATATTTTTAAACAGTTTATCGGTTAGCTAATCTATTTGAAAAAGTTAATCTCTGGAACTACAAGACAAATTTTCATAGTGTTTTACACGTGACTTGAGCTTAGTATAACGTACGTAAGGGAAAGTATAAGCCTTGATTAATAAAGATGAGCTCAAAAATTGTTTCAAAGTATTAAAAGTCTATTCAGTTTAATCCAATTCAAAAGATATTCAAAAGATAGCTCTTTATTAGTTTTCCAAACACTTTTCTTCACCAGCTTTCAATTACACTATTGCATGTTAGTCAAGCAAAACAACAAATTCTATAAGTCAAAAATAAATTTCAATCGTACGGAATCGCAAGCTATTTGTAAAAGATTGTAATCTTTCAATAAAATACTGACAATTGAACAAAGGTGGCAAAAATTGGTATTGAAAACTGCTAAATAGGAAAGACGCTAAAGTTAACTCCACTACTGTACAAATATACATCATACCAAGAAAGAGCACGAAGAAAGAGCCCTGCATATCACTAAGATTGACAGTGTGGTTGTTAACTTCTTGAGCAACAGACGATACCCTCCAGCAGCGATTCCTCTTCGGAAGGTACTCGCTCAACCACTTCGTGATCAGACCAGCCTTATGCATGTAGTTTATTCTAACAATTAACACATTTCTTTTGTCAGTTTAAAAGTATCCATAAAATCCAATAATGCCTGTTGTACGCATGAGAAATTTAGAAAATATGGAACAGTTCTTTACTTTCTCGATAGAACGAAGATAGAAAACATGTTTTATTGTTGTAAGCACACAAACAATACAGCACAGTTGAACTGTATAAAAGAATATATAAATATTACTCGTAGTGCCAATAGATTTAAAAACCAAACTAACTAACTAACTTTAAATAATTCACACTATAATTGATTTAAAAGTTCAAAAAGAATACAGTTATTCCATTATTTTGAGGTCTCACCACTGTCGGCAGTCCTTGTGAGTGCCTCTTCTTCTTTTTTAAGTAAACAAACTAAATAATATATCATATCCTGCAAATTACGTTTCTCAATCAAAGTTAATCACGAGTTACCGAAAACCTACTTTAGATACTAAATTGACTAAACGTTTGGGTAAAGCAAGACCAAATTTAGCATGGATGTGTAAAAACACCTAAATATGACCTATTATACTTACTCTTTGTTTATAATAGGCAAATATGGGCTGCCCGCAGGCACAATCATTGCTATCTGTTCGTCAAGAAAGTCCTCAACACCTGTCAGATAAATTGTTTGATGGTTTATGGTGATTAATATAAAACTTGATTTTAAAGGATGCTCTAAAGATATTTAACAACAATGATCAACAAGCATCAAGGTTAAATAACTAAAAAACATTTCTACCTAGTCAAAGAGAAGGAAACTGGAGTTATAAATAAGGTGATTGCTGTCAGATTTTTAACAATTTTACTGTCTTCTCCCTTATACAACCTTTTGCAAAGCACTCACATAATGAAACATATGCTGGAGCTAAACTATACGGCGCCATGTGATAAATAGTCTCTAAAAATTGTTCTTATCAGTGTTTATAACACATAAAAATATATTAAAAAATAATACATTATTATTAAAAAACGCAGATAAAATATACAGAGATAATGTATTTGTATATGTAATATTTAATACTGAATTATTTATTTATCATTTTTTTTTTCTCTTAATGAAAATCATATTCAAATTGTTAGAAACTCTTATTACACTAAAAAGTAAGGGTTTCAATGCTGAAATTCTCAACCAGAAGCGCTGAATCTCTTCAGTGAAAAGATAAAATTTAGTTAGAGCGGATTTTGATCAAAATTCTAACTAGTCCATTGTCGTTATAACCGCATGATATTTATTACCTACGCATATTTGTAAACTAATTTTACTACAAGCGTTTAATAAGAGAAAACGGTAGTAACTGAGGACAAAATCGCAGTTGCCGTTGGCGATGTGATCTGCACTGATTAAATAGCTGAGGCGGAGTCTCCAATCTATGATAACATGGCGTTGCCCTCTCACTTGATTCACGGAGTTCATTGCTGAATAATAAAACGAATATTAATTAATAATTGACAACTATTAATCTTAGGTTTGATCAACAGTCCTAGTGTACATTGTATTTGGTACAAAAACTAAATAGGAGTTTTTGGCGGGATCTTGGCATATCCATGTAGTGGACTTTATATTTTATTCATAATCTTGTATTATTTGACTCTATTTTAAATAACACAAATTTTGGATTAAGGATAATTTAAAGTATTGATTTGAAATACTAAAAAATTAAATGCGAAAAGGGCTATTAATTAAAACTTTCAAAAGAGCATAATAAATATGTTAAACAACCTGATCTCCGATTGCCTTCAAGAGTATTAGTTCCTTTCGTTAGCTGAGCCCCTTTCAGGAGAGCTAAATATTTTGGCTCTTCTGAATTCTAAAAAATAAAACTTATTACTAAAAACTGAATAATTTTACCTTTACCTACTTAAGTCGTGGTGGTCTAGTGGATTGAACAGTGGAATATTAATCCAATATCCGCAGGTTCGAGCCCCAGCATATACCAACGAATTTTCTGAATATACACGTGCATTTACTCGTTTTCATTGGGTCACACTGTCGGCTGACAGTAAAGGAGAACATTGCGAAGAAACCTGACCCTGAGAAATGTTGTTGTAGTACCACAGTATGTGGAAAAATATATAACTGTGAATTTCTCAGAGTTTGAAATCGCCAATACGTCGTGGGCTAGCGTGGTGATTACGGCCATACCTTCTTTTGGGATAAGGCATATGGTCCTGCGGTGGCTCTCTCGCAGGCTGATGATGACGATGATGGACAGTTATAAAGTTAATGAACCGGTAATGTGTTCGTGGATAACATGTTCGGATAGGAGTTAGATTCGAATCCTGCGCGAATGGGTCGGAGTTTTCGGGGAAGGAAAAGGCATGGTGGTAAAGCTTTTTACACCTCTCGTAGCTACTACCTTCAAGTTGAATATCTATCACCAAGCACGTGTTGGTATGTTCCGGCAGCTGCACTTGAGAGCCAGTCTCATCTATATTTAGCGTGTTTACCATCTTAAGCTACTTCGTTGTTCCAATATAATAATATTTTCAGAATGTTATTAGGATTACCACGATTTTGTAGCGCTTTTGGGATGTTTGCAAATGCTAGGGTTGATGATTTCTTTGCTATAATGCGTAAGAGAATAGCATCCATCCTGGGTAGACTTCGCGATAGTCCCAATAATATAATGACAACATTGGTAGACATGTACGACAGTCCTTTCATGAAGCACTAGATATCTGTTGTAATATAATAGTGTGATGTTCATCTTTTCATCCTATTTTATATTCATTTGTATAAAACATATTAATATAGTTACTTAATTTTATTTTTAAATTTACTTGCAGTTTATGTATTCGTATATAATTTGTTTTTGTTTTTGTGGACCCTTGTTGTCTTATAAATAAATAAATATTATTATTAACTTCAAGTGAAATTATGTTCAAATGCTAAAACCTAAGTATAAGTAAAGAGGTTGACCTCTATCATTTTCGAGAAGGAAAAAACGCTATCGCTTATAATCAACATTGATATCAATAAATTTGTAGGCCAATTCTGTAAACTTAATTATTTCCAAAAGAAATGTGTTAAATATCCATTATAAACGGAACTAATCAGGCAGAAGACGCTAAAATGTTTGTCTGTCTGTCTCTCTGTTTATGTATCCGAATTTAAATCAATAACAATTGGACTGATTTTTATAAAAAAAAATATAAGTATAGTTAAGTGTATGTCATTCAAAAACAAATTCGCTAAGAATATACCTAATATTATTATTACCTTATACTTTATTTACCACAGGATCGTGTGCATAAAATTAAGCCAATTAAGTTTAAATAAAATATTAATTATTTTGAAAACACTTTAGAAATTAGATGTACTAATCGCGTACAAAATGTCTTCAAAATAGCTTGAGTATTTATTATATTTGTTCAAAATATAAAGTATCGAATATTAGATATATTATTATAGTGAATCTATTTTTGAACGACATAGGATTATGTTGCGTCGAAAATGATTACGGCCCAGAAAGAAGAGTCGTCGCCAGCTGTTAATCTACTACGAACTTTCTCCCTTCTTTTAATAATTCATAAATAACCCTTATCAGTATAAAATAACCGTAAACTAAACGGCCAGCCCAAACCATATTATATCATTAAACAATTGCTCAGACTTACTTAGGTACGATACCATACAGGTTATAAAGAGCTAAACTTTAGATCTAAGCAAAGTAATACGGGAAATAGAAAGTAATGATGGATTATCAAACAAAGACTTGATCGGAATTTTTTTTTTTTTTCGAACTGACTACGCTATTGACCGGACCGGACTACATGGTTGATCGGAATTCATTAAGCTACATACCCAAATATAAAGAGAGAGAGAGAGAGAGACGACATAAGTTATACATAAATATGTACCTTTAATTGCTCCTCCAAATATGAGCCTTTACTGAGCGACCAGGTGTAAAGAGCACGGTTTTCCAAAAGTTCCGCTATAGTTGTCACGGGTATTTCCAACTTGGGAAACGTAAGGAAAGCGACCAGGTTACCGGAGTAAGTTGTCACAACAACTAATACAACCAGCCACCAGGTACCCACGACCAGGCGGCCGCTATCAGCTCGCGGGAGGTACATGCCACCTGAATGACAATCAATAGTAGAAAAATCTCTAAACTCTTTAAATAGTTATATTAATAGTAAAAAATAAATATGTAATAATAATGACCTTTGAATAACTTAAGTTTTTCTGCTACAAGACTTTGGATAAATAAATATGGATATGTTATTTAAAAGTTTTTGCAAAATGCTGGTTTAGATAAGTGTAGATTATTTTTAGATAAATAAGTGAGCCAAATAAATCCTTTAATGAGAAACATTTTTTGAAGTTCAACTTCTAATGGCACTGTATTAATTTTTTTTTAAATTAGTAAATTTATAGTTCAGTATTTATACTATGGGAACACGTATAGTGTATGGTTTATGAGAATTCTCATGTAATATATATGAGCCAAATAAGTTTCTTCCGCATGTACACACAGGCAATGTTTTTTAAATCTAAAAGACTAAGCATTTGATTTTATATTATAGTACCGGAGCTACTTTTTAATTATTACTTTTCCTACTACATCATTACTCGCAGAACTCACCTTGCTGTAACAAAGCACCATATATATACCAAAGACAATTGTGTATAGTTGCTAATCCGCCTTGACGCGTTATCTCCATGGCTTCATAGTACGGACTCAAAAGATGCACCAAATACAACGTTGGACCCATCAACACAACAGCCAGTCCAAGGCATAACCATGTCTGAAAGCATTACCTTCGTTGACGAAAAAAAAACATCAACAACGTTCCTGCTTGCTGCTAAAATTAAATATACTTCTATGTCGGTTCTGGAAAGGCCTTCGTTAATTCCTTTTATCAAGGGTTTCGACAACACAAGAACCGAAATAAAAATCAAAAAGATTTATTACAATTATTCATTTAAATTTTTGTAGATATTACACTTGATAGTAATTCAGATGAAGTCAATTTAATAGATGCGCCAAGGCACATAAACCTTTCCCACAATAAGCTTAATTTTTTTGGCGAAGGAAAACAAAATGGAAAGACATGATGGAAATACATATAACGTTTATCTGTGTACCCAATATATCCTCCATTCTTAAATCAGGTACCAACACTATACTGAGTAATGCTTTAATCGTGTAAATAAAGTAAATCATGTCTCAATCTTAGTTGAATAGTTTATCAACTTCACAAGACCGTTGTAAAAAATAAAAAGATACTATGATTCCCACTAACTAGTGCATTAGCTACTTACGTGCCTTCTATGACATTTGTATCTTACAATAATATGTATCTATATAGTAACGTACACGTGAAAGTTATAAAGTATTACCTAAACATACTCACATCTGTAGTAAAAGGTAATAGGAAAAGCATAGCCCGACTTAGCTCTCGTGGACGAGCAACTATAAAAGTATACGGCTGAGTACTCACTGGAACTGTGTAATTTATACCTGCAATAAATTTGAGTAATTTTTCTCACCTTTGTATCTGAATAGATGCTAGTATCAATTCGAATTCAACCTTAAACGTACATTAAATAAAATGTATTTTGCAGTGGCTCAGCACAAAATACTTAAACTGATTTTGATTGTTTCTCTCAGCGAAATGTTAACACAAAACTTGTGTTATTATATGATCGCATGGTCTTCTTCTTACTCCTAACTCAAATAGGGTCGGCACGACAAGTTTTCCTTTTCCACACTCTTCTGTCAGATGTTATCTCAATATTAACATCTTTAATACACACCATTTTTCACACAATCCATCCATACCTTTTTCGGTCAGCCTTTACTCCTATATCCATCCATCATCATACTGAAAACTTTTCTATTTACATAACTTTCGTTTCTTCTCAATCTCAATATGCCCGCACCATGGTAACTTATTATTCCTCAACTTCTCTATTACTTGTGCTAATTTCTATCTTTCTCTAACATACTCACTCTTAATCTTATCCATTTTAGTTGACACATCCCTTTTAACATCTGCATCTCTGTCACGTGTAGTCTTTCTAGTCTGTTTCTTTCTTATACCAACACTCGGATCCATACAACACGACTGGTCATTTATATTATGGTTACATGGTATAGAGCAGTATTTATCAACAAAGAGTCAAGCCTCGACTCGTACATTCTCTTGCCCACTCGGTTTTATTATAAGTAGTACTACCTTAAGAAAAACAGCATGAAATGTTAAGTCTGATCATTTTCTACAATTTTCCAAAGAAAACTAATACGCAAACCGTCTCTTTGGTATACCTTCGTTTTCAACTTCATTACTGCGAATTTTACAAATTTAGTACTTCATTTGTGGTTAACCGACTTATTTGTTTATCAAAGCAGTTATTCTAAGTTTCACGGATACTTTGGTATCGGACAGTGCTCCGGTGCTACTAAAAATATCTTATTCATGTTTGAATCTATATGCTGTTCCATGTCGTTCTTAAATTATATATAAACGATCCAACTACTTGGTCGCAATTAGCTAACATTAGATATGTAGATGAGGTCACACTTATGTAATGTTATAAACACTATTAAACTACACAAATATTGATTATAAACGCAGATGATGTTTTTTAAATTTTTCATATTAATATTTAAAAATTTTCATGTATTGAGGTCTGAAATGGTGATTAAACTCATGGCTGCCGTGTTTTTATTCATTATACATAATCAGTAAAGAACATCATTATTAATACTTAGGCAACGTGAGGAATCACAACTTACTGAACGTACCAAGACGGAGATGCAAATAAAAAAAGAATCACGCAATTAATAGACATCAGACAGCAATTGTCAATGTAATCGTATGTATGAGTTGTCGCTTCAACCTTAGTAAATTTAAAAATAACCTACCTACCTGGACTCGGCTGTGATAGCCTTGTGAAAGACGCTGCAGCCAAAGCCGCCTGGCCTTTCGCGATGGCTGTCAACGTTAACATTGCACTTTGACTATGCATCAACTACAAAATATATATCATATTTAACAAGAAAATAATGTAATACACACCAATTTTTACCATTTATAATCAATAGATAGTCTAGAGGTAACTCTATTTATAAATATACAAATATAGCCTCTATTTAATTGGGGGAAAATGTAACTTTGTTATGAGTGGAAGAATTTGCAGATTGCAAGTGGTAATTCCGGATCTTACATAAAATAAAGACTATGGAAATATAGTAATTTTCGTCTTGTAACAACACACCGCTTTCTAGACTAAAATGTTACAAATCTCAAAGGCATATACACAGTATATTTTTCCCTAATAAGATAGAGGTTATATCAGGGGTGTAGCTAGAGTCGAATTTCAGGTAGGGCAACATTGGTTACAGGTAGGGCCCACTGTAAGATAGGGTGGAAGTAAAAAAAATATCATAATTGATCTGCTCTTGAATGTCGCAAACTGTGGTATGTTCGGAAAAGTTTAGATCTTATCGCAAATTTTTTTTTTCTCAAAATATGAACAAACAATTGAATTATAATAATTTATCTTAGTTTTTGGTGTTATTAAGGTAGGTCATTGTGATTTCAAAGTAAGACATTGCCCCACAATCCTCCCCCGCCCCCTAGCTACGGCCTTGACTTATATTTATATTGCAAATAGGGTTTATATGATAAATCCTACATATAAAAATACGTAGGTTTGTTTTTTGACATCGTTCTTTCTAAAAGATAACGCTCTTTCTTACGTGGTAATTTTTACTAGTTAAGTCCTACAGCAAGCCGTATTAAGGAACATCGTTATAGTGATCTCTCATTTATCCATTGATATTTTATTTACAAAGAGTTGAAGCTAACTTTAGAGGGACTGTACTTACATCACTTGCGTTTGACACGTTATGTTTAACAGCTCCTGGTAATATAATTTTAATTCTGAAAAACGAATATTCGTTTTACGATCCTCACCAAATATATATGTGCAGAATATTGAGACAACTTGTGAATAAATAAATACCAATTTTAGATTCCTATAAAAACATATTTACTTTGTTTTGTATTAAATTCTTGACTATATATCATTGATATATAAAAATCCAACATGCACACGTGGTCTCGAATAAAAGTAACGCTTAAAACCGTCCTCAAAAATTCACCGATATACCCAAGTAGTTATAGTTATACTATAAGCTTATGTTATTGCAAATTCAATCTTACGCGAATTATTTAAAGTTATTTTTACAAAGCAGTGTAGAAAAAATCTAAAGACGCGAGTGACAAGAGGCTATTTGAAATGAGCTCAGAATTCTCCATTGTGCGCTAATTTTATGCGGACGGGTTTGATACGTTGACTTTGCATCTCGAGTTTTTTATATATCAATGCTATATATCATTACATATTATAAAACAAAGACCCCTACCGCGTCTGTTTGTCTGTCTGTTCGCGATAAACACAAAAACTACTGAACGGATCTTCATGCGGTTTTCACCAGTGAATAAAGTAATTCACGAGGAACGTTTTGGTATATAATTTGTCCAGGATTTTTTTTTATAATTAGGGCGGGACAACGTCTGCCGGGCCCGCTAGTCTATACTAATATTATAAAGAGGTAAAGTTTGTGACGTTGTAGGGGGTAATCTCAGAAACTATGGGTCCGATTTGAACAATTCTTTCAGTGTTATATAGTTCATTTATCGGGGAAGGTTATATATATCATCACGCTAAGACCCATAGGAGCGGAGCACCAATAAATAATGTTTCAAAATCGGGGTATTTTTTTCTCTTGAGAGCTTCCGCTGCGTGTTAGCGTTAACCCTAAGTAAGTATTCCACGCGGACGAAGTCGCAGGCAGAGGCTAGTAATATTGTAAATAGGTAAAGTTTGTGAGATTGTAGGGGATAATCTCAGTAACTACTGGTCCGATTTGAAAAAAAAATTCAGTGTTATATAGCTCATTTTTCAAGGAAGGCTATAGGCTATATATCATTACGCCAAAACCAATAGGAGCAGAGCACCTATGAATAATAAAAGCAGTAGAAGTGTATTTGCCAACTATTGCAACGTATTGAGGTATTACAAATACTTTTTGACGGTACAACAGGCATTTGCACCGAAATACTCTGAGGCATAAATTATATTACTATAAAGTTTCATCAGAATCCGTTCAATAGTTTTTACGTCAAACAGTAACAACGATCTATCCGTCCTCGTAAACTTTCTCGCTTATATTATTATTGCGGGGTGGTAGGGTGTCTGTACCCGACTAGATCGCGACCACCGTACACCAGGTGGAACACCCGCCATAGTGGCACGTTTGGGCGTGTCGCGTTCCGGGATCAGCCGGTGTATATCCAGCAACCGGGGGGGGGCTGTCCCTGACTGGGTCGCTTTCAGGCCGGCATGACAGCGGCGACCGGCGATGGATAGTATGTCTTTCGGTGGTCGCCCTTGTTTTTGGATTGTACTGTGCTTACCATCAGGCACAGTACAGTCACTTTGCCGAGCTACAATAAAAAAAAAAAAAAATTAATTAATTAATAGGATTACAAACAGCAAAGCAGAAATCGATGAGTATAAAGATGGTTTTTTTTTTTAATCGTAAAACTTACGTGAAGTTTTTCTTCCGAGAAAGTTGGTTGACGATGTCGAACATCAGTCCTGTGCATTTAATCACTGAGCCGGACTCGTTATAATGGAGAATACTCCACGGCGGATTCTAGAAAATTCTCCCTTTTAACGGACAGGTTTAAAGTAAGGTTCAAGCTAGTCCGTATTAATATCTTTCCATATAAATAAAATGATATAATTCTACCGATATTCCCGCATCACGCAAAAACCACTGGATATGTTTCGATCATTTTTTTTAAAATATATTATACACATATTTCGCTCCTTATGTAAACAAATATCACGATATTTTACAAATCATTTAATATAATGTTATTAAAGTTTTAAAAAACTACATTTTTTAACACCACGTGTGTTTTCTTGTCGTAAAGAAGTGGGGCAAGCGGTATGTTGCGCATGCGTTGGAGTGGTGAATTAAAGGGATAACGTGTTTACAAAGAAATTTTGTAATCAAAGTACATTTTTGGTTTCATTTTCTTTATGTTTTTTCCTCTATACGAATAAAATATATCATTAGGATAATAAATAACGCAGACGAAGTTGCGGGTATCAGTTTTTCTTAATGCGTAAATAGCTTATAAAAGGTTAACTCTGGTGATGCAGACATCTTGTTCTTATAGAAAACGCAAGGTTGCCAAAAGCTGTTTTCTACTCACAGCTAAAGGAAAAAAAAAACGCACTCCTAAAGGCCAGCTCTTGTGTTACAAGAATGTCTTAAATTTAACTGTATGTAATATTCAATATCAAAGTTCGGAAATGCTCGCGCAACAGAAAAGTGAGTGGCGCAGCTCTGTTCAGGCAGTTAATAATTTTGAAGGATAGCAATTATAAGACTGAAACGCTTTATAATTAAAACCGATGCCTTGCTACACCTACTCGTATATATAATACTGACGATCAATTCCACTGTGCGCTTTACAAGAACTAATTCAAAACAAAATTTGGTTTCGCGAGCGAATCGTGCTCATAATCAAAAACAATAAGTTTCGCCATTGACGAATACGTCAAGGAGGTTCCTAAATACGTAAGTGACTCTGTCTGTCACATTTTCACATCTAAATCGCCAATAATATTTCGTTATTTTTACAGTTTTTGTACAGAAAAAAGTTCTACCTTGGACAAGGACACGAGGAAATAATTTCAATAAAAATTGCCACAAAATGGCTACCAATAGATTCTATTGCAATATTTTATATAAAACATCAAATATTAACAAATATATCGCACTCATAATAAATAAATATATAATTTAATTAGGAATGCTTTTGCTTAGTGGTATTTTATAAGCGAGACTATCTCATAAAGAAAAAGAAACATTGAGAAAATCTAAGCGTGTGTTAATAATATAAGTCATACAAGAATTAAGTTGAAAGTTGAAAGAAGTTTGAAATCACATAGGTAGGTAGTGGGTTAGTGTGTTAATTATATAACATGACAGAAACATAAGGCAACTATTGTTTATGCTTACATGGTATGTGATAACTGGTAACTCTTTCCCCCTAAACCCATGCTGGACGTGTGGGAACAGAACATCAGAGAATGTCATGGCATCTATTGGCCGCCAGTACCCAACCTGTTCAAAATTCAAAACCAATTCCTTAACGCAATATACAATATTTGTAGTATAATAACCAGATCTCCCAGTTAAAAATGTTGGTAATTTCATTGTGGAGCAACCACTTTAGCTTCTGACTAAAATAAATCATCACCAATATATGTCATAAAAGGGGAGTTTTTGGCAGGATCTGAGTCTGTCTTGTAGTGGCTTTTATATTTTAATAATATAATCTTGTGTTATTTGACTCTATATTTTGCAAAAATGATGGCATTATACGCAATATAGTTCATTTATTTTCCAGAAGTGGACATAGAATAACAAGGAGCATGAATTCTGAGACGAAACAAAAGATCTATCAAGAGGACCACCATCTTGTTAGATAACTGAAAGTATCACAAGAAACTTGTAATATTATTACCTACACGACAATGAGAGTAATAATCTGGAAGATTGGTTGCTAAAGTTAAACAAAAAAAGTTATAATGTCGCTTTTCTCTTTATTAAAGAAAATTCGATTGCTTTAATTACGTTATCTAATCGCTTTACGATAAAATTCTCAGAATTCAAAAGAAAAAAAAGTTTTCGAAAATTAAGTATCCGATTGACATTAATAACAAAATTGCTGATAGCATAAAGAAATATCAAACATTTACAACATATCAATAATGTAGTCCAAAGAATTTGCTGATAGATGGCGTTATAATTAATTTGATTATGATAACATCACTCAGCTAATATTTAAATGTTTTCATTTCATCTTAGGGCTACATCTGAAAACGACTAATAAATATAAACACACAATTAATTAAAGACACTTACATGTAATAGATCTATATGCTCAATGACACCAGTAGAGACGTTGTTTGTTGTCTGTTTATGTATGTCATCAGCGGCTTCGGTATACTGACGGTAGGTGGCGCCCCACGTATCGGCTGCCAAAGCGCGCCAACTTGTGCAATTGCCACATCGACTCTTAGAGGATATGTGTTCCTATTTGTTCAAATATTTTCATAAATAGAAATAAAGTTTGCGTAGATTAAAATTAAAGGGAAAATTAAAATTTGTCGATTGCTTTTAAGTTATGTTATTGGTTTCGACGAATTTCACCGAATCGGCTATTAGTGAAGTTACTTTTAAAACCAGTCTTAACATTGTTCTTTTAAAGCTACAAAATTATATGTAGTTAAGTCAAAGTTAATAATCTTTGAGAAAATTTGGAAATTCGTCTGATGATTGAAGTTTGATTAATGCATGAATAATAACATCATTCTATAGTTAATTTATACCTAAATTATTCTAATGACCAATCTATCCGCCTGCATATGTTTTAATAGCACGTCCCTCATCTGACTCTTGGTTGGTCGGATCGCTTCCCATTCCTCGTCCGTCACCTGAGCAGTCACTTCGAACTCGTCCTGGAGGACTGCTTCCAGCGCCGATACGAACGCGTTCATTAACTTTTAGCCTAAATTCAAACCTAAATTATCCTAATGATCAATCTATCCACCTGCATATGTTTTAATAGCATGTCCCTTCGCTGAATCTTGGTCGGTCGGATCGCTTCCCACTCCTCGTCCGACACCTGAGCGGCCACTTCGAACTCGTCCTGGACTGCTGCATCCAGCGCCGATATGAACGCGTTCATTAACTCTTGGCAATAGCACATGAGACCATACTGATGAGGAATAGTTAGGAAAATATAATAATCTGTATATGACTTAATTTTACAGAAATCCAACTACAATATTTCCAATCACACCAGAAAAACATTACAACAAATTATGGATATATTAAATGAGTTGAAAATGAAAGCAAAATTATATTAAAATGTTTTAATCATAAACCATAATTTTTTTCTGAAGGGACAAACATACAACTTATCTATAAATTACATAATCAATTAAATTTGTAGGTGGTAGAGCCACGCTGAAGCTATTACCGGTTTCAGCATGAATGGGTCGGCTCTCCCGGAGTAGTACCACACTCTCACAGAAAACCGACGTGAAGTAACAGTGCTTGCATTGTTGCGTTTCTTTCGGGCAGTGAGAGCACCGGAGACCCACCTCCTCTCAAATACAGGCTGGCAACGCACTTACGATTCCCCCGATGCTGTTGCTAGTGTTCGTTTGCCTCCTATGATATATAAAAAATAATGCACGTTTGGCAATAGTATTGGCTCGAATCCAAGATCATTAATTCGAAGCGATTTACTAAATAAGACAAATGCAGACCAGACCTGTTGCGCTGAATGTAAATCAGATAGATACCGCGAAAGGTCGTACATTGCACTTTTATTTTTCTGAAGCAATTTCATACGTATTCGTATTTGCCTTCCCCGCTTCACATCAATTTTAGATTCCGAACTGCAGTCAGGTATCGCAAAACCGGTTCTCGTAAGCTTACGAATAGATCCTACGTAACATGGGTTTATAAAATTGCGAATTCACATCTTTCGATTTTGTTTTGTGCGCTCCGAGCTGGGGAAACTTCGAGATCTAATTGTATATTAGATGTATATAGAAAGCGAATTTTCTGTTTGTTCCACTCTAGTTAGAGTTTCGTAAAATGGATACCTAAAATTTCCGTAAAATAAAAATGGATTCAACAATAGACCTGTATTTATGTATAACAAAGATCATAGTTTGAAATCAAGTAAATTACCAATAATAATATAAGATTTTTGTTTTGCATTATTTCAGTCGAAATGACAAGATCAGTTAAATGCATTTGGTTAAATCAGGTTACATGCGAAAAGTAGACATAAAACGCACTAAGTTTGAGATTGATATTTGGCTTCTACCAATGAATTAAATATGTCCCATCGAATTGTGTGAAGATTTTTGTGGAAAGGTTATATAGCTAAGGATTATTACAAGTTAGCAATGATTCCTTTAGACAATTTGGTTGGCATTATATTGGCATCTATCTTAAACTAACTTCGCAATGAGCACGATTATTCTTTGTACTTGAAGTTTTAAGCATAACCCTGAAATTGATGATAATACAATATTAAGTGGCTTTTTCGTGTTTCTTTATTTCTCTATTTTATTATTGTCAAATAACCCGTAACATGTATATGTTATAAACTAATTATGTGGGGCGCGTCCGCGAGATTGAAAAAATGCACTTTTAATAAGAAATAATTTAATATGAAAAGAATACACTTTACTTATATCAACTTTAACATTAAAAGGAAACTATTGTTCGAGGTATGAACTAATAGTTCCGTAACTAAACCTAAGAGAAGTCACTACCGTTCGAAGTCTGAACCGAGAGTCCAACCTAATCTAGAACCTAAGAGAGAGAGATGTGACTACCGCTCGAAGTCTGAACGAATAGTGGCTTCAACTCTGATTCAATGCACGAGGCGAGTCTCACGATGCCACGGTGATGACGAGAGCCCAATTCCCCGTACTTGTCGCCTCATATCGCCTGATGCTGCAGATGGCCGATGTGTCGCAATGGTCACAAGTAAAGGGTGAATTATGTCGCAACTTGGCTGTTACTGGGTGGTATGATGGTGTAACAAACTCATCAACATTTTTAAAATGGAATAATATTTTAAAAAGTTTGTTTATAAAATTTGAGAGTTTAACGAGGGGAGTATTTTTTTTTAAGAAACTCAAACAGTTCTGTCATTTGCTATTTAATAAAACAGACACTGACTAAGCTGAAGTTTTCTCATCAATTATCTACCGCAAGCATCATCAACATTACCACAACCTCGTGGAAACTACGTGTATAATATAGATATAGATATAGATACTATTGTTAGTTGGAACTTTTCAAAAGTAATCGTCTGAGGATCTCCCCAGAGTTGCAGAAAGCTATTTCGGTAGTTCGTACTAACAAAAGAAGGTATATCATACCTCCCAAACAAAAATCGGCTCCAAACAAAAATCGGCTGAGTGCCTTAAGCGCTCGCCTTAGTAGTCCGGTGAAGCTGTAAAGACCTTGCCAGGTCAATAGCATAGTCAGTTCGAAAAAAAAAAAAAAATATCATACCTTACAGTTAAGCCTATCTTCGGTGACGTTGTATATGAAAGCGATATTTTCCCCTTCGTATAACGATTGTATGAAGTTTGTCAGGTTGCTGTGACGCGCGTCGGTATCCGATATCACGTAAAGCCACTGCGCCATTGTATGCGACATAAGCAGCTCTCGAGCCGTCTCCACCATCGTCGCCATGACATCTGACGTCACTATCGCAATGAAGTTTTCACCTAGAAATCGTGTACGCAGTCAGCTCTTAGTGATATCTTCAACATTGCAAAAATAAGTACCATGGCACTGAGGCTCTTCTGTCATTGTCTGGTTATATATCTAGTCACTTCATGGCATTTATAAAAATATCTTTGATTGGTACCTAAATAATTTATGTTTCTTACTATGTTTGATAAAAACATAAATTTTGATAAAAATTGATCATAAAATGAAAGTAAATCTAGCAAAAGCCTACGTCTACGGAACCAAAACAAATAATAATGTCAACCAGTACGAATCCCACTACTGGGCCAAAGGTCTATTCTCAGGTCTATTACAGGCATAACCGACAATCCAGCCAGCGATGTATAGACGATTTTAAAATCCGATCTATAGTTGCATATTTATAACATATACGGTGGTACTTCCAAAATATCACAGGTTAAGGTTTCCTCATGATGTTTTCACAAATTTCGTTGGTGCCTGAGGATATCGAATCGAAAACCGGCTTTGAAATCACTCGAACACGATAATTTATCACAACCTACAACGTACCAATAAACTTGACAGGTAATTTGGACAGGACTCTTTGCATCTCTTTTCTTCTTAGGTATTCATTTATCTCGTGTTTCATCTTGAAAACTGTTACAGAAACTGGCGGAGCGCTATCCTCATCAATCTGCGATGTCAGCGATTTCACTACGCGTGAAACCATATCACGATCTGATAAAATAAAGATGCATTTAATATTTATTTATAACTAATTAAAGTTTCTGCAAAGATCATACCAGATTTTACTGTATTAGAGTAATAAAGTTAAAAAATATATTTTAACTTAGTTCCATTAACTATATGATTAAATTAATATAAACGTTACAAATTATTACAGTGGACGTTATTTTGTACTCTCGCCTGGAATTGATTGGCCACTACCACGTTTCACTGCAACAAGAAACGTTTGATTTTATCTGTGCGAGGTGTCCCTGAAAAAGTTACATCTGAGACTAGTAATTGAAAGACCAAAGTATTAGGAACTAAAACAACAGGAAGAATTAAAAACCGCGTTCTCGGTTGACGGTTGAAGCTGACGTCGGTTGACACTGTTTGTATGTAACTTAAATATATAAAAAAACATAATTAATTTAAATATGTTGCAGTTTAACATATAATAACTACATTCGATTACACGTATTATTATTACTCCGTCATGTCCGTTTTCAGGTACACCTTGGACAAATAAAATCAAACGTTTTTTTATTGTAGTGAGACGTGGTAGCGGCTAATTAATTCCAGGCGAAAGTAACGTCCACTATAATATTTAATGACGGATTTCCGCAAAGTAACGCCTTCTTCAATCAAATAACTGTATATAAACGTTATATACACACAAATAAAACTGAAGTGTCTGTTTGTAGTTTTAAAATAACAGTGTATATTTAGTTGTTAGTAGGCCTTCAAGCCAGTCTGAAAACAAAAATTGGCGATGGATTTCAGGTAAGGCACAGTGCAGATACAAAAAATAATCGAATAATAATATACAAACGAAATATACAAACAGGCTTTTCTGTGACAGAATTAAGTATAAAAAACATTAGATGTTAAGAGAATGACTTACTCAATGTATCGTCATGTAATATCACAGCAGACTTCCATTTAAATGCGTTCGAAGTCCTCAAATCGAGTAGCAGCTGCGGTAACTCCTGCCCTGGATCGGTATACGTTACGGTGATAGCCGAGCGTGTCGGCAGACGGGGACAATCGACTTCAGTAAGAGCGAACAGAAGAAGTTCCTCCTCTTCAGTACGAGAGTAAAGGTTCCATGTATCCACGCATGATGCTACACTGAACACCGCCAGAAATCCTGCAACAATTCATTTCACACACACTTCTTACTTTCTTCTACGTATGAATGATATTTTTCATAGTACTGGTGCTACTTCAAGTCCTTATTCAAGGCATGGAGAAATCCAATTCAATCCAATGGCACCTTAACTAAAAATATACTTAAGACAACTAATAAGAAATCCTTGTAAAGTAGGATGTCCGTTCTTTACCAAGTTAACTTTTTTGACTTGAGTATCATTTAAATAATTAGTTTATAGCTTAAAAGACATTTAAGAAAAAACATCTCGATGACGTTCAACCGTTCCTTTTTTTTTTTTTTTTTTTTTTTTTTTTTTTTTTTTACGTGGGGAAATCCCTTATGGATACCCACCCTCTCGGGGGAGAGGATGGGTTATGTCCGACTCGCACGGACTAAAACCCCACGGTGTACGTCTGCCGCTATAGGTGGGGCGCCACGAGATCTCTACAGATTTCATCGTGCCGCCCCAGCGGTTGGCCCAGCAGCGGAAGCGCCGCGGCCGGACCCCGTCTTCTTAGGAGACAACCGTGTACACACCGGTCGTCTCCTCCGTCCGCCGAACCTGTACAATGGGAGGATGGGCCCCCCGACCCATCCTCCCTAGGTCCGGTTACGGTGGGAGGAGGCGGCGGTCAAACTGCCGCCTCCTCCTGCCTGTCCTCCGTTGGCGGAGAGGGTCACTTTGAGGGTTCTCCTCCCGGACCCTCTCCGCCGCCTCCTTCTGCGAGACGACTTCCTCGCAGAAGGAGGCCATTGCGTTCCACGCATCCTCGCTGCCGAGCATGGCCACAACCACGCTCGGCAGCGAGAGCTCCTGTCCTACCGCCGCAGTCAGAGTGCGACGTTGCTCCTCCCACGCAGCACACTCAGCAAGTGTGTGCTGCGCGGTGTCCGGTTCAACGCCGCACTCGTGACATACGGCGGTCGGCTCCCTGCGAGCTATCCGGTGCAGGTACCAACCGAAGCACCCGTGCCCGGTCAGCACCTGCACCAGACGAAACGTCAGGGAGCCCCACTTCCTTTGATTCCATTCCGGCAGGACCGGGCGGACGGCGTCGATCGTGTATCGACCGTAACGCGCGTCCGCCAGGTCCTGCCTCCACCTCTGTATCCTTTCCTCTCTCTCGTCCCTTCTCCTCTGTTCTATTTCCCCAGGAGCCAGAGGCTCCCCCAACAGTTTCTTAGCCGCCGTATAGTTATATACGGCGGCAAGCACCTCCGCCTCTAGCTCCCAGGGAAGGGAACCGGCCAGTACCATGGCCGCCGCCGAGGACACCGTCCGGTAGCCTCGTATCACCCTCAACGCCACAGTGCGCTGCGCAGCACGCAGCGCGCGAATATTGGTGGCGTTGAGGGCGTCCACCCATAACGGTGCCCCGTAGGCGGCCATGGACCGTACCACCCCCATGTAAAGGCGGCGGCAGGCGGCGCCCGGCCCCCCCGTATTGGGGAGGAGTCGCCCGAGCGCCGCCGCACGTTCAACCGTTCCTAAATGACGTCATTTAACATCATTTAACATTTAACTTCATTTAACATTAGAAATTATTTTTTATCGTGTTTGTTTTATTGAATAACTTACCAAAAATTATTAATTCTGTATCTACTATAACCTCTTGGGATGAAAAAATGTTGATAAGGGCGTCAAAAATGTAATTTGTATATTTTGATAAGGTCGACATTTATTTTTATCGTTTTTTTTTTAATCAGATTTTCTTTTCACACATTTACTTTTGATTATTGTTATTCAAATAAAATAAATAAAGATTTTAAAAATTTCAGTTGATCTTCTAATTGATTACTGACATAGTATAATAGAAAAATACAAATAAGAAAAAACGATAAGAATAAATTTTGACCTTAACAAAATACACAAATTACATTTTTGACGCCCTTATCACAAAAATTAAAAAAAGACCCATGTGAAATCAATGGGAAAAGTATATAGGCACGGTTAAACGGCATAGTAATTTTTATCTTTTTTTCTTAAATATTCTTAGACTATAAATTAATGATATGAACGATACTCAAGTCAAAATGCTAACTCGGTAAATAATAGACATCCTATTTTAAAGCACATTTTAATAACTCCATGAATTTATGAACTGCCAACTAAAAGATGTATTTCTCCATATGAATGAGAAAGTCGGTGAAGATGAATGGTTGTTTGTTACTCTCTAACGCAAAAACTGCGAAAAGGGTTTTGATGAAATTCTGAATGAAAATGTAGCTACCGAGTATGTAATCCTCTTTAGCAGATTGGCTGAAACTTGTATATATTGTAAATAGAATGTCGTTCAAACAAACGAACGATCGCGTCTCCGTATAAATACCATATATGTAGATATAAATGAATTTATTTTACGCACACCAAGTATTATTATTACGCTGTACGTGTCAGTCTAAACTCTTATAGTAGTGAGCCCTAAGCTCCTACAAACTATGCTTATATATATAACTATGTTATAAATATAACTCTTACTCGCGCCGTCCCTCGCGAAGTATATTTGACTAATTCCCTGTGAAAAATACATTTTTACTGAATGAATGGTAGTACCCTGTATCGTTAACGTGTATACAATTTGTTTCATATACTCTAAAAGTAAGAACTTTTCACTACAATTTCATCTAATGTTAAATTACGATGTGATGTCAGAGGGTAAACACGCGATACACAAAGGAGGATTTGCTCTCAAGTGCAGCTGCCGGAACACACCAAAAGATGCTCGGCAACAGATTTTTAACTTGACGGTGGTAGCTAGCCAGGCAGGCTTAGAAAAACCTAATACTATTCAATGTTTTCATCGCAATACTTCGCCGAAAGCTGCGACTCAGTTACTAGGTTTTAAACCTACGTCGATCGAGAATCAACTAAACGTAACACTTCCATGTTGATCGGATGAGTAGTTAAGTAGTGAAATCGTAACAAAATTACATTCGCGGTTATAATATTAGTAAAGATTGTTTTATTTGACTAAAATATAACAGAAAGAGTCAAAGTACGTTTATAAAAATCCTTCTATCTGAGAGTTTTTTCGGTTCGTGCTAAATAAACCTTTAATAAATGTTGTCATCTATATCGATCTCCTATACATCTATATCTTCTATCTATACATATAATAAGAATGTCAATCTAACGTGTCTGTACTTTTTTAATAATTTTTCCCTTTTTTTTTTTTTGTTTTTTTTTTTTTCTTCCGTTTTTTCCATCCTCCTTTCTATTCTTATCTCCTATAAAGCCAAATAACACAAGATTATGGATAAAATATGAAGACCGCATGGCATTCCAAGATCTCAAAAACTCCTGCTTGTCTGTCTATCTGTCTGTTTGTTTGAACACTACTAAAATACTGCGTCCAAAATATAAACTCAAGAAAAAATCATGAAGCATATCCTCTAATAACAATTAGTCTTGGTTTCATTAAAATCGGTTCACTCTATCAAAAGTTGTAATTTTAATGACGACGCGACTTAAGTACGAGAGAAAAGTAGATAAGTAGATAGACTTTTTTACATAAGTTACCACGCGAACGGAGTCGCGGCCACAGCTAGCTAATATATAAGACAATCATAACTTAATATTGATATACTACCTTTTTTAATGTTGATAGTCGTCCACGAGTAGTAATGAACGATGACTCCTCCATGTTTGAGCTCGACTCTCGCAAATTCTTTTATATAGTCCTTTAACTCATCTAGCACACCTTGATACTTGTCACCGATGTATTGTCGATCAAGGACTACAGCTGTTTAGAAATTAAATCTACTTAGTTTCAGTTTTCCGCATATTTAGACTTTTGTTATTATTGATATATGCAAGCATGCAAGCTTTCCATATAACTCTTCGACTCATTTTTTAAGTCTTAGATCTCAAAATGGCGTAGTATTTTTTTAAACATCTGGCCAGTTTTTTATTATAATTTTACAATGCATAATTTGTTATTGTTCAAGATTTTCAAATTTTGTAATACTAGCGGGCCCGGCAGACGTTGTCCCGCGCTAATTATAAAAAAAATCCTTGATAAATTATATAAACTCCCCTTTTATCTTTTTTTCCCCTTAAAACCTTAAAATCCTTTTTTTTTTTTTAGTTTATCCAACAGAAAAAAAAACAACGCGGTAGGGGACTTTTTTTAAGTATATATATTATGATAAAGTATTTTTAAAACTTATCCGACAAATCGGTAATATGCTTTGAGACTTTGTTGTAAAACCTAACATTATTTTCCAAAAAGCTATTACTGGTTTTACTGAGTCTTTAACATGGGACAGCTAATTTGTCACAGTTTCCAGTAGAAGAAAAACATTCTTACCAATAGAAGCATTCGATGTTATTAAAGACGGAAAATCTTCTCCAGATGTAAAAGTTATTAAATACATAATAACTATAATAATTCGCCGCATTTTCCGGTACAACAAGCCCACACTCGTTGCTGTCGTCAAATAAGTCAATCATAATTCGTAGTAAATTAATTATAGTTTCGCAATTAATGTAGGTAATGAAAATATTTAGGGTTTCATTAAAAGAACACCTGCTTCATTTCAACATTCTATATTGTTCAAAGTGGTTGGCTGAGCATCAGACTTACAGAACATGCCATGGCTTATACAGGTTGCGCTAATAATACAACTCGGATATTAGATATTAAATCAACTATTAAATTTATATTCAAACTCTTTGTAATATACTTACTTCTACTTAAATTGTATGGCTTCGAGAAAGATATTTTATAAAGATATAATTTTATTTTAGACCAATATGTGAATTAAAATTATATATACCTAACTTTTGTTCGCGGCTTTGCTCGCCCTGATGTTATATGTCCATCGGGAACCGTACTTTTTGAGGTAGAAAGTTCTCTAATCACATTAAGGAGCATTTTTGACAGGAGAAAAATTTATAATTTCGCGTCATGACATGCTAGTAGGCGTAACAGATCCTATTGCGCTTGCGCGGCTTGCGTCAGCCTAGCGTCACGTAGTATGGGAGCTATATACATCTAATATTGATATTTTGTATCGAGATTGTGCAGCCTATCATATATTAATTATAAAATGTATAAAAATGTGTATAATTATTGTTCGGATTGCCAATTAACACTATAGGTAATTAATTTAAAATTTCAAAACAGAACACAGTTGTTCTATTGAGTTTTCACTTCTGTCGGTAGTTCTTATTACTGCCTCGGTTTTTTTTTCTATTTGAAAGGTTACAACGTGTATGGAAAATAATCGGTTTAGTAGTTTAAGCGGGAACTAAGTAAATAGACAAACACTTGAATCTTTAATATTAGTTAGGAAGTTAGAATTATATTCACCATATATGTTTATATCCATATATAAATGTATGCACTATATACCATAGTCTGACTGCAACCGCTGTACCTGCCTTAGGAGGAGGTGGCGAGTGGGAAGGAAAGAGCATGAACTCACATGAGATTCATAGTGTCAGACAGATCTAACGATATCAAAACATAATTTTTTAAAGCTATTTACGCGTACCATTATATCCAATCCCTGTTTTTAGCCTATATATTTTTAGTACAAATCGTAACCTAACAATCGTACTCTAACAATCGTACTCTAACAATATTAAAGTAGATCGCCAGCAGTTTAAGTTTAAGCACCCCTGGAGTCTCCCAAACCAAAAGTCTGACTGACTACCCTCTTTTATGTCGCCTTTACTGGTAGGTAAGCTGTAAATACGTTCTAGTAGCTTGTGATGGCTTGCGGTGATAATCGACACGCATCGATTTCCCACAAAATCTCTTAACAATCACGTCATACAGTTATTTGATCTGATTATAGTAGTAAAGATAATTTCATGGAAAATGTAGATCAACCTGTATAACAAAACTAACGGATCTAAAAGGCCAAGTTGATTAAAAATTAAAGCCAATTACGAACTAATGCCACGTAATACTCAAGAACAATCGTGATTCAAAGCGGTAATTGCTCAGTGGTAAAGTATCGGGAAGTAGCGTCGATCGAACTAGGTTTGAAACCTGAGATGACTTATCTAGCTTACGGAATTTATATTTTCTAATGATCATGTTTTCTAACGAATTGAAAATATACCGCGAAACATATCTTTTTTACTTTTTTCAAATCAATTACGTATTATATATCTTATATGTATTTGGTTTTTTTATGGAAATACAAACAAGAGTTACGGTAGTCTTTATATTATTTAGATGACATAAAAAATAAAATTTGTAAGTTACTTTTATAACATAGGTACATAATTGTTTTGTTTCTTGTAACTTTCACAAATTATTTTAAATTCTTTTTCTATAATTTTCTGTGCCCAACATAAATAAGTATTGTAATTGTAGGTGGTAGAGCCACGCTGAAGCTATTACTGGTTTCAGAATGAATGGGTCGGCTCGCCCGGGGTACTACCACCCTCTCATAGAAATCCGACGTAAAGTAACAGTGCTTGCATTGTTGCGTTTAGTTCGGTCAGTGAGAGCGCCGGAGGCTCACATCTCTTTCCCCTCTCCCAATCCCCTCTTCCTCCTCCTCCCAAACACAGGCTGGCAACGCACTTGCGACTCTCCTAGTGTTGCAAGTGTCTATGGACGGTGGTGATCACTTAACATCAGGTGACCCACCTGTTCATTTGCCTGCTATGACATAAAAATAAATAAATATGGAGACAAATTTAATTTGTTGTCTGTTGTTGAGCTAGAATAAGTAAATAAAATTATAGAACTGTCATGTACGAGTATGTATATAAAATATTTGGCAAATAAATAATAGTTTAAAAAAACTAAAAAAACACGCTTTCATAAAAAATTCAACTAAAAAACAGAAAATAAAATTTAATAAATTTGGATTAAGAATAGTGTAAATTAGAAATAAATGTATATTTTTGTAAAAAGTGACAAAAAAATGATAAAAATACTGATATCTGGAGGTGCTGATATTAACAGTGACGCATCGCTGTTTTTTAGTTGGATTTTTTATGAAAGCGTGTTTTTTTAGTTTTTTTAAACTATTATTTATTTTTCATTTTTTGGTTAATTTTTTTTTCGGATTATTGCATTGTCATCGACCTTTGACAGGTGTGCAAAGTTTGAATTAAATCTGATCGTTCAAAGTACAAAATCGAGCTCAAAGGGGTCGGTTACAAACAAACATACATACAAACATACAGGTGAAGCTAATAAAAGCGTGTTAAAAAATTACATATTATGAGTAAAGCGGTACAGAATACAATAAAGTTATTTTGTCTTTGTCTATCTGTTTGAGAATACTAGTTTCCAAAGACAAATTTTCTTCAAATTTTCACGGCTACGTTGTGTTGAGCTATGAGAAATACTCGTATATACGCTTACAGTCAAAATCTGTTATAACGACGTTAAAGGGTCTACTTTTTTAGTCGTAAAAACAAGTCTTAACAACCGGTGATGTTTTCGAGATACTGCATTCAGCCGGGAACTTTTTCTGGGTCAATATAACTGGTATGTTGTTCTAAACGATGTCACAATAAACGGTTTTGAGTGTATGGTATTATGATTCCAAAGAATTCGACAAGATCATATATTTCACTAGACGGATCATTTAAAACTTAATATATTAGGTCTTTACTAGGGGTGTGCGAATAATTCGAACTTACGAATTATTCGTTCCGAATCGAATATTAATATTCGATTCGAAACTCGAATCGAATAATTCGAAAATTCGAATTATTCGAAAGTTCCCGAATAATTCGAAACATTTCGAATAATTCGAAAAATTTCGAATAATTCGAATTTTTTTCAGGGTTTCTTATTTTCAATTAAAATAACTTATAAAAAAATGGATGGTAAAAATATTGATTGCCTTTTTTTTACGGCACTTCAAAAAATTACCTGAAATTCATGCTTCTAGACTAGAATACCCCCTTAATTCGCGAATTATTCGAAAACTTTCGAATTATTCGAAATTTTTACGAATTATTCGAAATATTTCGAATTATTCGAAATTTTTCAAATTATTCGAAGAATTTCGAATAATTCGAAAATTCGAATTATTCGATTCGAATTTCGAATCGAATATTGATATTCGATTCGATTCGATTCGAACGATATTCGCACACCCCTAGTCTTTACCTATGAAATTGCTGTTTTGTATGAAAAAATTTAAACGAATTTTTTTCATGTATTTTGTATTTGTATTAATCGAAGTAATCACCCATGCAATCAATGCATCTTTGCCAACGCAGTGGCAGTTTATTGGTGCCCTTCTTAAAGAAATCAGCTGGACGGGAGGCAACAAACTCTGCAAAGGCATTTTGTACTGCCTCTCGGGTATTGAATTTTTTTCCCGCCAAGGAGTTATCCAAATTCTGGAAAAAGTAGTAGTCTGTAGGCGCAAGGTCTGGTGAGTAGGGCGGATGACGGAGAACTTCCAACCTCAGTTCTTGCAACTTGGAGACCGTCTGCTGTGCAGTATGAGGTCGCGCGTTGTCGTACAGGAGCAGCGGAGACGAGCGATTGACCAATGCTGGTTGGAGATGTGCCAGCTTCTCCATCATTGCGTTCAGTTCTTCACAGTACACATCTCCAGTAATGCTCACCCCGTTTGGTAAGAAGCTGTGATGAATCACACCGACGCTAGACCACCAAACAGTGACCATCACTTTTCTAGGGGTAAGTTTTCGTTTAGGGCATTGTTTAGGTGCTGAACCAGGATCCAACCAACTTGCTGAGCGCTTGCGGTTATCAAACAGAATCCATTTTTCATCGCAGGTAACAATGCGGTTCAAAATTCCTTCATTTGTGTGTCTGTTGAGCAGTGCAAGGCATGTCTCGACGCGTACTTCGCGCTGGCGATCATTGAGTTCATGGGGCACCCATTTGTCAAGCTTTTTTACCTTACCAATTTGACGCAAATGGACCAATATTGTTTTGACGCTAACGTCGAAAGCTGCTGCTAATTCAGCCGTAGATTCTGTATCATAAGCTTCCGCAATCGCCTTTAATTCGTCATTGTCGACCAAAGTCTTCGGACGACCGTGAGGTTTATTTTTCAGGTCGAAATTCCCAGAACGGAAGCGAGCAAACCAATAACAGGTGGTGCGTTGGTTTGTAGTGTTAGCTCCGTAAACGTCGTTGATGTTGCGTGCCGCTTGTGCCGCGTTGCTGCTACGACGGTACTCATATTCCATAATTACACGAATTTTTAACGTATCCATGATAACAAAAAAGATTGAAATGCGATGAAAATGTAACACTAATCAATAAACAAATGACTACTTTTGGAAAAAGAATTCCATGTTTTTAAAGAAAATTAATTTGAAATTAGAATTCTTAGCCAAACAAAAATTATTTTGATTTGAAATGGCCAGTACTGCAGAACGGCAATTTCATAGGTAAAGACCTATTATAAGACTCGGACTTTCACTTCATTTGTTGGCAATAGGTTGACTAGTTTTGAAAAAATACTATTTTTATTCGTAAACTAAGTTGCCCAATTTTGTGTAACTGGAGTAGCATTTTATTATTAAATTTATAAATAATACAATTCATTAACTGGTTTTCTTGTTATTATCGTAGAAACCATGTAACGATTTTAAAGCATAGAGCATTCTAATGTGCTAGAACCTTGAAACAAAAATAAAAAATCAAGGAAACAACAGCAAAATCCAACAAAACCATCTCAGTATCATCGCGGAAAAACACTTTTTCCGAAATTGTGACCTTGGAATTATAATAATAGCAACGGCAGACCACATTTTGCTCAAGAGTCGAAAACTTAAACGGCAACGTTTACTTCTATTTCCTGATTATAAATAGCAGCTTATATATAACATATGCAGTCCCTGGTAAATATTGTAAATTAGTCACCGTTTCATTTAAAGGAATTGTATTCAAGAAGAATGTTTGCGGAACATGTTAGTTCCTTTAATTAAATATAAGCTTCCAGTTCATGTTCGAGTGATAACATATACTTAGTGCATAATTGAAACAGGTTTTCAATGTCCAAGGTCCTTTTCAACTGAGCAGCGATTAATGAAATTCTCACACTTTTAATCTGAACAAAGTTCGCAATTTCAGTAACCTTTGATTTATTTCAGCATTTTATTTCTGTTATTTCACTTAGGACAAGAATTCTGTACGAATTTGATAATGTCAATAATCTAACGATCTCAGTACCAACATATAGATAATAATGTTACACTGAAAGTATCAAGGAAGTTATAGTTACGTAAAATACATTTAATATACAAACCTATGTTTTTAAGGAAATCAGACTAACATAGTCTGTCTTAAAACATATTACGATTTTATGACGATATAAATATTATATTGCTCATATATTATTTTTGAAATATTGTATTTTAGGATAGAATATGATAAGAAACAATAAGGAGACAGTGTGCCCGAGATGTCATAGGAAAATTAGACAGATTCAAAGGAATTAATTACTCCTGATTGATGCATTATTTAATCAATCAATTGGTTTATATACATGTTAAATAATAAATGCAAAGTACATGTCACAATATATTTAGTACATACTGTTTACCATTCTATCATTTTATTCATTCTATAACGTAGTAAGAGAAGGTACATGGCAACTAAAAACCAGACGCTCACACTCGTGTATTCTCTTATCGCTTTATTCCGTGTGATATAAAACTTCTCATGGATAGATGGGTGGTCCAGTTCGGTCCAGGAATTATTAAACTGTGCTTGATCTAGTACAGTCCCTGTGAAATTATTTGAGCCTACTTTATTTAACATCTCGGGTTTAATTTTTACTGTTTCAATAACAATAATATATTTTAATGTTCCAAGTCAATAATTTACAGTAATATTGGTATCTGCACTGGTTACAAACCGTATCGCAGATAACACAATTTCTTATAACGATAACTATAACAGTGATATCTTCTATACATATAATAAGAATGTAAATTGAATGTGTCTGTACTTTTCGATTATTGAAAAAAAAATTGTTGCCGGTTTTTTTTTTCGAACTGATTACGCTATTGAACTACCAAGGTCTTAACAGCTTCACCGGACTAGTAAGGCGAGCGCTTAAGGCACTCAACCGATTTTATTTAACAACTAGCTCAAGGGTGCACGGCACACCTCGGCTTGGGATTGTTGCAAGTGTCTAGGAATAAGTAATAGAATACGTTTCAATCATTTTTAGAAATGTCTGTCTTCTGACTGTTTGTACGAACACACATCACTGCTAAAATACTGGGTTCACAATAAACCTAAAAGAAAATCGAAAAGCATATCGTCGGGAGTAACTTAGTATTTGTTTCGTTAAAATCGGTCCACTCTATCAAAAGTTGTTGTAGTTTTAATGATTACGTGGCGTAAGCACGAGAGAAAAGTAGACAAGTAAATGGACTTAATACATTCAGATGATTTTAGTAGTCACTGTTTTTACATAAGCTTTCACGCAGACGAAATCGCAGGCACAGCTATTCTAATAAATAAATACTTAAGGTAACTTAACTGAATATGTGAGACTATTATGTAACACGGCATTTATTCCAAGTGAGGCAAGTGATTTATGATAATAATGAGTGAATTGTTTTTTAAATAACAGTGTTTCTTTTTTATATCATAGGAGGCAAACGAACAGGTGGGTCACCTGATGTTAAGTGATCACCACCGTCCATAGACACTTGCAACACCAGAGGACTCGCAAGTGTGTTGCCAGCCTGTGTTTGGGGGAGGGGGAGAGGGGACGGGGAAGGCGGAAGGAAAGTGGGCCTCCGGCGCTCTCACTGACCGAACGAAACACAACAATGCAAGCACTGTTACTTCACGTCGGTTTTCTCTGAGAGGTAGTACCCCCCAAGTGAGCCGACCCATTCATGCTGACACCAGAAATAGCTTCACCGTGGCTCTACCACCTACAGAAATGTAGGTATGTTGTATGTTTTGAACTACCGAAATTATAATTTAAACAGTGGTTTTAATCATTTTTCTGTATTTGAGTAACGTTATGAATGTAACCATCTGAGAATAAGTTTTTTATGAGTATGTCTGTTGTATGGATTAATCCCTACTATTTTATTTGCTTTATTATAGAGCAATCCTTCCAGGAAGCCTTCAACACGACAAGCGAACCAAGTGTTATGTTTAGGTGCTTTTATTATGTCCTCGACCCTTCTTTTCTTATATGAAAATTGTAAGCTTGTTGTGCCTATATGTTGACGGAGAATAATTTGAAAGATAAAAAGCCGTCTAACGGTTAAAGCCTGACATTCTTGGTAAAGATTCTCCGTCGGGTACATACCTATATGGCCAGAACGATATCACCATCAGTATGGCTGTTTGAGCCTTTTCTAGGAGTAGCAAAATGGATTTACGTGTTCCCTCCCAAGACGGAATGCAGTTAAGTAGAAGTGACTGCCATAAACCGAAGTATATCATTTTCACAATGCTATTTGCTGCTTATCTATATCTATATATCTTAGCTATATCTGATATTTGTCTAATAGATTTAAAAATATTTAGAAGCCTACGGGTACGACGTAATAATGAGAAAATATGGTGTTGGAAAGTTAGTTTATGGTCTAGGTATAACAATACCCAAATATGTGGGGTTTTTAACTTCATCTCAATTAAGGCAATTGCAATAGCTATACTTTATACTGGTGAAAACCGTATGAAAATCCGTTCAGTAGTTTTTGAGTTTATCGCGAACAGACAGACAGACATGACAGAGGACTTTGTAATGATTTAAGGCACGTTGTCTGTAAGAGTTGTGTTTTTCAGTGGCCTAATCTCGAAGAACTACATTGTATTTAAAAAAATAAAAATACTACCTATAAAGGGTGCGTTCCACTAAGCGTTCGTAACGCCTACAATATCCTTAGCCGTTTCTCATGGTGCCCACAAACGTTGTGGTCGCGGCGAAATCTCATAGATGACGTCATGACATATGCTCACACCACCCAATGTCTGGAAGTGGGTATCGAAGCGAGCTTTGAGAAAATTGGCGGGATTTTGAAAACTCAAAGAAATAAACTCATGACACCCATAAAAAATTATTTATATTATATTAAAGAATATATAGGATGTCATGGATTCATTAAATTTATTAATATATTTATATTTACATGGAATATATTAAATTTTATTTAAATATGTTTTGAATCCTTAAATTTCATGTAAAAATTAATATATAATCATAATTTGATATTTTTTATTAAACCAAAAAGCGCATTTTATATCTTTATAATAAATAAAACTTAATGAAAAAGAAAATTCCCTTATATAATTATATAACATAGTACAAAAATATATACAATTTTCGCCAAATATCCTACTGTATAATACTTCGCTACAATTAAATATAAAAATTGGATTATACATTTTTTTTTTCAATATAAATAATATTCAATTCAATTTAAATAATAATTATTAAAATTTGCTGTTAAGACTTACAAGTTATAACGTAACCTCTTAAAGCTTTTGCTTTATTTTTTCTAGATCACCATATGTATTAATTACCTGAACGCTCAAAATGCTTTTTAATGCGTTCCACTTGGGTTTACGATTGTTACGCTTGGGACTAAGAACGGGAAAACCCATGGAACGTGATTGTCGTGAGTGCCAAGTGGAACGCACTAAAAGTGACTCTCCCTTCATTGACTTGATACTGGCAGAACTCGTATCTACGAGATGCCATTATTAAAACGTTGAAGTTGAATACGTGTTTACATTCTTATCTGTAATAGTTAGTAAATTTTTGTTTATATCAATTTTATTCATATATCATGCCGTCGGAATACAAAAAATGCTTCATAACAGTCGGCACAACTCGGTTTGATTTACTTTGTGAGTCGATTTTCTCGTCTTCTGTACTTACATCATTGAAAAATATAGGCTGCGAAGAGGTTATATTCCAAATCGGCAATAGTGACACGGAACCAGGGCAATATGAAAAGGAAGGTGTAAAATTTACATTATACAGGTTCAAAGATACAATTAGAGAAGATATAAATAATGCTGACTTAGTGATCAGCCACGCAGGAGCAGGAAGTTGCTTAGAAGTCCTGGAAGCAAAAAAACCTCTGTTAGTCGTTGTAAATGAGGATTTAATGGATAATCACCAATTAGAGCTTGCCGAGCGCCTACAAGTCGACGGTCATTTGTATTACTGTACGTGCGATACTTTAGCCAGCACCATTAGTGTTGTTGATTTTAATTTACTTCGACCATTACCAAAAGCAAATCCAACATTGTTTTTAAAGTATTTAGACGAAATTTTCACTGTTAAACAACTTATAAAATAAAATGAAATGTACCTTTGAACTCTATATTCTATGTTGACCAAAAGATTAAAAATTAATATATTTTTGTGGCAAATTTTTGATGAATTATGTGTATTATAGATTTAATAGAAATTTAAATTTTATATGTTGATGTGAAGGCATTAGCATTCTGGGGACTTAGTGTGAGAGTACTAGGTTTATTTTGCCCAGCATGTATACTGAGATAGTATTTGAGACTTGGTTATAGCATTTAATAAGGAACTTGTGCTGGCTCTTGGTTAGCCAATGTCTTTTAATAAGTTATATTGCTATTTTTCTGCTATACTCTTTGCTCCTAGTTCTATTTTATATACTATTGATACTAAATTTTGAATATACTCAAATAACTCATGATATATGAGTTTTTCGTTTGGCTCCTTTTAGTATAATATTGACAAAATGTTAATTAAAATTTTTGTTAATAATTATATCAAAATCCCCTAATTTATTTCAATGCAATTTCAATTATATACAAAAATAAGGATAATTATACTATATATACTTAAAACCTTTATTACCGAGGGACCAAAAGTGTTGCATAATCATTTCATATGTTGGTATTATCGTGAAACACTGGACTGATAAAATAATTTAAAATATATATGTTTTTTCAAATTGTTTCTGATTACATTAGGCAATGTAGTAGTCAGGACAGTTCTGACAGATGTCACCTTCCTTGCTTGCTACCATACTAAGGCTATACGGAACATCAAATGGTGCTTTCTGTGAATAACCATTAGTTCTTATATAAGCACAGGCAGTCTTTATTGTGCTATTAAAAAACGAAAGGATTATTTTGAAATCAAATTTCCAAGTGGAAAATAATAACTGATATTACTTGTACTATGTACAATACTTTTAATATTCTTAAATTGCTTCTCAGACTTAAAGAACTTTATTAGCTATGACAGCAGGAACTAGGCTTAGTTCACACCATATCATGTATGTGCTTTCATATTTTTGTGATATGTGTGGTCTATTCATATGAATATATATTTTTTGGTAACAGAAATACGTTAACTTTAAACTTAAAATACTGTAATATTTTTTAAATAATGAATCAGTGGTAGCATGCTCTGATACAGTGCTCATCGACATATGTTCATATCTATGAAGAACATAATGATGGAATCAATACTGTACTTTCTAGTGTTATCTGAATAGTTATCCTCCTCGAGCTAAAAATCTATCACTAAGCACTTGTAGGTGTACTCCTGCATCTGCACTTGAGAACCAGTCAGTCCTCCAGATTTGACCTGTTATTACTGGGTTAGGTCACATAATTTATTGTAAATTAGATTGTGGTCAAATTCTATAGTCTAAGAAAAAAAATGTGTACAATATTAATACCATAAATCAAATTCTATATTTTTATAGATATAATTTTATATATTTAAGACTAAACAATTCATCATCATGCCATTACATACACATAGAAATTACGGTAATTCATAATTCTTTTATATGTTTATTATGATGAGATATAGTTATGAATAAATTTAATTGTAAGAAAGGAAGAAATATAAATAAATAAATCATAACTGTGTAATTTTATTTATTGGAAATATACAGATCATTCGCAAAATGTATCCAAACAACATGTTTTTTTATAAAAAAATTAAATTACATTCAACAAATTACAGAAAGGTAAGACAGAAGACAGTAACTTAATTTTATAAATAGGTTTCACACTAATTTCTTTGCTTCAAAGAAACTCTTGAGATGCCTCATCTGCCAGTAACCAATACTGACTAGAACACCTGTTTGTAGAAGACTCCACCATAGCACCCGCTGGTTTGTGCTCTCGGACGTTTGCCTAAAGCGCTCTTCCCGTTGCTAAAAAAAGTCTATATTACATACTTGAAGTTTTTAGCAGGTTTTGGAATATCATGTATTATTACACTTTATATGTTATTCATAACTAGCCGGCCCGGCAGACGTTGTCCCGCCCTGATTATAAAAAAATCCTTGATAAATTATATACTAAAACCTTCCCCGTAAATTTCTCTATCCACTGGTGAAAGCCGCATGAAAATCCGTTCAGTAGTTTTTGAGTTTATCGCGAACAGACAGACAGACAGACGCGGTAGGGGACTTTGTTTTATACTATGTAATGATCTTGTGTTATTTGGCTCCCTATTTTCAATATCGCGGTGTTCTACGTAATATAGTTTGGTTATTGTGAAGAAATGAAGTAGATGGGAAATAATACAAGGAAGTATCAATTCTGACTTGTAACCCTGAAAAGAGTGTTACCATCTTGTTAGTTCATTGAAATGATTGCAAGAAACTTTTAATATCATGTGTACTGGACAATTAACAGCATAAAATAAATAATAGTCTACTTTAGGAATTCTCCACTAAATCACATTACGCCTAGTAAACCTATGATTTATTAAATCGAAACTTTCCAATGTAGGGCTGTCTAACATTAGTAAATATGCATCATGAGTTGTGTTTCGGAAGCAATTATGACTTTAGTGGTTAGCTTGTTCGGACAGAAAGTCATTCTTTTCTTTAACCTTTTTAACTGATCTGAATATAGCCGAAAACTTGCGCTAGCATGTATTATATACAAGAAATAAATACAAAACAAAGTTAAGATATTAGTATAGGGTATTTATCCTTTTTTTTAAATTCGTGTTCTGCACATTATCATATAAAAACCCAAGACGCATAGTCTCGAATAAAAGTAGCGTTCATAACCGGCCGCAAAAACTCTCCAAATATACATATGCAGTTATAGTTATCAACTTCTGAATTTTGCAAATTTAACCTTATCTGAACGATTTAAAGTTGTTTTTAAAAGGGCGCAAACGACGCGAAACAATTTGAAATTACTGCATAATCCAAAATTATGCACTCATTTTTGTGTGCCGGCTGCGAGACGTTAAGTGTGCATCTTGGGTTTTTGTGTATCAATGGTTCTGTACAACCATGCTCATGGCCATCAAATATTCTAGTGAAGACTGTAAATTCAAATCCTTGTAAAAATACTATAGCTTTCGATGAAAGAAAACATCTTGATGAAAACTATATCTCTTAAAGAAACTTCATCATCTATTCAATCCATCTTCAAAATTGAGATCATGTGTCTAAATACTGAGTTAGGTTGAAGTGGATACCTGTTCGAAAACATAAGAATACAACCCATATCATATCTTACAAATAAGTAGACAGTTAAATACTGCAGAATCTATAATTTTTTATATACTAATTTCGGAACTGGTTTTTCTGCCTATCAACAGTGCAACTATGGAGTTCCGGACTCTACATACAGTTATTATTCTTGACATTATTTTTAGTATTGCCTACATAAATTGCATGTGTAGCAAATGTGCAAGACTTATTTATTAGATGTTATACACATCTGTAAATAGCTTTCTCATGCAGTTTTAGAAAAGTATTAGATACTTTTTAGTTACAAATGCTCCTATTGTGCAATGATAAATTAAATAAATAAACTTTTACAAAAAACTTCTTAAAGGCCTTTGCACTTTAAGAGTTATTTAATTATGTATTTTTTAATGTCCTTGTTGAAAACTGACTTATATACATATACTAGCGGGCCCGGCAGACGTTGTCCCGCCCTGATTATAAAAAAATCTGTGACAAATTATATACCAAAATGTTCCTCATGAATCACTTTATCCACTGGCAAAAACCGCTTGAAAATCCGTTCAGTAGTTTTTGAGTTTATCGCGAACAGACAGACAGACAGACGCGGTAGGGGACTTTGTTTGATACTATGTAATGATTTGTGGAGGAAAATTATAGAATAAGTATGAATACTTCAATTTTCTTGCAAAACAGTTTTCTCTTAAGAAATTATAAAATAATAAGTGTATTGGTTTATCATTTCCAAATAATAATTTAACAGTTATCTATTTCAAGCAATATTTATTATATTTGATTTTATGGAGTCCCTTAACTAGCGTAGCATATATACTGACCCTTTGATACGCTTGCTCCTTTGTGATTTGATGCACTTGATCCAGCAGCTGTCTGATTCTGAGCTGTAATTCTGATAATTTGTCCTTCTGTGCTACACTCGCATAGTCCACTGCATGCTCACCCACTTGGATGTCTAGATGTACCTATTAATAGATAATAAAATTTATATTGTATAATACCCTTTGTTCAAGGATATTCTCTTTGCTTCCCAACTTGAATACATAAGAATTTTATTTTCAGGTAAGTAAAACACTTTTAATTACAACTTTTCATATATACAACCCTAAACTGGTTGCAATGCAATTTTTCATAGAGGTAATATAGGCTGTAGGTGGTAGAGCCACGCTTAAGCTATTACTGACTTGTTGATGGTAGAGCCGTGCTAAATCTATTACTACTTTCAGCATGAATGGTCAGCTCGACCGGAGTAGTTCCCCATGACCCACAGAAAACCGACATGAAGTAACAGTGCTTGCATTGTTGCGTTTCATTCGGTTAATGAGAGCGCCGGATACCACCGCCTCTTCCCCTCTCCATTCCCCCCCCCCCTCCCCCAAACAATGGTTAGCAACGCACTTGCGACTTCCCTGGTTTTGCAAGTGTTTATGGAATGTTACTCGACTATATGATTTATAATTTTCTTGGTGAGGTTTTATCGCAGTACTTTAGCAGTGATGCGTATTATAACAAACAGACAGACATTTCTAAAAATGATTGAAATGTATTTTATTACCTATTCCTAGACATCTGCAGGATTTTTCTTTAAAAAAATCTAAAAAGTACAGGCATGTTAGATTTACATTCTTGTTATATGTATAGATTTAGTTTGTAAAAGATTCTCCTAAACTCATGAAACAATTTTAATGAGTCATTTTGATTTCCATTATTTTATGCTAAATTTTTTCATGTGTCATAGTAATACCCAAAGAATAAACATATGATAAACAAATATGAACATGTTTAAACAACTGTCACTAATAAAATACACATCATATGAATAAACAACCAACTGAATTACATACAAGTCATAAACAAAAATTATAATCCTTTTCAACAAAAAAAACACACATTTCAAGCATTTAATTTAATTTGTGTTCTATAAACACAATGCCTGCCTTTTCACTACAATATAGCTGTATTTTGTAAACACAGCCTTAGCAGTTTATACTCAATATTTTTTAAACTATTTGTAAGCATAACAAACTTAGTTCTTAGATATATAACACTCCCACCTGAGGTTTGTTGACTTTGTTACCCTAACACTCTGCAATATAGGTAGTCTTAGAGTTACATCTTTCAACAGGCCAAACAACATTTTGACGCAATTCCTCAAACTAACATCACATTATGATATTTATATTACAAATAACCAATTCGCAAGACTGCACTTGAAACACATTTTACAAATGTAAGGTCTAATCAATTTATTATGTGTCAAGTTTCATCCATTGCACAAATAATAAATGTTAAGAATAAATATTCTGTTAAATGAGTATTCTAAGAATTTGTTCCGAGTAATACAAATATACTCTTTGTGATAAATGTAGCATAGATTCATTGTAGATTTTACATTAACTTCTATATTTGCCTTGGAATATATATGCGAATAGAGACATCAAATGATGATTGATAGGAGCTTATATGTTTTAGATAATATAAACTTATATAAAAAAATATACCCACCCTTAACTGAGAGCCACTGAACCAAGAAGTGCTATTGGAGTACATACATATAACATGTTCACCAGGTGTAGTGGATGTGAAAGAAATCATGCCTTCAGAGGAATATACTCTTGACAATAGAATTCGGTCATTTGGATCTCTAACTTCCACATGCATGCCTATACCAGGTGTTGATGGCATAAAACCCCCTGATTTTGGGTCATATAATTCCACCTTGTAGTTAACTGAAAACATAAATATCTATTTATTTAGAAATTAAATTAATAATGTGAAAGTAATATTTTTAACAGATTCCATGCCGCATATCAGCCCCTGGACTGAAGATTGAGTTTATCTATACTAATATTATAAAGAGGTAAAGCTTGTGAGTTTGTGATGTTGTAGTGAGTAATCTCAGGAACTACTAAACAGATTTTGAAATCCTTTTACTTATAGAAAGTCTTTAATTATTTGTGAGTATCATAGGCCTATATATTAACGTGAAAATAAAATGACTTTTTTGTGGTAGTTGAAAAGAAAGTCTGAAAAAAAATAGTCATATGAAAAAAGTTTCTTACTAACACTGCCTTAATGATCAGAGATATATGATTAAGTTCTAGAGAAAAGTGAGTGAGTGAGTGAGAGCTACAAAAAAGTCAACAACAGCATATGTATAACTTTTACATTTATGTCACAGAAAGTCGTTTTTTATATATGTTTACTGCCCAATGAAGTGGGCATGGGTTAGCTTGAAGTTTTATAGGAATATAATATGTATATACTAACAGCTATCCCCGACTTTGTTTTAGTTAGAATGTAAAGTTTAATACACATAACTTATTACCATAAAAATCACACAAACTTTGAAATTTGATATTGAATAGAACTGACAACTTAATTCTAGAACTATACATTATTGTGTAAGCCTCAGTGAGACAACACAGTCACAGTATAGAAAATGCTTGCACGCTTTCATATTGCGATGTATATATCTTCCGTTATTTTACTGGTCTGCAGTTCATTTATACACGTGTAAATGCCAATCATAAATAACGTTCATACTCAGAAAGAATATACGAACAATTTTATACAGCCGGTGTAAATGTAGCCAAAAAAACTTATGAACTAATTTACATCTTACCTATAACTGTTGTGTCGTCCGGAATTTCTTCTATAAAACATTTTCTTTCCCCTTCTGCGATGTGAAAGTATAAAGCGGATGAAACATCTATCAATAGAAATAAGGCAATAAGTGAAGTTAATTTAAACATTTCCATGGTATCAGCAATATCGTCGGAAAATCACAAAATATATTTTAGATGACATGACACACGTCATCGACATGAAATGTCAAATCTGTCGTTCCAAATAATTATAAAAGTTATATATCGAGCATTCATGTTATCTACAAGACGCCATTATTAAAACGTTGAAGTTTTTTTTTATCTTTATTTTTGGCAACCAATCTTTTAGATTATTACTGCCATTGTCAAGTATTTAATAGTATTACAAGTTCTTCTTCTATTCCATTTTCGGCAACCAGTCTTCTAGTAGACTATTGCTGCATTGTCAAGTGAGTATTGATATTACAAGTTTCTTGATATAATTTCAATGAATGCCATTGTCGAGTAGTTAATAGTATTTCAAGTTCTTCTTCCATTTCATTTTGGCAACCAGTCTTCTAGTAGACCATCAGTGCCATTGTCAAGTGAGTATCGATATTACAAGTTTCTTGATATGATTTCAATGACCTAACAAGAAGGTGGCCCTCTTGTTAGAACTTTCCATGGGATTTTTGTGGCATCTCAGAATTCATGGTCCGTGGTATTATTTTCCATTCACTTCACTTATGCACAATAAACAAACTATATTACCTAAAACACCACCAATTTTACACAATATAGAGTCAAGTAACACAAGATTATGAATAAAAAATAAAATCCACTGCATGACAGACCAAGATCCCGCCAAAAACTCCAAACGTTGAAGTTGAGCATTCATGTTCCCTAGATTTTCATAAAGCAGCAATACTTTTTTTTTTAACTTTATTTTTGGCAACCAATCTTTTATATTATTACTGCCATTGTCGAGTAATTAATAGTATTACAAGTTCTTCTTCTATTCCATTTTCGGCAACCAGTCTTCTAGTAGACCATTACCGCCATTGTCAAGTGAGTATCGATATTACATGTTTCTTGATATAATTTCAATGAATGCCATTGTCGAGTAATTAATAGTATTTCAAGTTCTTCTTCTATTCCATTTTGGCAACCAGTCTTCTAGTACACTATTACTGCCATTGTCAAGTGAGTATCAAAATTACAAGTTTCTTGATATAATATCAATGAACTAACAAGATGGTGGCCATCTTGTTAGAACCTTCCATGGAATTTTTGTGGCATCTCAGAATTCATGGTCCGTGGCATTATTTTCCATTCACTTCACTTATGCACAATAAACAAACTATATCACATAAAACACCACAAATTTTACACAATATAGAGTTACTTGATTTGAGAGACACAAGATTATGAATAAAAAATAAAATCCACTACATGACAGACCAAGATCCCGCCAAAAACCCCAAGAGGAGTTTTGTTCTTTATTATAACCTCTTCTCTTTCTTCCATGATTATCGCGATATAATCAAAGTGTATGGTATCTGTGATATTTTTACCACAGAGTACTTTACATTATAAGATTTTTTTACAAATCTGTATGATTTTATGTTGTCAGAGCTGTAAGATCTGTTATTACTGATGACGTTTCTGGTTTCTCTAGATTTCATACATACTACATAGCTTTTATGTTGGAACTTGGAAGCTAGATATGGACTGTAAATCGTAAACATCTAACAACAGCGGGAGTCACTGTGTGATATATGACAATATAACATTTTAAAATAATTCACGTTATACATTTATATAATAATGATGATGGATCCATTTATAGTTGCTGCATTTATAAGCGCACTGGTTATAATTCTGTTATCCATTGCCTTCTTGAAGGTGTCACAAGTGAAACAAGGTACATTAATCCCAAATAGCTATATATACAATTTTCTCTGCCATTTTTATTCACCTGTATCAACAAAATCCTATTTTTATTTATGACAGCTGCTACGCGACCGCGAGCAGCAGTTCAAAGAGATGGAGCTGCTGGACGGGTCCAGGCCGTCAGGAACCAAAGAGCAAGGATGAGAGCCAATGGTATAATTTGTTACATTTATACCACCACTGGGGATTTCTTAATATTTAATGCTAATTGTAAATTCTTGAACAATGCATAAGTGCCAGTACCCATTTAAAAATTATTCCCAATTATAAATTCAGTAATTCCAAGTGATGTCTAAAATTACTGCCAAATAATATTTAGGAATTATTACACAGGATTGAGGAAGATCAATAGAATGGAAAAATACTATTATTTAATACTAATAAAATTAAATATCAACTTTTCTTTATTCAGTTCAAGAATTTAAGTGAATTACTAGGCATTACACTTTAATTTACCAGTAATACTTAGTTGATGTTAATGAAACTAACTTTTCTATTTTTATACAAGGAATAAATTGCACCCTATGTAATTTTTATTTATAAACTAAAGGGTTAAGGCCACTCTAGAAACTCAAAAAAGGCCTTTTTGTGTTTTTTTTTTCCGGAAAAATATAAAATAAATGGAGTTTACAAGCATAGATAGTTATTGTACATAGACTGTAAAATATATTTTTTATAGAATAATTTATTTAAAAATTGGGAATGTGCAGCATTTCTCAGATTGGCTCTTTTTTTAGATGGGTCCATGGCTGTATCAATAACTCCCCTGAAAATGTTGAGTCACAATTTTTTTTTATTATTGTATATAACAACAGCTGGAGGACATAGGATTTTTTTGATTTGTTGTTTTTGGATGTATGGTGCACTTACAAAGTGAAAAAATCTAAATTAATCAATTTAAATTCTTTAGACAATACATTTATAAATATCTTGTTAAAATTTGAAGTAAATTTGTTGAAAATTGTTCTGTTAGTAAGTTAGTATAAATATCAACAAAAAACAAGTATTATTTGCATCCTATTTTAAGGTTTTTTTTTACGTGCAAAACTGACTAAAACAGTTTGAAACGCTACCTAAAGAGAAATAAGCAATAGTGCAAACACGTGGCAAATAGCTTCAAAAACATTTATCACTTTTCTGATCTATTTAAATACTTTCATCATTCCGGTCATTAAAGGCTCGCTCCTTACCTCGCGGTTTGGTATTATACGGTCAAAAACCAGCACTTTGAAATATTTCTGGGTGATAATCTTTTAGGATATCATTTTTGAGGTTCTAAGGGACCATTACAATTGAAACAATAAAAAGGATTTGATTGACAATGATTTTTTTCGATCTCAAGAGTGGCCTAACCCCTTAAAAAGTTAAACTCCTATAATTGAGAACACTTAGAGACTGGCTGGATATAAAATTTGGTAACATAAAAAATACTGTATGTACTTGAATATGGATACATGACATGATACATGAGGATACATGATATGGATGACATAACATATGGACCGTTTATTTTGAAAGTGGTGTAAGTCCATTTTTGAGAAAAATGAGCTATCACGTAATTCATGCTTAATTTAATGTAATTTTTTTATATATAACTAGTCCATGTTTAATTTCTCAAAAAATCCCATGTTTTGTACAACTTAAAATCGGTCGGTAAATGAAATTGCATAATCATCGATTATGAAAGTGGTGTAAGTCCAATTGACAGAGGTAGGTGGCACAGCAGATGGATACCGATCAGTGTTTTGTTATTTTTCATTTATTTTATACTAGCTGTGTCCCGCGGTTTCACCCGCGGACAATTTGCATTGTTTCCCCTTCGTGTTTCCACTACTCGTAAGTTAAAATATAGATATTAAAAAATTAGAGAAATATATTAGAAAATGTACAGCGCATAACCTGTGAGAAGAAAATAAATACGACAAGGCTGTATGACTCCGTATCTTTGCCCGTATTTTGGCGAATTAAAAAAACAACAAAAACAACAGTAGTAAAATTATCAATTTATTACCTCTACGTCCTGGAAGACCGTTAAAATTTGAAAAAATCGCCCTGGAGCCTTTGTACCAAAATCCCAGACCTATTACGTACGAAAAATATAAAGACATGAAGCAGCTACTACCCTATATACCTCCTGTGCATCATGCATATTTTGAAACACTACCACATGCAGAGAATAAGTAAATTCTTGTAATTAGTATCTTGTAATGACAATGTAATTGCCGTCTAAAATAAAATTTTATGTGTTGTTATGCGTATTTGTAATCAAAATTATATTAAAATGAAGTATATTTTAAGCGATATTTGATTTTTCAAAATTGAAATTAAACGATTTTTACAATTGTCTAATTTTGAAAGTGGTGTAAGTCCATTTACAGCACATAAATATGTGTTATCGTAGTCTAATTAGCCAAAACCAAATTTATATAAACAAATTAAATGTTGATAAAACAAAAGAAACAATGCCAGACCTCATATGATTTGCCTGTATTTTTAAATCAACAAATATAGTAACCTTTAATTTTCTCGAAACAAAAGAAAATGGACTTACACCACTTTCAAAATAAACGGTCCATATATTATTTATAATGTATCTACAAATGAATCCCTTTTGTTAGGGAGTTAGAAATGGTGTAACAATAGGGTTGCAGGACAGGCAATTCCCTGGGGTTCGCCTGTTGTGAAGAATTGAAATGCCAAAAACAAAAAATTAATATTTTATAAAAAAAATATCATTTTTCCTAAATGTAGCCGCACGACATCAAGCAGCGCTGCTTGAAGAGGAAGCAGAGGCCGCTGAAGAAGACAATGAAGAAAATCCTCCTGATAATCAAAATAAGTTGGATTTTGAGGATAAAATGGGTGCTAAGGTAAATATAACAACATTTTTGATACATTTTTATAATCTTATATTTATTGATCTTTGTTATTTTAAGTTTGTGGTTTTAATACTATGTGGTAAATGAATAATTTTTCCTGCAACCAAGATGTAGCACTATTATTCGTTACAATGTATATCTAGCACAAGAGTTGAAAAAAAAATGTACAGATAGAACTATAGAGTGCTTTTTGAAGTTATACTTGATTTGGCGCGTTAGGGAAAAATGATGACAGTAATTTTTTACGTTGCGCGCGCACACCGTCACGAAAAACCGACACCCTGCAGTTAGCTATAGTCAACATTTTGTTTCTTTGTATTTGTTGTTTGAATTTCTTCATATTAAAACTTTCAATGTATTAAATACCTTTTTTCTATTGTTAGTGTCGTTTATTCTACAAACTAGAATAAGGCGAAAGATAAAATTTTTGAAAAGATTTTTATCTTGTTACGCCAAAGAAGTATAACTTCTAATGTGTGTACATAAGTAAACACACACACTTTTTTACTTTATTTTAAAATTAGCAGGCTCGACGGACGTTGTCCCGCCCTAATAATAAAATACCTTGAAAAATTATATACCAAGCATCCCTCATGAATCACTTTTCCTACTGGTGAAAACCGCATGAAATAGCGAACAGACAGACAGCCAAAGGGACAGACATGGCAGATGACTTTGTTTTGTAATACAAAGTAATAGGTCCTACAGATTGTATAAAAATGTAAAGAACAAATAAATAATATAGCGTACATGTCACTTCTCAAGTTCAAGTTAATAATAATAGAATGGAATGTTAAATTAATTGTTAAAAATTCAGTCACTACTAATACAAAGTCATTCATTTTACATAGAAAAGAGCTAAACTTGAAGCCAAGTTAGAAAAGAAAAAAGCGAGAGAAGCCGAAGAATACATACGTGAACAAAAAAAGAAGAAAGATGAAGAGCTAGAACAAGAGAGAAAGAAAATAGAAGAAAAACAAGAGGTGAGTTTATCTTAATATTCTATTTAAGAAGCCTTACTTAATAAAATTATTATGTAACTAGATTCTGCCCGCGACTTCGTCCGTGTGAAATAATTACTTTAGGCCAACATGCAGCAGAAGCTCTTAAAAGGAAAAAAAACGCTTTTGAAACATTCTTCATTTGTGCTCCGCTTCTACTGGCCTTAACGTGATGATATGTATAGCCTTTCTCGATAAATGAGCTATCTAATACTGAAAGAATTTTCAAATCGGCCCAGTAGTTCCTGAGATTAACATGTTCAACCAAACAAACAAACCCTCCAACTTTATAAGTATAGATTACAATTATTCATATATTTAGGAAGAAGAACGACAACGTGAAGAAGCTGAACGTAAGGCTGAAGAAGAACGGAAAAAGCGCGAACAAGAAGAATATGAAGCTTTGAAAGCAGCATTCACAGTGGATAGTGAAGGTTATGAAGAAAATGATGATCAAGATCAAAATAGTCTCCTACGTGACTTCATTGAGTATATCAAGGTAAATCATTTGAAAAGTTATTTACGGTATAGGAGTAGTATTACCCAAAGACTTTAAAAACTTGTCTTTGGCGTATTAAATAATATATTAAACACTAACAATTTCCAGCAGCTTTGCATGTATCTTGTATGCAGTCATTATTTGTTCCACTCTTTATTTTATATCTGTATATAATAACAGATTGAGTTATGGAAAGAAATATTGTTTTTTTATACAAACTTTAATCCTCCTCTTCACCACCTTTACGGTTAAATTTCTAAAAATCCATTCTTAGTGCTCACCTATAGTATGAAGAGAAACCCACATGAACTTTTCACCATCCCACAGTTGGCGACACGTATAGTTTATGTATCTGTTTGATGCGTTTATGATAAAAATTTGACAAAAATACCGACAGTATAATTTTGTTTAGTTTTCGAGATATATTTTTTTTTGTGAGAGGTGAATAGCCTTAAAAATATTTTAATTTAATTATTATTTCAAAAATAGTAAACTTGTGCGTTTTGTTAGCATTTCAAATAATGTAACAACACGTCATATATTTATATCCGAAAGTAGAGGGTTTTAGGTTAAGTAGTTTGAGAGATAATTATTTTTCTGATTTTGATATTGTTTTTTAAATTATACGTTAGAGTTGTAGTATTTTGTTTTTTGTTAGAAATATGCGCAATAATATTGTTAACTATAATACAATATACTATAATATAATATACTATAATATCACAAACGACAATCGTAGGGCAAAGGAGATAAAGCGTTTCTAAGTATTTTAATTATTTCTATGAAATTAGGGCTGTCAACTTGTCATACTAGAAAAGTATAAATTAAAAATTTTTTGTCTCATTCATCGTCATCAAAGGTAAAATTTCTTATATTAACAATAAGTGTTTCATATTAGTTAAATTTTGTTGTACCTGGCTATAGGTAATGAAATGTTTCGTTGATGACTTTATGGTTTTCTTTTGCCGGCTGCCAGTACACATGGTCGATATAAGCGGATCTGCAGATTCTAACACTCTGTAAAACAAGTGAAGCACTGTAGTTTTATGGTTTCATTTTCGTGTACGATGCTCTCGGCCATAACGCCAAAATTTATGTCTTAACTCACCATCTTGTACGGACAACATACCATTGGCAACGAAATAGATTCAATTACATTTGCACCATGCATCAGTCTTTTGTGTAATGTGACTGATATATAATACCAGTTATAATTTTGTACGTACCTAGCAGCGATATTATAGCAAAAAGCTTAATTTTTTTAGAATCAATTTCCAATCCAGTTTATAATGCCTCAAAAATGGTGTGTAGATGCTCGACCAGCCACTCCTGAATCCCCAAAATGTAGTATGAGCAGTTTTGCCGTCATTTGTTGTTCCCAAATTTTGTCGTAATAAATCAACAAGTAAACCTTTCGGCTTTTCGGCTGATTTCAGTTTGAACTTTTATTTTCTGCATTTTACAATACCACCATCAGTTGAATTTCTGGGTTTTAGTCGGTTAATATTCGGTTTAAGCTTATGCTTAACGAGGGAGGCCTTCCTAATACCACATAGTAACCTTCATCGAAGAGAAAAGCTGTGTAGTTTTTCTCTTTTTTTGAAATGTGTATTTATTTAAATAATGCTACAATTCAAATTTAATATCAATATTAAAAGCCTGCCATGTCACGATGACAATCTTTGCGTACAACTTATTGTATGTTACAATAACTTACTTTGTTGACAACCCTAAGTTGGATTTAAAAAAAATCATAACTCTGAAACCCAATGTCTGTAGCATCTGATTTTTTGTATGAATATAAACATAACCTAACGAAACGCAACAAAGCAAGCACTGTTACTTCACGTCGGTGTTTCTGTGGGTCGGGTGGTAGTACTCCAGGCGAGCCGACCCATTCATGCTGAAACCAGTAATAGCTTCAGCGTAGTTCTACCACCTATACAGATTGACGCAAAACCCTTTATAACTCGAATTTTCTCAATTTTAGGCTCAAAAAGTCGTTCTCCTCGAAGACTTAGCAGGTCATTTCAAATTGAAGACTCAAGCCGCTATTGACAGGATCACAGAACTGCAAGCTACAGGTGAACTGACAGGTGTCATAGACGACAGGGGAAAATTCATTTATATATCACAAACAGAACTTGAAGCTTTTGCCAAATTCATCAAACAAAGGGGTAGAGTATCCATTTCAGAGTTGGCTGAATCTAGTAATGATCTAATCACCTTGACTCCTGTGAATGTCTCTTAAATTACATTTTTATATTTTAAACAAATACTTTTTACTCCTCTGTTTGTACCTAGTCAGTAAAATAATTATAAGAAAATATATAATACTTCAAGAAGCTCATCATGTAATAAAGATTCTCTACAGGTCACACCAATAGTGTATATACCAATAGTATATAATATAATTTTGTAAATAGACAATAATGAGGAATAAATAAATAACTTGTAATTATTACAAAAATTTATTAAAACTGTGACACAAAAATTTAATCATCATTTATTTCATACCCAAACATATCTCTGCCTTTTTCAACCAAAAATAAAGAGGATTCCTTGATTCTCTCTAAGATTTCTGATAATTTATTTTTAGTGAACTCTTTGTACAAACATCTGTTCTCTCCAGCAATAATGTTGCTTAACTTAACAGCTTCCTTGTGACTGTTGATATCATCATTGCTCTGTAAAATTTTCAAAATCAAAATAACTACTTCTGGAATACAAAGGCGCCTCAATGTTTCCAATTGTTTAGTTCTCTCCAAATTCTCATTTTCACTGAATTTTTCTGATGCAACGCTATCACTCTCATCGTGCAACCATCCACCAGGAAATAGCAGGACATTATAGAGCAAGTTCTTAGCGTGCTTTGATTGATGTAATACAGCATTGGACCATCTTGCTTTTTGTTGTTCCACCTGTGCACATCGCTGTTCATAATGAACTTTGTCAGAAAATGTTGCATCTGCTGGCAGAGGCTCAACATCTTTTGGTTGACCACTTATGAAATGTCTATACCATGTAGCATATTCTTCTAAACCATCTAAATATGCCTTCAGGCATAAGTGCTCTTTCAGTTCCGATGAAACTGAAGAAACTTTATTAACAAACTCAGGAAAGAGCTTATTTACATTACTAATGCATGTTAATGCAGCATCAGTATTCCCAATAAAAATGAATGTACGTATCATAGCATTACTCAACCATAGTGCCTCTTCAAATTGGTTGGAAATCAATGATAGCCATTCTAAAGATGATATCACTTTACTAATAAGGGTTTTATCCTTCTCCGAGGTGTTAGTTTGAGTGAATGTTGAATCCAAGTTACCATGGTTTTGTTGGATATCTGTAATAGCTTTTTTAATGGCCACCCTAGCTGACGCTGCAATATCAATACCTGCACTCAAACCTGCTTTCACTACTCCTTGTCTGTAATCACTTTTGTATATATGATCCATAAAATCTGCATAAATAACAATTTGTCTTTCAACTGGAACAGTAGATGTGTAATAAGCCACAAGTTCTGGACATTCTACAGCTCCATCGATTAATCTTCCTATTAATAAGGTCACATATTTCTCCAATATTTTATCTCCAATATCATGCAATGGATCTTTTCCCATCAACCGAAGAACTAAAACAAGGTGAGCTAGGAATCTAATAAATTTTTCTTCCGTGTACTCTATCCAGTCAAGTGAATCTTGCAGAATAGCTCTGATATGACCAAGCATAAGATGTCTTTGGCATGTTTGATAGTACGATTCTTTTTTACCATCCATCATTGATTTAATAGCACTGAAAATTTGCTGAAGTCCTAGTTCTTCAACTTGAAGTTCAGATTGCAGCAATTCTAAAACTTCACTTGAAGCTGTACTAGCATCAACTGTGGCATGATGCTCATGTAAAAATTTATCAACCCTTGCCTCAATTTGCACTTTTAAATGAGCCCATAGTAAATCTTCCCAACTACCATAGCAAGCTGGTAAAGCACTAGGAAGATGGCCACTTAGAATACCAATGGTAGCCCTGTAGTGACAATTTTCTGCAACATTTTTAGCAATACCCAATGCACACCATTTCCAAAGATCCCTTGAAGGATTGCCAGTAATTTCTAAAGAGTCTGTTGGTTCTTGTCTAGGTAAATAGTGAAGTAGAATCCAACCCTGCAATACAGCTCCCCGCCAAGCTTGCCCTGCATTAATACACATTGAAACCGCTTCTTTGAACTTGCCGCATCTTACTTCAGTAAATATTCTTTTACACAAATCATTATCATCTTTCAGGTCATCTGAATGAATGACCTTTTTTTGACGTTTTGGAGCATCAGGGTCCATGCACGTAACCATTGACCTATTTCTTTCTTTGTTGAATAAACTGGTTCCAATCAATAACTCATGTAAAGTATTCCCCCAATGTATATTATTGCCAATAACTGGTCCACAAGATGGAGTCACATCTTCCTGATATGCGGCAGTAGATTCTAGCCAATCTACAAGCACTTGTAAAAGTCTCAATTCGGAGTCACTTCTGAACAGAGCATCTACTAATACTTGTTGAGATAAGGTGGTTTCTGTAATAAGATTATCCAATGATTCTGGATGCTCCATCAAAGAATCAGAATATAATGAATACAAGAGTTTCCACGTGTTAGCTTCCTCTGCTAACCAACAATTTTGCATGTTATACCTATTCCATGGTTCCAGCAACTCTAATGAATCGCAACACACTTGAGCTAACCTCGACAATGTGTCTAGGACATCACTTGCACGACTTGTTTGAATTATTTCGAAAAAAGCTTCATCTAATCCCTCACCGGCGTTCCCCGGGGTTACAGTCATAGAAGTTTCATCCAATACCTGTCGCAAACTTGTGTCATTGAGATTTTTGAAAATCGAGGTATCGTTAAAAATTGGTGATAATGCTTCTTGTCTTTGTAGTAATTGCCTGGTACGTTTGTTCTTAGATGGAGTATATTGCGTTGAATGTAATTGAATGCTTGAATCAAAGTTTATAGACATTTTGTATTCTTTTCCAATGTACACATTAAACTTTACAAATGTATTTGTAACATGTAATTACGCGCCCCTGTTTGATACTAAACTGACAGTTTGAACTGTGTTGTTATAGTCAAAAAATTCCATATACTAAATTAATACTTATTAAACAGATTAGAACTTCTGCAAAGTTTAAAAGTAACAAAATACAGAATTGTAGTAGAATTATTAATGTTATTATACCTGGAATTTGGTAATAATTATATAAGACTTCCTTTGCATTCATAATAACAAATAATTCGCGTAATAAAAATAAGGTAAGAACTTTTCAAAAAACTTTAATAGTATTGCGTAATTAGTGATAAATACTTTGAACTTCTACCTAAATAATATTTTATTCGCTTAACTATTAATAATATACATCGATTTTAAACTTTTTTTCAGCAAAACTAAAACTGAAAGTGGGGATTTTAAACAATTTATTTCCACTAATAAGCAATATCTATGCGCGGTTAATAAAGAGAATGATAAATAAAGGGAAATATATGAAAATAAATCCATAGGTTTTAAATGTAATATTTTCAGTTCTGTCATATTTTAACTTTTGACTTTGAATTATACTCTCGTACAAATTGTCTATCTCTACATTATTTTTAGCTTTCTCTCTCTCTCGTCGTTGCGTACGAAGGTAAGACTCTTAAATATAATCAAGAAATAAGTTGATAATACTATAATAATCTTAAATAACAAATCATAATTACTATATAAATTGCCCATAGTAAGATACTATTTTGTGATAACATAATAAATATATACTTTCATACAAGGTAAATCCTATTTTTTTTTCTTATAACAGTTTAAACTTAGAATTTTTCTGACATAAGTTATGAACTAAATCCAAAGGTTTATGCGTTTAATGCATTGATTTACGTAATAATTTACATATAATTGATCTTAATATTAATATAAAGTACAAAAATAAATAAAATAACTCTAGACATAATTTTTATTGGTAATGTCTAATTAACATCATATACAAACCTTATTTTATTAATTCTAATATATTAATTTATATAGTTACATACTTTCACCTCAACTTGTATGTTGTTTTTAACAGGAATTTAGGATTCATTCAGATTCAAGAATCAAGAGTGTTAATTCAAGGCCAGAGTTTTTTACATTTAAATGACTTTTTTACTATATTATGTTGAATACAGACCTCTTATTGAATGCCTATATATATCCTATTCTAATTAAATCTTGAAATAATGTCTTAAGTACACCTTGATGTTATTTATTTTCTTAATAAATAAATCTTTATCGAAGAAAATTTGTAATATAAGTAACATTTCACCATGACTACTATGAATTAATTGCATTTAGTAATATATCAATATAAAATGATGATGAAGTAAAATGTATATTAACAAGTAAATATCAAGGAGTCACATAAAAAGAAAGATTTTTACTTCCTATACAATACTAATTTTAAAACAAACAACATGAATGAATATCAGTCGACATTAAAAATAGTTGCTATGACCATATTTCTTAAGCATTTGTATGATGTGAAAAATAATTTGTTAGGTAAGCAATTTGGTTTTTATTTATTGTAGTTTTCTTCTTGGTTATAAATAATTATGAATGATGTAGAAACAATAAAATCGTTTTTCAATTAATTGACATTTAGTCCCACTATATTTCTTAACTTTTATGTCAATACGAAGTCATAGTAGTAGTATCTATAATAATATGTATTAAAAATGTACAGAAAAAATCGTTTTCTAGTGTAAATTATAATAATTTTAGGAACAATATGCAGTGTGAAGGCTGGGAAATAACTATCAAACAGCACATTAATTTCATGGTAGAACTACATATGAAAATGTTTAAGCCGAAGGTAAGAAATGTATTTAATATTTTTGATGATGCCCGTGTGTGTAATGAATACTAGTGGTATTATTTTATCAAATCTTATTTTGTATTTATATAGTTGCAGAACATTTTTGGTGTTAAAGAGTTCACTATAATTAATTTTATGAATATCAAGTGTTTGGTCGATACATTGTTAGAAAATGTTTATGTTTTCAATGCAACTCTATACATAATGTTCGTTTACAAAGTTTGCTTTGGTGCTTCATCTTTGAATTAATAATATAATATTAGTAATTGTATGTTTCAAAGAGGTAACACCTTCAATAAAACAATACTGACTAAAATAAAATACCTTTATAACATTGAAATTTGGAATATATTGTACATACTATTTAAGACTACATTTTAATTTTGTGGTTTAAAATGTGTACTAATGAGGTGTACCTGTTATTATGCAGTCATATAGAAATGTAATTAACTATAGACATAAAGGATTTTCATATCATAATGAAAATAAGTAACTGGCTGCTAACAAAAGTTATGCATTCATAACCTTTTTTCTTTGGGAACAAATAAAGTAGTTTTTACCCAATAGTGACAGATTAGAAGTATAATTTTTTTTTCAATAATTCTTCATATATTATTCTTATGATCGTAATGAAACTACACATCATGGTGTAATATTAAATGATGTAAAATAAAAATAGTACTAGTCTGTGAACAAAAACTGCAATCCACCATTAAAACAAATAGAACATGTGAAATGAAACGTTTTTCGGCGGGAACTTGATTAATCCTGTTAGTTATGAGTTATAATAATCCCTAAATTTTTAAATAATTGTTTAGCGTTATTTTATCGCATAACTACAGTTTCATTGTTTTCCATGATATTGAAATATTATAAGTATTAAATATTGCAGTAAAGTAAATTTGAGATTAAAGCACAGAATTAGGGCACGATTATGAATTAAGTTTTGTCTTAAAAGCTTTAACAAATTTCTAGGATTGTCATTGTTTTCTAAAATGGGACTTAATATGTTGAATACCTATTTACACAACAAATAATATATTTAGGAAAATAAAAACTATGAAAACAGACTATTTGGCACTGGCAAATGCTTCTGCAATATCGACAGAACAAAAATCGAACTTTTTTCTTCTATTTCGCAAGACGTCACAAGCGCGTTTACCAATACATGTATTTTATTTGAGCTGATGAGTTTGGATTTTTTTTGTTTATAGGTATATTATTTATAATTATACGATACATTATAATTATATACCTTAACTAGATTGCAAGGTATTTAGTAACCATCATACAAAAAAAGGTTATTACTTCGAAATGTCTTGTTTTACAAATTGCAGAATATAATCCCTACAAAAATAAAATACACTTTCCACTAAAAGCCTGCTCAGTCAAAAGCAGATATTAAATCCTATATCTCCTATAAATTCTATCCTATCCTATAAACGCCTTTTTTTTTCCTCCAACAGACTGCTATTGACATGTTAAGTCACCGGACTACCCTATAAGCACCTATAACTAAAACAGTTTATGTACGTACATATATATATAAATATAGATAATAAAAAGCTTACAGATAAACATAATTATAATGATTGATAAAGATGAAATGTAGAAAAAGAGGTTATAGTCCCATGCTAAAGATACCATGTAATATTACTGGAATGGATTTAATGATTTTCATAGATGCAGACCGGAAGTTTTTTGTCTGCTTATTGTCGTATTTATTGAATTTTATATGGTTTTTATATTAAATGAATATAGATAATTCCTATTATTAGTCAATTTTAACGTAAGTTTGCTTAGACGACGCATTTGTCTAGTTTATTATTTAGACTACTTTTAAAAGTATAGGAATAGGTTTGAACCCTGGCGGTAATTCTAAAGTCGTTTAAATACTATTACATTGTATTACATTATTTGTAGGTCAAGTTATTATGCTACAAGTTTAGTACATTAATTTTTTTATACTAAAAATGTTAACAAAGAAATGTAAAGATCTCTTTATTTGCAAACAGTATATTATATGTAAATAGTTGATTACTTATTTGATTTTACCGGTATCAATGCTCAAGGACGCTTTGTCTATCTCTTTTACACACAGGTCGCCCTAGGCAAACTTTGTGCGGCGAACGTTTGGTTTTCGTCACTGGACTTGTGAGTGCGTACATACTGAGTTGAATAGTGTTTTTAGTTTAATTCCGCCATTATTACTTTGAAAATTGTATTTTCCTTAAATTTATATACTTAGCGATGATACTTTGCAGTGATATAAGTAGACAATTTCCCATATAACTTAGCTATAGTGAACCGAAAGTGTTTTCAAGTGGATCATTTCCTGTTTCAAATCGAGACAGAAACAAGCAACTACAACCGCTAGAGCAGTGCATTTATTATCACGTGGGTCGAATTTCGAATTAAAACGCTGCGAAATATTTGTTTTTTTACGAGAATTTAGAACTCTCTGTAGTAGAGGACGCTAAAGTTAGAATATGTTGTGATTGCACCATTTTTAAACAAAGTGAACATTGTGTTTTTCAGAAGCGCGGCGAGTCGTTCAATTACCGAACATCCTTGATTTTAATGGAACCGGCGGGGGACTGATTGCACTGTGAATGAATATAGAGCGTAAAAGTGAAATGCAGTGAATTTAGTGTAGTGAGTGAAGTGCGGGTTAAAAGCGGTGTTACATAAGGACTGTGATGATATGCGTCGAGAGGACGCCGTAAGGGCCGGGCCGCGGCGTCCGGCGGCGAGCGGCTTGTCATGGCCCCGGCGCTCCCGCTGGCGCCCTCAAACGAGCCCGAAACATTCGATTGTGACAGGCGAACGCACCCAGGACGGCCGCTTACGTCCGGAAACAATCCCTCGACACCTATTAATGAGGATGTCATGGGCCTGCAGAATCAAGAGGCACTTGTGAAGGATTCACAAGAAATGGAAGAGGTCTTGGTAGGCCGAAGTGATCTTGCAAACCAGTTCTTGCTTCAAGCTATTAAAACTTTCGAAAGTGCCGGCGATAACATATCTACAATGGGTGATGCGGATCCTTTCCCTCTCCCGGACTTCGATTTGCCAGAGGCACCTGTTCCTGAAGTCGTCACTCAAAAGGTGCCTGATGAAGCCAACATAAAAGGGACACAAGCGCGCCTCGAGCGTCGTTGTGCGTTCCTTCAAAGAAGGTTACGGATTCTGCAAACCCGTGCCATAGGAAAGAGAATATCTGAAGAAGTTGTATTAACATTTGATAAATGTACCCGTGGGGCTCGTAAAGATGGCTGTGGGCGTCCCATTGGTTTAAAAGCTTTCATGAAAAGAATTGAAACTACGGCAGCGTTACAGGCGAGTGCAGCATGCCGCACGGTTGATAAACCGACATACTATCATGCCGGGACATCAAAAGAGGATGGATCTCATACTGCATCAATTGGTATAGCTCCTGGCACACTGTCAGGTTTGGAAGATACTGCTGGTGCACTTCGTTCTCATTTGTCAATGGTGAATCATCAGTTGGATTCTGATGCTACTGTATCATCATCTGGAGCAGAGAGTAACGATGAAGCTGTTGCATATAATAATCAACACCAACAACATATGCCTATGTGAGTATATCTTGAATATTATTACAAGAATAATTACAAAATATTGAAGTACTATTTAATGATCTCTGAAAGGGCTGAACCATTTGATGAACCCTTTATTGGTTGGTAAAGAGTTATTCTTTAGCCTACATAATATTCTATAGCTACTAAGCAATAATGATCACATTTAAGAAGCAATCTAGAATCAGTAAAAAATTACAACTTTATGTAACATCAATAGAAAAAATAAAAGACACTCTATTATCACTAGAATAATAACAAATACTGAATGACAAATCAATTGTAATTATGTTAAATTAAATTTATTTATAGTTGTGAAGTTTCAATAGTAGGGAAAAGTTAATGTGTTTAATATAAATAGGTTAAATGTATAGGAAATTTGAAATCAAAATTTCCATGATAAATAGGATGATCTTAATTAATATTTATTAAATTGATGATGAACTTATATTATACAGTATATAATAAATTCAATTTGAAGCTATATTTATCAATTCATCTTAAGAAATCCCATACAGTTGCTTTTTCTTCTGTTTTTAATGTTAATGGAAAGTGGTAAATTATTATTTTATAAGTTATGAAATCTTTAACTTCTATTGCATCATATTCGGCACTTAATTTGATTATAAGTATTATGAAAATGGAATACATGCTTAACAATAAAATCATGTTCTTCATCATTTTTAATTAAGCTTCTAAGAACCTAATCTTATTGAATTGTCATTATTATTAGGCAATATCTTTTACTGGCTAGGTTTGACTACTCAATTCTCAGGCATGACTTTTATTCAAAGTTCAAATAATAATATACAGAATATGTATAACACTGATATAATATTTTTATATTATAAATAAATGAATAATATTAAGACATTCACATAAAAATGGAATTTATTTCAGAGTTTGCCAAAGGCTTTGGTGAAACCTAGTTTAAACCAATAATTCTGGAAAAAGACTGCATAGAGACCTTCAAATATAACATAGATATACATTTGAAAGGCTAAAGGAAAAAACTGGCAATTCATTTTTTATCAAATTTATTTTTTGTAGTTTATGGCCACAAAAATACTGATTTCATAATATGATTTTCGAAAACATGTTGTCACATTTTTTTTGTTGTAATTCTTCTTTAATTGTAAATAACTAGCCGTCCCTAACTTGACCCCATCGGTTATAATTATTATTAGGCATATTTTATACAGAAAACAATTTCAAATATATATATATATATACTAGCGGACCTGGCGGACTTTGTCCTGCCGTGGTAATAAAAATAAAATCCCTAAAAGCCAACCGCAGCGCCACCTACCGGGTCCAATTGTGAATCTAAACCATTCTCGGATCCACTGAAACACGCACACAAAATTTCATTGAAATCGGTCCAGCCGTTTAGGAGGAGTTCAGTCACATACACACGCACACAAGAAATATATATATTAAGATACTAGCGGACCGGGCGGACGTTGTCCTGCCTTGAAAACAAAAAAAATCCTAAAAGTCGATCGCAGCGCCACCTGCCGGGTCCAATTGTGAATCTAAACCATTCTCGAATCTCCACGAACACACACAAAAAATTTCATCAAAATCGGTCCAGTCGTTTAGGAGGAGTTCAGTCACATACACACGCACACAAGAAATATATATATTAAGATATAACACACAAAACTCATTTATTCTAATGTGTTGAAGCCTACCAAAAAATGCTTTCAAAACTTTGTCTCCTGTAAAGTTTTGTGAAAATGTGTATTCTTGCATTTACACACAAAGTCATATAAACAGACATTTTTAGTAGGTCATTAATAGTTATTATTTACTATTGTTGTTAGTAGCTGTCACTATTATTATAATATTCTTTGTATGTTTATAATCATATCCTATATTACAAAGGAGGAAGTTTGTCAGGATGTATGTATGTTTATTATACTTTCAGGCATAAACTACAAAATACTTTTGTTGAAATTATACTGCAATGTAGTTGTGTGAGAATCAGAATAACAGATAGGCTATAATTTATAAAAAATATTGTTTAAATTAACCAAAATATAGATGTGTCTAATAACTCGGATCTTGTCATCAATGTAGGAGTGGGTGTGCTTGCGTGTGTTTGTGTGTGTATGTCAAATATTTAATATAAAAGGTTTGTTCTTTTACAAATCTAAAGAAAGAAGGAAGATGATGATGGTAGATAGATGCAATAGGAATTGAAATCATTGTTGGGGAATCTAACATTTTATGTACTTATTTTACATAACAGTGTAAAGCTTTGGTTTTCTGTCCAATAAATGAATGTAGGTTTATATATGTTACTCAAAATATTTAAAAAAATAATTTTGGTATTTGTATGTAATATAATCTTATTTATTTTTAATTCAATTTTTTAAAGGTTAAGAATATTTTCTAATACATAATTCTTATGATTATGATCTATATGATAAATTTAGTTTCTTAGTTTCTAAATTATTAATCTCTTAAATAATTGTTATTAAGATAAGCTCTACGCAGTTAAGAGTGGCATCTTGTAAAAATTGGAAACTAAAAGTGTTACTACTAAACCTATTTTTGCTTTAAAAAAAAGCACAATGATCTGTTTGCTGTGTTGTGCTCTAAAGTATAGTTAAAAAGTTATTCTGACTTCAACTCTATCGTCAAGTTTTACCCGATTTATATAGTGACTGTGATCATCATATTCTGATATTGGTTATTATGTTGCTTTGGTGCAGAAATAAATTCTAGGAGAAGATTAGAATGCCTATGGTTTCCAACTATACCACCTTAATTCAGCGACTGAACTTTTTTCTATCAAGATGGATTTTCTGAATACAAATCGTATACATTCTATACTATTAAAAAGAGGTAAAGCGTGTCTATTGTAGTAGGTTATGTTTGTGTTCTGAAGTTGCTACCTAAATGGTGAAATAGTAATACACTTATTTTTTTTTTCCATTTTATGTTTTCTACTTTCTATTTGATATGTATGTTAATTTTTTTTTTATTGAAAGAGGCATGTGAAAGGTGTAATTCTGCCTTCGAAAGGAAGAAGGTTGAATCTGATGTTTTGTGCAATGACTAGTTTTATATATATTTCGAAGCAGGAATATAATAATTTTTTGTTCAATTACTTAATCAAATAAGTTAAATTTACTTCACTGAAGGCCGAGCCTAAAAGAGTTTTGACTTTTCTTCGATTTGTGTTTTTAATTATACGTCGATTTTAGTGTCAATACGCCGCTTTACCTCTGGTGGCAAAACTGCTTTCCAAAATTTATAATCCAACTTTTTTCATCTATGCAATTACTCGAGAAGTATCTCCACTATAGGTATAATTATGCTACTTGCCACACAATCAACATACTGAGTATTTTAGCTTTACTAATATGTGAAAAGACTGGCTTGTGACTACCTACTACATAGTGTAGTAGAAATCCACGTTACTCATTCGCTGTTGCGTGTTTCATTTTACGTTAAGGGGGTATTCTGGTCTAGAGCTCTACTTTTTGGGTATTTTTCAAACTAGGATAAAAAATAAATTAAAAACATTTTTACTATCCATTTATTAATAAAATATTTATTGATTTTTAAAGTTTATAAAAAAAATTAAAAAAATAAAAAGTCAAAAATTCATCCAGTGACAGGCCGGTGAAGTGGGGGTTGTCAGTCAAACGGTGCTCCCTGGTTGACATGATTCCAACCCTTGTAGAGATCTATATCGAACAAACAAAAAAAAATCTTAATTAGTAAAGATGTCGCTATATCTTGGACCTCATCCGAAAAAAAAAAAAAAACACAAAACGGCGTCCACTTGAAAAAAAACATTTTTTTACCCCTGTTTTTCGACCTTTACGATTTTTTTAAACATACTTCAAATTTAAATTTTGCAAAATCCAAGGACCAAATGATAAAGAGATGTATAAAGAAGATTCTCACAAAATTTCGCAGGAATCGGTCAGATAGAACTTGAGACTTGAGTTGATAATGTCAACCACCTCAACAAAAGGAGTTTTGAGAAAAACGCGTTTGAAGTTTGAGAAAGATTTTCAGTAGAATAACTCAGATAATAATATTTAATACTCAATTTGGATTAATCGGCGATCCCATATCCATAGATTGGACCTTCTTTCTCAAAATCGAGATTTTGGGAAGTTCTTTCTTCTAAACAAGCTGTTCTGCCTGCTTTAGAAGCAGTAGAAGCTCGTAGTTCAGAGCGGTTAATCCTCAGCTCGTTACGTCTAATAGCATCTCCGTTGCATCATCAACGTTGTATCTCCGAAAATAATTCGAATTTTGAAAAATCCTTCTAAGAGCATATTTTTGAAAGTCTAAGCTTTGAAAATATGCAAAAAAAATATTTGATTTTTTCAATTTTCTAGACCAGAATACCCCCTTAAAACATTTGAATTATCATATAATTATGTAGTTGTTGCGGAACATTGACCTATGACATATCGTGTTTTCTGTTCTTGGAATGGCGCATTAATATATGCGGTCTTCACGCCGTGAAGAGTGCTATGGGTTCGAATCCTATTAGGGTAATAATTTGTGTAACGCACAAATTATTATTTTCTGTCTGGGTGTACTTTATAATGCCCACAACAATACAGAGTTTTAACTCAAACGTGGAGCTGTCTTTTTCAGTTTGAATTCATTAAACTGTTTTTTAATTAACGGCATAGATCATTCTTGATCCTAATATAGTAAATTTTTTTCTAAAGATGTTAACAAGATGATACTTGTATAGACAACTGGTATTGGATTAGTAAATAAATGTAAGCTACAGTTGAGTACATTAAATCTGTTCTTGACCTGTGACCACTATTAAAAGAAATAGTGGGAAATTGTTGCACTGTGCCTATTATTATACATAAGTTGGACTTAAATAAGTCCTTTTAAAAGTAAAGTAGTGTAATCGTATTGTTATTTGATCCTTGTTGAAAAGAGCATGATTTGTAACATAAACACATTTAAAAAAACATCTAAAAATAGTTCCTAGTTAATTCACTTTTTTATAAAATATGTTTCGATAATTATCTTAAAACTGAACTAAGTCGCAATGTTACCGAAAAACTGCGTACATAAAAAAAAATGACAAAAACTAAAAGCATTTTCATTACATAGTATAAAACAAAGTCCCCCACCGCGTCTGTCTGTCTGTCTGTTCGCGATAAACTCAAAAACTACTGAATGGATTTTCATGCGGTTTTCACCAGTGGATACAGTGATTCATGGGGAAGGTTTTAGTATATAATTTGTCAAGATTTTTTTTATAGTCAGGGCGCGACAGCATCTGCCGTGCCGCCCGCTAGTTTTCAATAAATTAAACATCGACTTATATCATTTAACTTTTTACTATCTTTTCGGATATTAAGTTTTTCACATGTTCAAGTCAAAAAGAAAACAACAGTCGTCTATTTTCGTAGTTTATATCGTATTGAAGTGGTTGTTGAATTGGACATATTTTTCTCGCAGTGTTTATTTACTTTCTTGCGAATACGTAAATTTCGTATTAAAACGGCGATATGTAATACATCTGAAAATAGGCGTCTATTCGATATGTTGTCGACGCTGTTGTTCACTGAACTAGTAAATTTGTCATTATATAGATGTTTTTGATTAATTCCAGTGAGAAACGTGCGCTGTGGACGTGGCAGAGGGCTCGGGCGTCGATAGCATCGCGCTGGTGCTGGCTTTTAGCGCAAATACAAGAACTCGAATATAAGATAAGGCAGCACTGCGAATTGCATGAACAGGTGAGTTAGGCTGGGGCGATAGTGAATTAGTGCTATATATGAAGAGATATGCTGGCGTATTTCTATAATTAATTACTTTTAAAGGGTTTTTTTTAATCTTTATATAGGCGATTGTCTTTAGAATACTTTGTAGTTTATTCTATTGAGTCGAAAGTTTGGTTCGACTGTAGGGTGGTAACCATACACCCCACACGGGCCGGGGTACCTAGCCTAGTCAGGGACTGTATATAAATTGGCTGGAGGTAGATACCCTTTGAAAAATGTATGCCGAAAGTATTACTTTATGATCGGGATAAAAGCTTACTTACTTGATATAACGTCTACTCCGCCGCCGTTGCCGTTGGTAAGAGCACCAGTTTTCCAAAATGTACACACACAAAGGACAAAACAAAATTCCGAGCCGCCCTCTCGCCTAGTGTGGTGAGCGAGTCCGAATAAGTGCCCGTTCCGAACAAGTGGCGCCGAACAAGTGACCGATCATTTCCGATTGTCCGATTGACAAAGTGTCAAAAAAGAATTTTGACTACCCCCAACCAATTTTTGCCCGAACAGACTGTTTTTGGTAGAAAGAACGTAATTTTTTTTATACTTTTAGCGTTTGACCACAATCTCATCAGATGTTAAATGACTCTCAAGTGCTGGTGCCGGAACACGTCCACAGGTGCTTGGCGACAGGTTTTCACTGTGAGGGTGGTAGCTAGCCAGACTGACTTCATCACAATGTTTTCCTTCACCCCAAAACTCTGATTCAATTCCAAGGATTCGAATTTGCGTCCATCACTTATCGTATCGTTTCATATTGTCAGTACTGTGTCTGAGTGTTAAAATAAATATCCGAGCTATGTTTAGTTTAATATTAAATGAGCTTACGTGACTCACGTGCTCATATTTATTATTCTTTTTATTTATCTTAATATAAAAAAAATCCAATGTCACGATGTTTGTCCACGAAGAATTCTGAAACTACTCAACCAATCGTCATGAAACGTTGGCATTCATGTATAATTTGGTCCAAGTTGAGAGATAGGATAATTTATATTTCGATTAATGGTCTCAATATTTTTTAATTACAAATTAAATGATTGTCAATGTTGATTATTGTTATTAATTGTAAGTTTCATCAGTCTCGAACAGATGGCGCTTTAAATTAGTTTGTTGACAGAAAACTGTAGGACCGACTGTTATAGATATATCATATCGCGATTATAATTTTGAATTTCTTATTCAATAGCTGAGCCACAGCAACGCATGGCTGGGTCAGCTAGTTGTTATAGCAAGGAATGTAATTTTCCTACGTTTGAAGAAACATTATTAGAGTACTGTTGGGTCAATTTGAATGAAATCTTGAAGTAATATATGCTTTATGTTATGTATATACCTTTGTATATAAATTTCTTCTGTACGTGTGTATGTCGCTGAACTCCTCCTAAACGGCTGGACCGATATTGATGAAATTTTGTGTGCGTGTTCCAGTATATCCGAGAATGGTTTAGATTCACAATTGGACCCGGTAGGTGGCGTTGCGGTTGAATTTTAGATTTTTTTTTATTTATTATCAAGGCAGGACAACGTGCGCTGGGACTGCTAGGAATAATATATGTTGTGTATAATATATGACCGAACTGTAGGACCAACGTATATGTCGTTGTGTTCTTTTGGGTAAGCCGTAATGATTCAATGAATAAGAAAGAATGAAAGACAACCCACTTTATAATCAAAGTAACGCTAGTAGTGTATGAGAATAATAAAAACATTCTCTTTGGTACAAAGAAATCGTTTGAAATATAACTCATAATTGTTTTAACGTTCAGTAACTCTTTAAAGTCATTTTAAAAACATATTTTATATTAATCTGAGCTACAAGAAGTATTCAAAGTTGCCTCTCTGAAATATGAGAGGGGGTTCCACCCAAACCTTTCCACCCTAAAATCCGTTAATAGTGTTTACTCAACAATGTCACAATCACTAGATAAGCTTTCGGTGTTTTCTTATCGATTCGGTTTGAGCAATAATGCTGGTTGTAGGTTTCGCGATACGCGTCACTTATCCTTACTAATATTATAAACTATCTGTGCCCGCGACCATGTCCGCTTGAAATCCTATGTAAAAAAACAGCGATTAATAAAATCATCTGAATGTATTAAGTCCATTTACTTATCTACTTTTCTCTCATACTTAAGTCGTGTCGTTATTAAAACTACAATAACTTTTGATAGACCGCAGCGATTTTAATGAAACAAAGACTAAATGTTATTTAAAGATATGCCATATGAATTTCTTGAAGAAATTTTATCATGAACATAGTATTTTAACAGTGATGCGTGTTTATACAAACACAGATAGAAAGGCATTTCTAAAACTGATTAAAATGTATTTTATCTCTTATTCGTAGATACCTGCAACAACTTTTTTTACAAAAATGTAAAAAGTACAGCCACTTTAGATTTACATTCTGATTATATTGCTATTTGGTTGCTATATATTATCACGAAATGCTTTCTTAGTTTCAAAACATTTAAATTTAAACATTTACTAAATTGTAATAAATCCTCATTCCACCCTCAGCACAAATGCACACTATATCTTCTAGAAACGTTCTTTTTTTTTTAATATTATAGTGGATGCTACTATGCACTTCACGTCTAATTGCAACAAAAAGCGATGAGTTTCCGCAAAGTAACTCCTTCTTCAATCAAATACCTTTTTTAGGTTTTCGTTACAATAGCTGATACATTAACTCTGACATATATTTTATTGGAATGTTATGACTATGCCACTCATCTGCTGCCTGGTTATCCGTCACGTTGGAGGACACCTATATATTTATCCTGTACTTGCTGATTCAAGTTTACGTGGTCTGCGTTGTTTGTTTATTTTAACAATATATTCTATGTTCAAAGGAAAAAACATTTAAATAAAATTTAAAGCAAAAATATACTTTTATATCGCTTTGACCTTCGCATGCGTATCCACACTCCGGTGCAGAAAAATACATAGTTTAAGGCTTATTGATTATAAAAATTGTAGTTTTTTAAAATGCTAATAACCTTATATTAAATGGACATGTCGTGATATATTTTTTAAATAAGAACTGAACATATCGTGGTTCTTTTTTAAAATAAGAATCAAGCCCAATGAAGAAAATTTTTTTTCTTTTCATTGAAATTGATTTAGTAAGTTTTTATTTTGTCAGTCTTTTATTTTTTATATATATTTCTTATGTAAAGCCAAAGCAATATTAATAATGGAATATTAAGTATACTCACTCACGCACACATAGGCCTTTTTTTTTTCTACTATGTATTACTATCATTTCATTACATAGTATAAAACAAAGTCCCTTACCGCGTCTGTCTGTCTGTCTGTTCGTGATAAACTCAAAAACTACTCAACGGATTCTCATGCGATTTTTACCAATGGATAAAGTGATTCATGAGGAAGGGTTTAGTATATAATTTATCAACGATTTTTTTTATAATCAGGACGGGATAACGTCTGCCGGGCCCGCTAGTTATTAAATAAGATGTAGATAAGCGACATAAGTGACACCTTGTTAGGGATGCATATCTATTGTAATTTTTATATGATGGAAATCCCTTGGTTAAACCAATATTGTAATAACCACAATGTAAAAATTTGAATTGATTAATTAACTGTTGATTTCTGTGTGAATAAATAAATAAATAGAATTTATTAGCAACAGTGACTAGGTGTGTTCGAGATGTACAACTAATAATGTAATGCATTATTTTAACGTAATGAATAATACATTATTTAGAACATCATTATTTTTCTGTACATTATTTACCATATGTTATATATTATTATTGGTATTTTTCTCATTAATATTCAAATAGAACAAAAAAAGAAGGAATATGGTCGAATTTCAACGAATCAACAAGGACTAAAATGTAAATGTACAAACGTTTATTTAAAATGGCTAACTTGTAGTGCGTGCTATTAATATAAACACTCTTTAGCTTGTTATTTTTCACCCTAAGTTTTGGATTTTTCTGGAACCACCCTGAGAGCAATTTAAATAAAATAAAAATCATTGAAATCGGTTTAAAATTGAAGGAAATATCTGCGAACATACATAGACGAGAAGAGGATGAAATTACATAGGCCATATCTTTACCCCTTAGGGTTAGAATATTTTCCTAGTATTTTTTTTCGGTATGGACTCTGCCTATGTAAAAAAAATAAAATCGGTTAACCATTGACGGAGACATCAATAAACGTAGATACATAAAAATATATATACAACCTCCTCGTTTTTTGAAGTCTGTTAAAGAGTTGTAGAGTTTTTGGCGGGATCTTAGTTTGTCATGTAGTGACTTTTGTATTTATTTCATAGTCTTGTGTTATTTGACTCAATATTTTGTAATATTGGTGGCGTTTACGTAATATAGCTCGGTTATAGTGTGTAGTATAGCATAGACTCTGAGATGCTGGAAAAACTCATTGAAAATTTCTAACAAGGCGGCCACTATCTTGTTATAACATCGAAATTATCACAAGACACTTTTGTAATATTACTATATTATATTTTGTAATATTACTTATACGACAATGGCTGTAATAATCTGGAATATTAGTTGCCAAAAACAAGAAAAGAAAAAGTTGTATGTATTCGCAGTGAACTTTAATTTAATTTTAAATTTTACACAGTTAAAACGAGATAACACTGCGATATGGCCGACACATTTTTTTTTAATTGATAGATTCTGTTATAATCTCGCTGTTTAAATATCTGGCGCATTGACCTCAAACATTTTATGTGTGTTAATATTTTTGATACAGGTTACAATATTGTAATGATTACACGTTATCAAAAGACATAGTGACTCATAATTTTTTTATGGTGTCTTTGACCTTGTTAAAACTGTGTAGGCGTGCAGGTGCCGTGCCCCATAGTTTGTTAATAGGACAAACACAACATTATTTGTTCATTTTTTGCTATTATATTTTAGCTACGTTATTTTTTTTCCATTCTCGCTCTCTATGTCACTCATAGTTGAAATATGTTTAAAGAAGTGAAAAAGAAGTACTGATTAAGTTAAAGATTAATAATAAATACATCGCTCCTTTAATAATTAAATAATATCGCAAAATTTATGTTTTTCGAGTTTTCACCAGAAAGTAAATTAACATTGCGAGAAGAATACGTCCAATTTAACAGCCACTTCAGTACGAGCAAATCTACGAAATTAGACGACTGTTATTCTCTTTTTGATTTAAACGTGTGAAAAATTTGATCTTTGTAGATAGTTAATAAAAATGAAATAGCTCCATGTTTTTAAAAAAGTATAACGTCAGCTTATATAATTTTATTTGAAACAATGTACGTAGTTTTTTCGATAACATTACGACTTAATTCAGTTTTATGTTAATATTAGTAGTGCATTATGTTGTTACTCCGTCTGCATTGAAATTATGACATATTTAAAAAAAAAAGTGAATTAACTACCAACTTTTATAAAATGCATATTTAAACGTCTTTATGTTACAAATTATGATATTTTCTACAAGAACCAAATAGTTTTTATATAGTATAGTTATAGTATAGTATAGTATAGTTATATAGTAAACCAAATAGTTTAGTTTTAAGATAAAGTTTAGTCGAAAGTGCTCAAACTTCAAATGCATTTTATGACAAAATTGATTTTTTCAGTTTCTTCCTTTTTTAAAGGTGCGACATGTTTTATATGTCAATATAAGAATAGTGGCTTAATATTTATTTACTAACATCTCTTAATCCTTATAGAGTACTGGCTTTTGCTCGCGGATTCGCTCGCGTTAATGCGTATCATTTTTATTGAAAGGTAACCGACCTTTTCTGTACCCCTGTAAACGTGCTTGCAAAATTTCATAATGTATCGATTGAGCAGTTAAGGCGTGAGTGTAACAAACAAACTAACGCTCACTCTCGCATTTCGTATATTCATTGGGATAGTTACAGAGCATAAGTATAGTATAGTAGTATACGCAATCTAAGTCGCGGGCGCTAGCTGGTGTTAATGATTGTCATTCAGCTAATATACGTTATAACAAGACTATATTATATAAGTCATTTTATGTAATAGGATTTTATATAGCTACATTTATTCAAGTAGTTTTGCACAAGTGAGTAAAGTATACATTTTACCGTCTGTACCTTACGGCCTTGAAAGGCTGGATGTTGCGTGGAGTTGACGACATGTTTCGACTTGTAACTAGATATGACGATATAATTAGAACTCATCACGCTTTACTATGACCCCTATATAATACTATATTATTTATTTAAGCGTCGACTTATATGTGCTGATTTTGTATGTGAACGAAAAGAATTACATCTTTTTTATATGTCGACTTCTCTATTTGTATGTCTATTATAACCAATCAATTATAATTCACATTTATAATTGAGTTATGATAATTTTGAACTACAATTCGAAATTATTCAGAAGAGTACAGACAAAATAACGGATATAATAATAACGCGTTATAAAAACGTTACAGCTAAATTGAAATTACTTATTTGCTTTTGTTAGTTATATCATGAATATCCTATAATATCGACGCAATTCTGTGATCAAAGTGATGCGAAGCCATGGTAAATTATAAATTGATACATTCGAGAATAAAATTGATACAGTTATCAATATTGTACCCTGTAACGTATTTGAATTCTATTTTAGTATATTAAAATTATATACATTTATAATTCGTTCTTTGAAATACTGTCTTCAATATTTTCTTTACTAATATATTATAGTAATTATTTATAACTGTTTTCAATGTTTTAACAGTTATCTTCATTATCAGTACATAGTATAAAACAAAGTCCCCTGCCGCGTCTGTCTGTCTGTCTGTTCGCGATAAACTCAAAAACTACTGTACGGATTTTCATACGGATTCATGAGGAACGTTTTTGGTATATAATTTATCAAAGATTTTTTAATAATCCGGGCGGGACAACGTCTGCCGTGCCCGCTAGTATTATAATATCTTGTTACTGTTATAGATAAACTAGTCGATTCCCGCCCGTTTCGTTGGGCATTAAAAATGGTAAAGGGTCAGTCGCATCATTATAATACCATTGTATGTAGGAAATTATAGAACTGGATTATTTAAAGTTTTAAATCGCCAATACGCCGTGGGCTTACGTGGTGATTATGCGCATACCTTTCTTCGGGAAGAGGCCTACGGCGCTACAGTGGGTCTCTTACAGGTTGATGATGATGAATTAAACAAATAAGGAGCACCAGGATATAACATGATATAACCAACTGACATTATTCAAAATACCTTTAATAAAAAATGACCCCACTTGCTGCAGTGGTATATGAAATCATCGTGTACGCAGACATCTTTGTTTTTAATATGTTCATTCGATTACGCAAATAATGGATTACATTTCAAGGCCTTTTCTTTTATGAAGTTTACTGACCCCAGATTCATATGTGTCTAGTATAAATGGGTTGTAATGAACAAAAGAATTTTTCAGTATGCAAATAATTGGTCGCATTACGAGCGCTTCAAGAGGACGAATACGATCATAGTTTAAATTTGTAGATGATATTAAATTTTAAGTGTTTTTGCCCTCTCTTTGTAAACTCTATTACGTGTAATAAAATGCCCCTATAATCGTTTTAATTCGCCAAAGTAAATAAAAGCGATGTGGGGCCGTTCAAGTATTAAGTAAGCAGAATTTGTGTAATTTCGACTAAACTTTACGACTAACGACAAAATTTTACAGAAAATCAGAAAAAGTAAATAATAAATATTGCTGACGTAATCACCACCCAGACCCTTCCCCCATAAGAAAAAGTTATATGTTACTTCGAAACGGGCGGATTGACGGGGCAGCCGTTAAAAAAAGCTACCTAGCCAGCCAAGTGTTAACAAGGCGCTGTCGAAGCGCTAATAACGTATCTATAGTTATAAGATCATTGACGCTTCGCTGGTCTAACGCGAGCGCGAAAAGTCAAGAGCATTTCGAGGTCATCGGTGACGCAAACTTATATGTTTTTCCTCTACCAAAAATCGCTAAAGAAGTTTTCATTTTTCATGCTTGTTTAACTAAGTATTGCTCGAAAATGTCTAAAAATATTCGCATTTTTGTTTTACATACCCAATTTTCTATTAAATGTTTAGTGTATAGTGTATCACTTAAAATTAATGTAAGATTTTAATGACATAGTAACCTATATAGTTCGATATCAATGATGAGTTAGATTAAAGGAATTCATATTTAATACTCATCCAATAAACCACTTTGCGATATGACAGATTTTAGATTTGATGATCTATTTTCGCGGATAAATATCAAGATTAATATCGCGATGTACATAGATTGGTGTTTATATCGACTCAACAACACACACGTATTGGTTTACAACGGAGAAACTAGATCTAGGTAGATTCTGAAAATGAACTATAATGGGATCAATAGGATGGACTGGGTGATGCTTTTAGATTTATAATCGCTCAATAAAAATCATTATAATTCCAAGGGTTGTTAAAATATCATTTTATAGTTATTAATATGAAAGAGTAATTATTTTGTGATGGAAATGTTAAATATAAACTTTACTGACATCTAAAGTTTTCATTATGGTGTCTTTGTTGTCTACACTGTACTACTACTGTACTCAGTTATTACATGTTGATCTTAAAATTATGATAAAGTATTTGCGTGGCGTCCTCTATGAGATATCTATAGCAATCAATCCTACAGTTTTCTGTCAAAAAAGTAATTTAAAGCGCCATCTGTTGGAGACTCAACAAGCTTACAATTAATAACAATAATCAACATCGACAATAATTCAATTTTTGATAAATAAAATATTGACGTAATTAATCGAAATATAAATATTATCGTATCACTCAAGTTGGACCAAATTATACATAAATGCCAACTTTCATGAAGCTCGGTTGAGTACTTTCGGAGTTCATTATGGACAAACATCATGACACTGGATTTTTATATATTTATGTTTAAAAAAGAACTTACTATGTGGAGTTATGATTGTGGCAAATGTGAAGCCGAAATGTGGGTTTCTGACAGGGTTAATTAAAGCGTTATGGTATATATTGTTACAGGTCCGTGAGGTAAAGGGAGCGGTCCAGTTCGATGGGGAACCTTCCGGGTACAACCGGTGCTTGCCCGGGGAGGATGAATCCGATGACAGCCCCGCGGCGGAGTCGTGCGCTCGCGTGCGCCCGCTTCGTAGGGAGACCTTCAAAAAAAGGAAACTCCTGCAGATGCACAACTTGCATATAGCTACGCGGAAGGCGGCTAAACCTTCAGATATCAAGTAAAACAACTGTCCTTAATTTAGTTATTCGCAGGTATTAAAATAAACCATTAAATTCTCAGCACCCGTAGATCCATGTTGTGGATGTTTTAATATATGTGCTAAGCTAAATAGTATCATTGTACTTATTTATATCAACTATATCTATTTCAACTAAGTAGCTAGGTTAGGGCGTCGCGGACTGAAAAAGTTTGGCAACCCATGCTTCAGCTGATCTACTGGAATCTGATTATCTCGTCCAAAATTGAGCCTTTTAAAATTTAACGCAAAACATCTAATTCATTGTAGACATAATTTTAGTCATAATGGACCACGCTCTATACTCTTTTCAGCAAAAAGTTACAAAGCCATCTTGTACCTCCCTTACGTAAGTATTGCTATTTTTTTAAAGATTTCTCGTAGTTATATGCGTTTTAGTATTTGAACACAATCTCATCTGATGTTAAATGACGACGTGATCTAATATGGTAAACACGTTCAACCTGGAAAGGACTGAATTTTGAACTCGAGCGTGGTAGCTAGCGGGCGGCGGACTTAGAACATACCCTACTACCATGCTGTGGTTTCACCACAGTGTTTTCCTTGACCGGAAATTCTGAGTCAGCTGCAAGGATTGGAACACCATCGAAGCTGTGGATGTTGTGTCCGAAGTATCAAGTAGGGAGTTTTTGTCGGGATCCTGGAATGCCATGTAGTGGTCTTTATACTATATCCAAAATGTTGTGTTATTTGGCTCTATATTGTGTAATGTTGGTGGTGCTTCACATAATCTAGTTTGGTTATTTTGCACAAGTGAAGTAGATCGGAAATAATACCACGGAGCATGGATGCCGACTTGCCACAAAAACTCCCAGGAAAGTTCTAACAAAATGGCCAAGGTGGATGGTTAGTTCATTGAAATTATATCAAGAAACTTGTAACATTGTTACTAACTTGACAATAGCAGTAATAGTCTGCTAGAAGACTGGTTGCCAAAAATAAAATAGAAGAAGTATCTAGTGAGCCGTTATCGGTTGAATATGCGTATGGTATGACAGTTGCAGTTGCCAGTACCCGAGTGAGAGCTGCGGGGTGTGCACGGGACGCGCGGAGCCCACGCAGCCCGCGCCCTCGCTCTCGGCTCTGTCGGGCCCACAACGCATCGCGCTCCTCGACCCCGGCTTCCATCCTGTGCTCAGCGATATCAGAGGTCAGTACATCCCTCGCTCTTATCTATACTAATATTATAAGTTGAAGAATTTGTTTGCTTGAACGAACTAATCTCAGGAACTACTGGGCCGATTTGAAAAATTCTGTCACTGTTAGATAGCTCATTTATCGAGGAAGCTTATAGAGTATATATCATCACGCGAAGACCATAAATTAGAATAAGACCAATGAAGAATGTTTCAAAATCGTTTTTTTTTCCTTTTGAGAGCTTCCGCATTTTTTTCGATAGACTCTTTTGGTCTGCACCTTTTTTCTGCTTTTGTTAATTTTATTAGTCTTGTCAAAAATCGTTTAATATGTGAGCTACTATTGTTATTATTTTACTTAATTGTTCATTACGTTAGTTTACATTTATTACATACTAGCGGCCCGCTCCGGCTTCGCACGGGTATAAAATATATAGCATATGTCATTCACTGAAAAAATTATTAAAATCGATCCAGTAGTTTTGATTTATTCATTACTGCCCGTGGCCCGCCTGCGTTTGTTGCAATGTAAGCGGGAAAAAATGTAATTATTTACAACATCACATTAGAAACCTCAAAAATAACAGTATTTCTCCACTATTTAATGGATGTTATCTATACTAATATTATAAAGAGGTAAAGTTTGTGACGTTGTGAGTTTGTGACGTTGTGACGTTGTGGCGTTGTAAGGGGTAATCTCAGGAACTACTGGTCCGATTTGAATAATTCTTTCAGTGTTATATAGCTTATTCATCGAGAATAGTTATAGGCTATATATCATCACGCTAAGGCCAGTAGGAGCGGAGCACCGATGAAAAAGGTTTCAAAATCGAGATGTTTTTTTTTTTTTGAGGGCTTCTGCTGTGTGTCAGCATTAGCCCAGAGAACTATTACTACGGGGACGAAGTCGCGGGCAGGGGCTATAATCTATATACTAATATTATAAAGAGGTAAAGTTTGTGAGTTTGTGACGTTGTAGGGGGTAATCTCAGGAACTACTAAACCAATTTCTTTTACCAATATAAAGCCACGTTATTTGTGAGTGTCATAGACTATATATCGTCACGCTAAGGCAATATGAGCGGAGCTACAATGCAAAATGTTTTAAAATCGGGGCTTTTTTCCTTTTGAGAGCTTCCGCTGCGTCTTAGCCCAAAATAACTATTCCACGCGTGCGAAGTCGCGGACAGAAGCTATTAAGTAATTATATTATCTATAATCTATACTAATAGTATAAAGAGGTAAAGTTTGTGAGGTTGTAGGGGATAATATCTGGGGAGGCGGAGAAAAATGGTCGAACGAAAACGTTTCTTACGAACGCTGCCTTTATTATGAGATATATATTATTGACTTCTAGAGAAAAGTTGTAGCTTGATAATGCCTATTACCGCCCAACGAAGTGGGCACGGGTCGGCTAGTTATAGATATAAACCTTCCTCTTCAATCACTCTATCTATTAAAAAAAACCGCATCAAAATCTGTTGCGTAGTTTTAAAGATTTAAGCATACATAGGGATATAGGGACAGAGAAAGCGACTTTGTTTTATACTATGTAGTGATATTACAATTTTTTTTCATTGAGATTATTGCCTTTATTCTTATCTTTTATAGCCATTTTTAAATTATAATGCACAATGTCGACTGCAGGAGCGACCACGGCTCGGTGGATGAACCTGCTAATTGTTATAGTCGACACAGATGTTATTGTGTCTGGATACTACATGAATCATTGGCATTTATGTGTAATTCGATCCAACTTGATAGATAGGATAATTTATATTTCGATTAATGACCTACCAATATTTTTTAATTTTACATTAAGTTATTGTCAATGTTTATTATTGTTATTAATTATAAGTGTAATCGGTCTCGAACAGATGGCGCTTTAAATTAATTTGTTAACAGAAAGCTATACAACTGACTGTTATTGATAACTCGTAAATGGCGTCACGCAAATACTTTATCATAATTTTAATTTAACAAATAAATTTTTAAATTATTTATTTCACGGCGCGTGGACGCAAAGTAAGGCTCAAGTGAAAGGCGCTCCGCAACAGCCAAGCCCAATATATGTATCATCTGAATGATTGTATTTATTATGTATTACGTACTATGATACGCAGATTTAAAATTAAAATTTATAGTTGGATATCTTATCTACTATAGATTTACCATTGTCATTCCTATTTTACAATTATTATTCTGGGCTTAAAAACGCGATTTTAAGAGAGAGAGAGAGAGAGAGACGAACTTCTTAGCCTTCCATGGATTCACCGTGCGGGTGCCGGGTCCATCGTGTGGCAGAGGCAGAAACTCAGAGCAGTTCCCAGGACTTGCGACCCAGGTGTAGGTCTAAATCGAAAAAAAATCTGTAAATTTTCAGTTAACTGGCTACGATCCGAAAAAATGTTTTATTTTACTTACATCAAGGTGTTATCAAACCACACAATGTTTTTATTTGTTAATACATAAGCGGCAAAAAATATCAAAAGCAGTATAATGCTTTTACTCAACTGTGCAGGAGTGTAACGTTTTAACACGACTGTGCAGAAGAAGTGTAACGTATTTACTCGACTCTGTTAACGTAGTGCAGTATCCTTACGTAATTGTGTAGGAGTATAATGTTTTTACTCGATTGTGCAAAAGAAGTGGACCTGATTGAGCAAATTAAAAGTAATGTTTTTCTAGAGTATGTATACTGTTTTAACACACTACGTGGCCAAAACAGTTGATGCAATTTGCTAAAACACATGCTGTTTTATCTTAATTGTAGGATTTGTACTGGGTGTGTGAAATTTAAGTGTGACGTCATTAAATAAAAAGTGAGATGGGATATATATAAGATTTTTATGTATAAATAGTCAACAGTATAGAGGTTATTGAACACTAGCAAACGTGAGTGGGAATCGTGAGGGTGCATCCAGGGTTAATAACCTTAACATTATATAACGGGTGGGGGCACGATGTTGTGGGAACGCTTCACAATACAAATGTGGGAACGGAATCGGGGGAGCGGGGCGTCTCACCTCGTCAATATTTATTACACGCGCCAGCGTTTACGTAAATAAAATTTTATATCATTTTTGTATTCCTCGAGAAAATTAGGTCAAATATTAAGCACTTATTTTTTTTTTCGATTTAAAACTTGAATCGAGTACTGAGCATCTTCTATCAATATTGCGAGTGTTCAACCAGTCACCCGTATAATGTTTGTTGCAGATGTGTCGCCCGCGATCCACGTGGCGGCGGTGACGTCACGGCCGTGGTTCCGCGCGCGCCCCGCCCCCAAGGCCGGGCGCGGCGCGCACCACGCGTCCTCCTCGCGCGCGCCGCACCACCAGCCCCACCACCACCATCGGCCCCCCAGGCCTCACCAGCCCCACACGCCGCCCTCGAGCAAACGTCACACTAAACGTACCACTCATTTTACTACTATATCAAAATAAAAAAATACTTTATTCAATTTAGGCCCTATAAAGGCACTTATGAATGTCAAAGTAGTATCAGTCCAGACAAACAACCCACGCATCGAGAAGAATCAGCAAGAAACTGGATCTGGTTCTGGTAATCTGTGATCACTGTGATTGGTGATCTTGTTATCTGTGATCACTGTGATTGGTGATCTTGTAATCTGTGATCACTGTGATTGGTGATCTGGTAAATACTTAATCCTTATCCATACTAATATTATAAAGTTGAAGAGTTTATTTGCTTGAACGCGCTAATCTCAGGTACTATTGGGCTGATTTGAAAAATTCTTTTAGTGTGAGATAGCTTATTTAACGAGGAAGGCTATATATCATCACGTTAAGACAAATAGGAGCGGAGCTCCAATGAAGAATATTCTCTACATCGGGTTTTCTTAGCGTTAGCCCAAAATAACTATTCCACGCGGACGAAGTCTTGGGCAGAAGCTAGTTATATGTTCTATTTGTGAGTCGACTTCCTAATTTCGCCCCAATTCGTTACTGGTATCCGCCGCGAATTACACGACCATACACACACACGAACGGCGTGAGATAAAAAAGACGCCCCTCGTAACATTTTTGCCGATCCTTCCGATAAAATAGCGGCAACGGAGCTCTAATGAGAGCGTGTGCGTGGTGACACCCGCGTAATAACAAATCACGTAGCCATAGTCTGGCGGTGAATTTCGTTTCCGCACACTCGCCGCGACCCCCCTCAGGAACGGCTTAAGCATAGGTTCGATCCCCCGGAGCGAAGTCCTGGCTATATAGTAACAATGAAAATTTCACTTACTAGCTCAGTAACATAACACAGATCACTCCCGCATACATACATACACACACACATAGTCAATTTTATAACTTAGAATCAACAATAGGAAAGGCAAATCTAACATAGTTCTAAGGGATTGCAACATTTGTAAATTATAACAAGTTTAACGTGAATGATATGACTTTAGAGAGTATCATTTGTTACTAATGAACGTGAGATGGTATGAGAAACAAATATAAATATTGTATAATAATTATTTGCAGGGTTGAAAAGGGGACGTCCACCGTTATCAAGGAAGACTAGGGAGAAGGATCGAGAAGATGATAGTACACCAGGACACGAGAGGTAATTATTTTTTATTTCTTTTGGTAGCCAATCTTCTAGTTTATTACTGCCATTGTTGAATAGGTTTCCAGGAAGTTTTTTGGCAAATCAGAATTTATGTTCAGAGTTATCCACTTCACTTGTGCATAATAACTGAACTATATTACGTTAAACACACCAATATTACAAGATATAGAGCCAAATAGCACAAGATAGACATTCCAAGATCCCACCAAGAACTCTCTATGTACTCATTTGTTTTTATAGATATATGTGATACAAGCAGCCAATGTTTAAATATACTCTGCACATAAGGTTGTACATATTTACAAGATCTTTTCGGAGTATCCATAACCTTTGCCTATATTAGCGCCATTTTGGAGGGTCTTGGAACTATTATTTAGTGCTTAAAGCCGGACACTTTTTCAACATGTCCACTATATGAGATAGTTCTCTTTACCTCTACCCTCTATAGTTAAATTATAGTCTGAGTTGTGTGAGAACTCTTATTGGTGTGTTAATAAGCGACGTCCATAAATTACGTCACACGGTGATAGGAGGGGGTCAGCAAGGTGTATATAGTATATAGTGACATCATGTGTCATCTAAAATATTAAAATTTTAAACTTGAAACTCTTAAACTAAAATCGCAAATGTTTGGGTTAGTGTGGATTTTATGAAAAAAGGATATTTTTATTACAAAAATGAGCAATATACAATCTGAGATTTATAAGGATTAAATAAGAGTTTCGGTTGTTCGGCAGAGGGCGTGGACGAACCAGCACAGAGACCCGCAATCGTCGCAATTCCTACGACATAGACAACATTGTGATCCCGCAGAGCATCGCAGCCAGCACTCGTCCACAGATACTCCCGTACAAGGAGATAATCACCCCCAAGTAAAATACTTTCACATTTAATCAGTTTTGCATGATGTTTTTATGCCAAACTATAATGATCGAGATGAGCTAAAAACCCATAATTCACTATGTTATAAAATATGTTTTTACATGTTATTCCGCCCATACTTTTAGAGTTTTTTAATTTTAAAAGCAAAATCTATAAAACTTGAATGTATACACACATATTGGCACACTGGGCTACTAGGAGATGATATTTTATGTCAAACGTGGACCTGAATGCTACGTGTTAATTTGTATGTTAGGTCTTTAATATGTCTGTCCGACTAGCTACCACCCTCGAATTGTAAAACTGTCGCCAAACACCTAAAGGTATGTCCCGGCAGCTGCACTTGACAGCCGTTCCTACCACTCTAGCTTTACCATGTTTACCATATCGTCATTTCACATCAGGTGAAATGATGATCAAACGGTAAAATCTATAAAGTATCAAAGAAACAATTATTTCATTATATCTCTTGCAATAATTCTATCAATCTGAAGTGATTATGTGAAATAAACAGTGCTAAATAAAAAAATGTGCCATCACGAGAGCGATCTGGGATTCACACATCGAAATTGCAATTGAAAGCTACATAATAAAAATTTTATTTTATTTTATATAAATGAAACTGTTCCGTACATACGTAATAATAGTTAATTTCGTGTCTACAAATCAAATTACGTTAACAGATTAGTTGTACGACTGGACGAGACAATAGTCGGCGAATCGTTCTTCAACAGTAACATGATTTAAAATCTTCCATCTATGTGCGGAATGTAACGTTACAAATTTTTAGATAAAAATATGAAATATCAAACATTTAAGACACAGTAACGTAGTACGGAGAATTAGTCAACAGGTGGCGCTAAAAACTGATTCGCAGACAACCTGCAAAATGTCTAATACTAGCTTCTGCCCGCGACTTCGTTCGCGTGGAATAGGTACTTTGGGCTAACACGCAGCGAATGCTCACCAAAGGAAAAAAAAGCTTCGATTTTGAAACATTCGTCACGTAATTTTTTCGGGCAAAAAAAAGGTATAAAAATGTGAAGAAATGTTTGTAGACTAAAATATGCTGAAACTCTGCACAATTTTACTGTATATTAAAATCCACGAATACATGTAAAATTATTTAATTTTCATACATCGAAATATAATAATAATAAAGCAAATTGTCTTTTTTTTTAAATAAATCCAACGTATTTTTACTCCAAATACATATTTTGAGAGATATCAGTAAGAGTACAGAGGGGGTGGAGGCGATCGAGATAAATCTCACGATATTTCGCCACGAACGGAAAGGGGTTCAAAAAATAATTCACACAAAAACGCTTCAGGTAGTAATGGACGTCCCCCTAATGTATAAGAGCGTTTTCAAATCATGTCTTTATTGATAATGATTTAATAAGATAATTTTTGAAGTCGAGAGACTAATTAGGTCGGATTTTAAAATTTACAGATGGCGTGTTCTCGAGTTACCTGACACTCCCCTGAACAACGGAGTTTCGAAGTCTAACCGGATGTCGGTGGACAGTGAGGTGAATTATTGAAACTGGCCTTTTTAAACATATTTTCTTTTATATATCATCACCATCATCATCATTACACTTATCCCACCTAAGTAGGGTCGGCACAACATGATTTCTTTTTCCAATCTCTCCCGTCAAATGTTATCTCCGTATTCACACCTTTTCTGCACACATCATTTTTCACACAGTCCATCCATACTTTTTTTGGTCTTTCTCTACTTGTATATCCGTCCACATTCATACTGAATACTTTTCTAGTTACATGGTTTTCATCTCTCCTCATGACATGTTACTCCTATAACTCCTATAACCTATTACTCCTCAACTTCTCTGTCACTAGCTATTTTCAAACTTCCTCTAATATACTCATTCTTATCTTATATCTTATCCATTCTAGTCACACCACACATCCACCTTAACATTCACGTCTCTGACAAATATAATTTTCTTTCGTATATATTATCGAAATATTTCGCAAAAAAAAGAAATATCCACGCGGTATAAGTCGCTGGTAACAGCTACTTCCTATATATTATTATGGAACCTAAGCAAATGAGTGGAGTTCTCTGTATTTAGAACTTTATCTTAATATATATATTTCTTGTGTGCGTGTGTATGTGACTGAACTCCTCCTAAACGACTGGACCGATTTTGATGAAATTTTTTGTGTGTGTTCGTGGAGATTCGAGAATGGTTTAGATTCACAATTGGACCCGGCAGGTGGCGCTGCGATCGACTTTTAGGATTTTTTTTGTTTTCAAGGCAGGACAACGTCCGCCCGGTCCGCTAGTATTTTTATAAGTATGTAAATATTGCGTTCTGCAGAATATTCTTTAAGATGAAGATAATTTTTTAGTTTTTGGAGGTATATAATACAATAACTGTGGCGTTACATTTTAAATTTAAACCAAGTCGAATGCCAGACTCATAATAGATTTTAGATTTCTTTTTATACATTTTCAAATTTATACACATACAATTTGAAGTAAAGAAAACTAATAATCTTATGGACAACGAAATATGGACTGGAAAATCGGTTTACCCTATGAATTTTTTTTGGAATTTTAATGAGGACTCCACTTGTACGATAGAAAAGTAGAGAAGTAAATTGACTTAATACATTTAGATGCTTTTATTAGTCACTGTTTTTTTATATAACACTCTGTGCGGAAGGATTCGCGGGCATAGCTATTAATTTGGAAGATTGGTTGCCAAAAATGGAATAAAGTAATAAATAAATAACTATTTAATAATTTTTTTTTAAATATATATCATAAGTGGCAAACAATGACTGATGGTAAGTGATCACCACCGTCCATAGACACTTGCAATAGCTGGGGAGTCGCAAGTGCGTCGCTACCCTGTGTTTGGGGGAAGGGGAATAGGGGAGGTTGGCCTCCGGCGCTCTCACTGACCGAATGAAACGCGACAATGCGAGCACTGTTACTTCACATCGGTGTTTCTGTGTGTCGGGTGGCAGTACCCCGAGCGGGCCGACCCATTCATGCTGAAACCAATAATAGTTTCAGCGTGGTTCTATCACCTATAATCATTACATAGTATAAAACAAAGTCCTCTTTCACGTCTGTCTGTACGCGATAACCTCAAAAACTACTGAACGGATTTTGATGCAGTTTTCACCAGAGGAAAGAGTGATTCATGAGGAAGGTTATAGTATATAATTTGTCAATGATTTTTTTATAATCAAGGCGGGATAACGTCTGCCGAGCCCGCTAGTAATATATATATATAGAAAATAAAATAAATAAATATAAATAATATATATACGTTACAGGAGGAGGACGTATCGGAGTGCGCTGTAGCGGCGAGACACACTCGTGCTGAACGACACGAGCGGTCCCGCTTCACCAGGAACACGACGCGGCGCTCCCACCACCACCACCACGAGCTGCTCGCTCCGCCCTCACCGCCGCCACCACCCACACCCACCACCACCACCACTACGTACATGCCGGCCCAGGAACTCGACCACCACACGTACATGGAGATACAGCAGCAGCAAACCCACCAGCAGTGCGATCGCGACTCCCCGCAACAAGAGGCAAGTCTTGTCGACCTATTATCCTTTGCAAATATTAGCATGGTTTATACAAACACTTTAGTTTGTTAGAAAGTAGGACAAACAACTTATTATTGATTATATAGGTACCCATTTAAAAACTCACGCATGCACTCTGTTGCAAAAACTTGTACCGCGTTTCACATGCCATAGTAGACACACCAGCACCTGAAATCCTCACGGACACGTCACTTTCTCGAGGTACAGAGTGGGTAGTGTGAGATTCGTACTGACTAAAACCCCAAGGTTGTACCGTCCGTCGATTTTAGAGGGACGCCACGGCGAGGTACTGAGAGATGAGATGGTGATAAGAGATACTGGGTACACACCAGCGACTATAATATATTTTGTATTCACACGTACGTGCGGATATATGGGTAGATATAAGCAAATCAAATGAATGATTACCTTCAGTGTACATTTGTTCAATAGTCTCTCAAACATTCAGTCTTATTTAAAAAATTAAACATGCACTCTCACCTTTTCCCTCTAAAAGGCCTAACATATTTGACTCGGTGTCCAAAGCACTGAGCATTATCCCTTCACGCATGTGTGTACCCGCCATATGGTGATAGATCCGTCATAAAAAATCTTTACTTTGTCGGAGATCGGGATCAACCAGAATAGACTATGCAACCTACACAGCCTTTATAAATCGTCATCCAAGTGACGACCGGAGTTATTGGCGGTATCGTGGAAGTGTCATGTAGTGGATTTTATATTTTATTCATAATCTTGTGTTATTTGACTCTATATTATATATTATTATAATACTAGTGGTCCCCTAGTGGTAGAAATTCGACCATGATTCATTTTGACATTCAATAAGACCAAAGAGAATAATAATTATTTAAGTGGTTTCATAAATTTATCGAAGATATATTATTTATCAATTAAATAATTAAGTATCTATTAATGTATATTATGAACTTACACATTATCTTTATATATAAATCTCTTCTGAACGCGTCTATATCACTGAACTCCTCCTAAACGTCTGGACTGAATTTGATGAAATTTTGTATTTTAGGATTTTCTTATTATCAAGGCCGGACAACGTCCGCTGGGTCTGTTAGTAATATTATAAAATTAATCTACAGTTCAATCTGTTAATCTCAAAGGACATGTAGAGTATGGAACGTAAGTAATGTTGGAAATATTGAATGTAAGACTAAAAAAGGGGATTCGAACGTAAGATTGAATAGGAAGACAATAGAATATCACGTTGAGAGTGAACTAATAAATTCATCTGTTAGCGCCTTTCGCCTCACATATTAATGTATAGATTAGTGGTGTTTTAAGTTATATAGTTTGGTTATTGTACACAAGTGGATAGGAAATAATACCACTGAGTATGAATCCCGACTTGCCACAGTAACTCCCTGGAAAGTTGTAAAAGTCCATTGAAATAATCGCAAGAAACTTGCAATATCATTACAATGGCAGTAATAATCTATTAGAATATTGGTTGCCAACAATAAAATAAAAAAGGAATGACCCTTATTGCTGTTTGATCATACTGTACTTTTACTATTATTCTTAGTGATGTCACTTTGCCCGGCTATTATAAAAAGAAACTAAACATTAAGTAATTAATATTCGAAATATTAATAACAATAATAACAGAATGTTAATTTTTAGATAATAATTAAAAATATATATACTCCTAGTTTTTTAGTGCAGGTTGTGGTGGTTAGGTAGTTTGTGACCAACGGAATGTTTCAATATCCATATGTTTGAACCCCGGCATGTTTATGGTATCACTATCGGCTGATGGTGAAGGAAAACATTGTGAGGAAATCTGAACCTGACAAATGTTCTTGTAGTATGTGAGAAAATATAGAACTATGGATTTCTCGGAGTATGAAATTGCGAATACTGAGAAGAAACTGTTGTCATAGTGATTATTTATACACATACCTTCCTTTGAGAAGAGACCTTATAACCTTGCAATGGGTCTCGTACGTATATGATGTTTATTTATTTTTATGGGTCATGAACATGACAATACATTTGTAAATATACTAATAATAACATTTTTGGTAAGGAAATATAAATGTAGATATATCTAAACAAGGACGACATGATCCAATGATAAATGAAATTTCAATAAAACTGAAATATATAATGAAATGTTCACAATAATTCTTTTTGCTTTACATTTGCTTTGGTCATTTGGTTTTGTACTATCCTCTATTTTTTTATAGGTATAGCTCTTATTATTGTTATACCTCCTTGTTATATACTTATTGTGTACATTGTCTAAAGCTTTTCCTTAGCGTTAGTAGCTGCAACATAGTTATTAACTACAGCAGTTACTAGCGTTCTTGTAATTGTAATTATCTTTGGAAACTAACATAACATTTTGTGATGAAAACGGACATATTATATAATCTACTCTGTACATATAGTAAAAATGAAGTGTCTGTATGTAATATCAAAATAATAACTTACTAATTGGGTGTGAAAGTATACACGATACTAAAAACGAAACAAAAAATGCCATATTTTAAAATTTTTGTCAGTCTGTCTACTTGCTCCGGGTAATCTCCAAAATGGCTGGAATAATTTTGAGGGGAATTTCACTGGCAGATAGATAAAATTACAGCGGGTGACACAGGCTACTCTAATTTAGACTAGCTGTTAACCACGACTTTGTCTTCAGTGCTATCTCCAAAAGGGTCGCACCGATTTTCACGAGACTTTCACTGGCAGAAACGGGCCTTATAGGAAGTAATTTAGGTTATTCTATTTTAGACTAGCTGTTACGTGCGACTTCATCCGCATGATATTTAGCACGACTCAAGACTTCAACTCTTCTGTATATTTAACTAGAGAAATAATTATCAACTTATTGCTTACAATTCAATGTTATAAGTAATAGTAACTTTAAAGATAGAAGAGTTCTTTCTAATAAGATCTAATACCATAATCGTATTACGTTAAGAGTTCAGTAATTTGAAAGAGCAATTCTGTAATTGTACATGTTCTCACAATTTTATATATATTTGATACAATTTAAAAAAACGTGTGCGGAGGCACCTGTTAATATTCATACAGATGTAGTGTTTCTTATACATTGGTAGTTCATATTCATGAATCAACTTTAGTTTACTGTAATAGTTTTAAGGCTCAAGGCTCATCATGTTATAATTAAATATGTCGCTTCACTAATCTCTCATGATATATTTTACTAACAATTAACATACAAGTAACGCTAAGAATGTTTAATTAATCCAGATAGTGAGACCCTACACACCTCGGCAGTTCCCCTTACCGGACGACATATACTCGGATATGATTGCGGCGATGCCTGAGGGGTACAGGCAGAGCAGTCCGGAGCCCGACCCGGTACTTGTGCCAGTGCCAGTGACTCCTCCGCAGCTCGACGAGCGTTCTAGCACTCTGTCACCGCTATCGCCAACCATATTCGATGGTGACGATCCCGATGATGCAGAGTGGGAGCCCACCAGTGAGAAAGCAGAAAGACGTAAAAGTAGTACGTTGAAATAAGTGCTAAGTGAATATATAGTGAATTGTGAATGTTGTGACTTTACAATCGGAAACCTCATGTGAGTAAAAACTTTGAATATGGGTTTAGTGTGTACTATGAATAATTTGTAATATTTAATTTAATGTCGAGGTAAATGGACTTTTGGTTTATTCAGTATGCTAAGTTTAATGCTTGAACGAAAAGGTTAAGTATTTGAGTCTTTAGATTTTAAAATGCAATCAATAAATCCAATTTTAATTGTTCATATAACATGTTTAATTTAAAAGATTTTCAGTCTCAATACACAGGGAATGAAGTTAAGTTTTGCCGCTCATAATGTTTTTAGTTTTTTTTTTATGATTTTACAGGAAAAAAAATTAAAGTACTTGAGAAATAACGTAGAACAGTCCTACTCAACCTTTTTTCTAAAGGGGCCACAAACGCGTTTCAGTCATGGTGTCGCGGTTCGCAAACTACAAATATTTAGGTTTTAAATTAAAAAGCGCAATTACAAATTAACCACATATGTAATGTAATGAAAAATGGTTGTCCAATAAAACAAGTTACGTAATAACCCTTATATCATAAGGAATGCGTTGCGGTCGGGTTATCTGGGTTCTATTTAATTTACTCCGCGTCCTCATAGTTTTTCCGATGGGCACGAAATTTAAAATACTTGAAAATAAAGTATAATCAGGTGGGGCGACTACAAAGACCCTGCGGGCCGCAGGTTGAGTATAGCTGACGAAAAATATTAAGAATGGCTAAATTTGAATTTAGCTCATTTTGAAATGTAAGGACTCATTTGTTACTCTCAAGTAACGCCGTATTATTCGCTATTAGATAATATTTGTTCATAGAGGCGGTCATTGATACAATAATATATAACAAATTATTAAAAACATTATTATTTTGCTCATTATTATTATTAAAAATGACAATGGTTGCCCGGTGGTATTGTACCGAGCGAACAAGCAAGTTTCATGTAACAACCAATATGTGGAAAAGAGATAGTGTCATACCCTTGAAAATAACAATACAAACAATGAATATTTATTTCATTATGCAATACAAAACAACAATAATCAATAGCAGTTTCTAATGGAAATGGTTATAAAATAACAACAACATTAATTATTGATACAAGATCGTTATTGTCATCTGTATTTTTTGTTTTAACAGTAAAGTTTTTATTTCCATTTTTTTAGGAAAATTTTCATTTTACAAAGTACAGTGGTTGGTAGTATTACTGTCAATCTTGATCTGGGTTAGAGAAACTATTATATGGTGACCTAATGCTAATTCTGCATGTGTATATACTCAGGCATGTATCCAAACGATTGTTTCGGGATAGGACAAACATTGAAGCAACCATTTGAACTCTGTAAAAAATTGGTGTGTCTATATTCATGCAGCCTGATGGTGGGTAACATACTACTATAATCTTCACTTACATTAATTGCGACATTAGACAAAATATCATGGCGATAAACGTAAATATAGTAGTAGGTGAGCTAGTACATAAGGAAATTGTTCCTGGGCAGCTAAAAACTTTATTTAAAAACATTGTCTATTTAAGAGAGGGAAAAAAACTCTTGTGTTATCACCTTTACAGCGTAAATTTTGTGTTTTTACCTGTCATTGCATACTAATTATATGGTGATTATAAATAAGATAACCCCATTGTGTGAGTAATTAAATTCTAACTGAAAATGAAAATCAAAGTTGTCCAAATAATAAAAATAAATATTTCCTGATTGTTAGTATTTCAAATCGCCTTTCACAAACCTGTATAAAATATATGATACAGATGATTATAACTTGTTAATATCTCTGTAAGATAATTAATATTGTTTATTGTTTCATGATAATTTCACTTGGAATAATGATAAAGATAATTTGGTTGTCCATTCTGGCAAGCTCCAGTAACCTAGTTAAGATTTTTACTTTCATAGATTTGAAAGCGTGTCTTGACAATGATTTGGCACTCTCAGTGTATTGTATTCTTGTGAGGCCTGCAACATAGCGAACAATTTTACGGGATTTATCAAAACCAGTTTTGCATATGTAATTAATTAACTAAATGAAAATACACAGAACAGCAAAACGAGGTAGAGCTCATAAGCAAGAATTATATAGGAGCAGCAGTATGTAAAAATAAATATTACTAGTATAATATCATTTTCTAATATACATGGTGAATTCAGGACCACTTTCATAATGCTTACTGATTGCAAATATAATAATATTCAATTGGGTAGTTGACACCTTTGACCAATAATTTCTGGACACAATTTCTCTAAGATAGACTTTTAATGACGAAATTAATTGCAGATTAGATATTTAGTTGCTTTGAAATCAATTAATAGTTAGTTCGATGCAGGTTGCTATTGTCATACAAAATCTATAGGGTAATCGGATTTTGACAGCTCATAAAAAATATGCCAATTGACTTGTGAAGTCAACTACAAAGTACCTGGTGTAAACTGAGATATCACTCGATTTTTTTAATCAGCTTCTTGAAAGTTATAAGTCAGAAGGAATACCTGCGAGCTATATATAGGTCTACAATTATACAGGTTGAAAGTTTAGACAGTAGCAATATTTATGGAGGATAGTCTGCATTCGATCTTCTTCCTAAATTAATTTAAAAAAGTAGGTGGTAATATTTGACCTAATTATCTAGAAAAAATATAGGCAGTCTGACTTTAACAGACACTCTGTTAAAGCACATCGTCAAGGACCGTCGGGTGATTTCACTTTCATTTGAAAGGGAATGTGGCAATGGTACGAACAAAACGAAAGGGTTTATTATACATTTTATTATCAAAGGCTATAAACTCCGGGTTGCCCCTTACGTCTTTTGGGCGCCGGTCATTGCACCTAGGTTTATTACAATTGTATTTATACTTTTGAAAGTCTTAAAGCAAACATTAAGTTCTATTTGTTATTTGTTTTGATATTATTATCTTATATGTTAAATGAGACTGAAATATTATATCCTACAATATTGCGAGTGTTTAACCTTTCACCTGGTATATAAAGTTTTTGAGAAGGTGTTGAAATGATTAACCATACATGTCTATAAATAAAATATGTTCATGTAGTAATAAAATTAACTGTAACTTAAAAAGAAAGAGGACTATAAAAACAATAGAAAAAAACTATTTCACTTCTAGAAAAATATACATATTTTAATGAAATAATACTAGAGTATACATTTTACATCTATACTAGAGAAATATGTGACACAGAATAAATAATAAATTTCTTTGAAATACAGTGTAAACGCTTTATAAGGAATTGCAAGGAACGGAGTGATGGAGTATTTTTTTTTTGTTATACGGAGGGAAGAGAACAAATAAATGGTTTTGTGGTAAACCAAGCAAATTGAACTATAATAATTTCCACTTTATAGAAAGTTTTTCGTTGACAAACAACGTTATAGTTTACACTGTATATATCAAAGAAGTGAAAGACCTGTTGTCAACTACGCAACCCAAGAATATGTGGCCCACAGTTATACCTCACATGGATCTATGTTGCCCTTGGTTATAAAAGTATGATGACAACTGTTTTATAGTATTCAATGTGTTCCTAACCTTTCTGTATATAATATAATATGTTTACGATTACAACGCGTCACACGTCACAAGATAATGGTTTTTATTAATAATTTATAAATTCATTGGCTACACTTTATCAAGCATCCAAGTTCATGAACCATATAGAGTAGGTTTTACTTTGAAAATAGTATTATAATCAAATGTATATCATATCATTATCTTTGTACATTCACTAAAACAGAACAGTGAACAATGGCTTGTATATTTCAAATATAATATTTGTATTAATAAAATATACTAAGGGAATATAAACCAGGTGGATTTTCTTACGACTCTTCTACTGGGTTTTTTTCCAAACCGTTGCAGTACTTTGACACTTATAAACGCCTCCTCAGAGTCTAATTAAGTAAATATGACATCAATTTAAATAATCTTAGAATTAAAAAAGGTGGAATAATTAATGATTTGTGAGTATATGTCCTCCTAGCTCCTGTTTTTGTTGTACTGTGAAGATGTGGAATCGTCTCCCAGCCAGTGTGTTCCCTTCCTCGTATGACATGGGGTCCTTCAAACGAGGCGTGAAGAAGCACTTTTGCAGGTCGGCATGATAGCGATGACTGCCATTGCTATTTAATATTGACAGTCGCCGTTGTTTATGGACTGTACTGTACTTTCCATCAGGTACAGTGCAGTCATTTTGCTGAACCAGTGTAAAAAAAAAAAATGTATAAAATGTATTTGCTTTCTACAAATCCCAGCGTGAACAGGGTTACTAAATGCAGATGAGCTGTCCAACATGTTTTTTAATTTGTTGTATTTCTAATCTCTACACTCTTTTTTAATCTTTCGTCTACCTCTAACGCTATATGTTTTGGAGCAGATGATATTCCGGTATTTAAAATAAGTAGTGATAAATTTTACAGATCTATACAAATTGATAAATTTTCCAGAAGTCACTTTTACAAACACACAGGGTAAAAACATGTCAGTTCTAAAAAAAACTAACTAGAAGATACTGTTATAAGTTCTGTATAAGGTAAATACATCATTAATTTGCAAAATGTTTCATTTTTAATAAAAAATCACTAATTGTATTTTTAAGAAAAGTGTTATTAAAGGGACTATATTTTGCTCATGTAAATGACTATTGACGGTAACATGTCGGCTTGAAATTGTTTATAAACTCGCCACAGCTTGAAAGTGGAGCGCTGAAGTTTTGCAAATTACTAAATTCTTATTAAAATTATAATACATTGATGTAGTGAAATGTTAATGATTCATTCTTGTTCATTCATTCATTCAGTGTAATTATTCAAACCCACTATTGACAATATTTATACTATTGACTATTATCAACTGAACAATAGCAATTTAGTATCCTCAATAGTAGAGCATTTCAATAAACATACACATACATACATAAACATACCAAAAGATATATACTTATAACTATTCAATATTACTCATATCCAAATTTTAATGCTGTATTGTTATTATAGTACTCGCATAAATGCGTGTATAGGCACGAAGTTTTCTCTATGGTCACACTAAATGCACATGTGGGAAAATATTATCGTCATGCGTTACGAACTATCGGGCTGCGTGACGATAGACGCAGCACGATAAGGCCGAGCGCGCACTAGTTGCGGTGTGAAATAAAAACCGCACCGGAAAAAAATCCGTAACAGATGGTCCGCGCACTGCGGTAGAATTTCCGGATAGTCTAAGAGTTAGTGAATGCCAGACCTTCGTTATTTTATGTTGATATTTATTATTTAAATTATTTTTTATTGTTTCTTGAGTAATAGTATTAAATTGTTATTTTTATTTTGCACATAACACAAATGAATATGTCTCCTATGATGACGCTTTATCAAAAATGAATAACATCTTTTTATAAACTGCACAAGCAATCATAGTAAAACGTTTACTTGTGGTATAATTTATTTACTGAGTTACTAAAAGAAAAGCAATAAAGGGCAATAAAGGCTTTTATAAAATAAGGAAAGCCTAGCCGCATTCACGGGCTCTTGGTCTACAAGTTTTACCCCTCGTGTTTACTTTCAGAACTAGTAACATGCCCTGGCTTCGCCGATGTAAAAAATAACAATTACTGAATGGTTTTTAATAGAGACATTAAATACTTTTTGTACGTATTCTTAAGATCAATTCCGTAGTACCTATATATAATCATTTTTCTAATTGTGCCAACCAAACTTTTAGTAAATTACTACTGCCATTGTGGAGTAGCTCACAGTTACAGACTTCTTGCGATCATTTCAATGAACTGACAGGTTGATGGCTGTCTTGTTAGAACTTTCCTGGAAGTTTTTGTGGCAACTTAGAACCCGTGCTCCGTGGTATAATTTCCTATCCAGTTCACTTGTGAACAATAACCAAACTATATTACGTAAGACACCACCAATATTACAAAATATAGAGCCAAATAACATAAGTTATTAATAAAAATTAAAATTCACTACATGATATTCCAAGACCCCGGCAAAAACTCAAACATACATTATTTATATGTATCTTATAAGGTTTAGCCACCGTTATCAATAAGAGCGCTCCATAACTCCTTATTATTTCATTAGAATATGGCGATCATTCTCTACTTCAAATAAATATTTCATACATAAAATCCTTCCGAACAAAATTGTCTAAATGATTGCGAAAACTGTCAAAATCTGTTACGTAGTTTACAAAAACTAAAGAAACACAAACAGACAAGACACATTCTCCTTGTTATTTAAAACACGCAGCGACGACATTCCTCCACCGTAGTTCGAGGGCTACTGTGATGATTTGCGGTTTCTTTACGGCACCTCCGGAATTAATTCTGTTGCGGAATTCTACCCGTAGTGCGCGCGCTTCCATACAATTCCATGTTACAAAATTTGCGAAAAAAAATTGTGCAGTGAAAAACCGTAGTGCGCGCAGACACTAACTGGGCTGGCGGTTTTTACACACATCAAAAGCGTTTAGCGGACGCTAATGTCGCGTCATTGGAAAGACACAGGTGTGGCAACGTTTAATCTACGCCTTTATCGGACTGTTTTTTGACGTTAATTTTAGCGCGACAAGTAGTCGAAGCTTCGTTTCGCAGATATGGGAGTAGCATTAAAATGCTTGTTTTTTTTTTCGAACAAAAACTTATGGCGTAATGTATTTGGATGTCAATGTTTAAATAAATTTTCTTCATTGTTTATATGTGCGGTGGAAAATAATCGAGCACCTTCTTCGTATAATAGTCGTTGGTGATAGAAATGTGGAAATATATTTAATTAATAGATATGAAATAGTTTTTTTTTGTGTGCACTTTTATTACATTCCTCATTTATATCTGTATCGAATTTTGTAAAATGTATATAGCGTTATCATTTACAATTGACTATTTTAAATATATGTAGTTATTTTCATTATATATAATCATAAATAAATGAACTTTCACGAAAAAAACCGTTTATGGTTGTATTGCATTTCGAAATATCACTTTTCTTTTCCATCAAACATGTGTTTGTAAAATTTATTCCAAAAAATACAACTTTTGTTTATTCTTCAATCGAAATTCATGTGAAAAGAATCCTTTGAATGGAAATTAATTATTCCTAATATATTATTTTAAATATTACAACAAACAATATATTTCGATTTTGCAAACACATTATTATTATCATCACAATTGACCTAAAATATATTGTTGAATTAATATATATTCTGTGAACTGTGTATTTTCTGTGTCTAAATGATATAGATGTAATTTTTATAAATGTTAACACACATTTATAATGACAAATAAATGCACTTCAATCACTTTAAAATCTATAATTGGGGAAAGTTTATGGGGACAGTTAGATGATAAAATTTATTGATAAAATTAAAATACAATATAAATAGTAAAACGTATTAATGAAATTAGAACGAAAGGAAAAATAATTGTATTTTGAACAAAAAAAAATGTTTAATTCACTGAATGTTATATTCAAAAGTAAGAAGCCTCATACACAAATTTACGGAACCAATGTATTGAATTTAGATAAGCAAGTACTGAATTAATCTTGATATATTTTCCAAATGACAGCCGATATTTGTGTTCAAATTGAATTTTCTTTGAATTATATTGTAAAATAGTATTTTTTACTATAAGTACGTATGTTAAGAAAAGCCCTCTACCGCTAAGCGATTTTGTAAATATAATAAAACATTAAATAATTACTAGGGCACTGAATAGTAACTAATAGACTGGCTATATAAATGATTTGAATCTCTTTAAGAGTTTTTTTGTAAAAATCAAATCTAAAAATTCATTATTATTGTATGCGCTCTATCATTTCACTATTATTATTTCATCTTTACACACTTTATTTTTAAATTAATGTATGATATAATCTATTTTTCATTTTTATATGAAAGAAGTATATTAATTTATCTAATAGCTCTAAAATTCTACTTTATGTAAAGTAACGAATGTAGTGATTGTCCGCTGAATGTAAATAATGTGTAAAAATATATTATCTTGACAAAATGGTATGAATTATTTAGACAAAATGTATACTGTGTTTATTGACTACTTTGCTTAGACATAAAAATAATTCAGAAGAGAATAATATAAAAAAGGAAATACTATCTCCAAAGGGAAGTTATCTCTCATTTTATTTAAAAATGACTGTTGAAGTTTTGTAAAACGTTTAATATAACAAAATCACTACATAAATCAGTTACTTTATGTAAATAAAATGTATATTTAGGCAATTTTTTCTTTGTAATTTTCTAAAAATGCCATAATCTTTCCTTCACCTCCCTACTTTGGATAAGAAACAAAATTTTATATAAATTAAGCAGCTGCTTTAAACAAACTTTGCTTTATGAAAATATTGTATTTGTAGGCTTGAATGAAGATTTATGATGATATTTCTATTTTCTTGAGAAGCCAAAGTCTTCTTATTCGTTTGTAATAAAGTGTAATTTAGGTTTTTTAAGATGACATCTTGAGTATAAAAGTTAAGACGCGCTTAAGAAAAAGTTCTGTATAGTATATGGAAGAATAAAAAGAAATTAAATGTGGTAATATGAAGATTGTTTTATTTTTAAATAGCGGCGAGACAGTTGCCGTGTTATTACAAAAAAGTGAAATACGTATTAAATACTTGGTTTAAAAAAGTTTCCTAATAAATACACTGTGCTCGCCCGCGGCAAGGTCGTGTTATCCTTTTTCACATGTCTAAACTAACGTAACCAAAGCGAGACAAAAGAACAAGATGGCGACCGCGGTGCATTTAATATGAGACCTTTTTAAAGCCAGGGTTCAATATGTATTTAACTTTTTTGTAATAACAGCGTTGTGGATTATATTATTTTCCTTCGCTCGTGTTATCCCTATTCTACCTACCTCTTCAGAACAGTTACTACTGGTTAAAAGGTACCCTTGACAATTTATGCAAATGTTATAATGATCTATTGATTTGTTACAGTGATCGTTGGGCTGAAAATCGCTTTCATAGACTTAGGGACTTGTATTTTTGTGTTGTTTTTTGTCTATATTAATACTATAACAAGGTAAAGTTTGTGAGGTTGTAGAGGGTAATATCTGGATCTGCTAAACCCATTTTGAAAATTCTTTTACCAATAGCAAGATACGTTATTCGTGAGTGTCATAGGCTATATATTAACCCGAAAAATGAAGACTTTCGTGTTGTCGGATTTGCAAAGTAAGTCGGAGAAAAAACGGTCGAACGAAAACGTTTCTTAGGAACGCTGCCTTAACGATATATGATTGAGTTCTAGAGAAAAGGTGTAGAGCTTGATAATGCCTACAAAAAAGTCCAGCGACAGCATATATCTAACTTTTATATTTAAGTCACAAAAAGTAGTATTTTATATTTTAGAAATAATTTAAGTCGGTGATGTTTATTGGTCATATTATTAACTACAATTATGAATTCATATCAAAATAAGTATATCTATCGTTTTAAGTGTTCAAAACAAATTACTTTCCCGTTTACTGCAAATCTATACTAATATTATAAAGAGGTAAAGTTTGTGACGTGGCATTGTAAGGGGTAATCTCAGGAACTACTGGTCCGATTTGAATAATTCTTTCAGTGTTATATAGCTCATTCATCGAGAATGGTTATAGGCTATATATCATCACGCTAAGGCCAGTAGGAGCGGAGCACAGATGAAAAATGTTTCGAAATCGAGATGTTTTTTTTTTGAGAGCTTCTGCTGTGTGTCAGCATTAGCCCAGAGAACTATTACTACGCGGACGAAGTCGCGGGCAGGGGCTATAATCTATATACTAATATTATAAAGAGGTAAAGTTTGTGAGTTTGTGACCTTGTAGGGGGTAATCTCAGGAACTACTAAACCAATTTCTTTTACCAATATAAAGCCACGTTATTTGTGAGTGTCATAGGCTATATATCATCACGCTAAGGGCAATATGAGCGGAGCTACAATGAAAAATGTTTTAAAATCGGGGCTTTTTCCTTTTGAGAGCTTCCGCTGCGTCTTAGCCCAAAATAACTATTCCACGCGTGCGAAGTCGCGGACAGAAGCTATTAACTAATTATATTATCTATACTAATATTATGAAGAGGTTATTGGGGTCAGTTGGTTTCAGGCTTCAGAAGCAATAAAACATTGGTTGACTTCACAGTGGACTGTATATTTTAACTTTCACAATGTATATAATCGTATGTAACGAGCCGGTGACAATACATATTTTCCTCGGTTTAACACTACAATTATAGTCTTACAATTAGTACATTATACGTGCCTTACTGCCGCACGTTCATCCATACATTTACATAGTTCACATAAATTCACATTATATTTTTAGTGATGGTTCCGTATAACATTAGACAAATAATAATAATAATCGTATTGGCGGTTATATTTGAATTGTTACATAAAGGATATTTCTAAATATCACATAAGACATATTGAACACAGAAACCAACTAAACAAGAAATACGACAGTTTATCTGTACGTATTACGTAAACAAATTTATACACATAGACATGATAATTTGTCTGTCTGTACCAGACATATCGTATTTATTAGTATAATATGACATCCCATTACGCATAATGAGCATTAGTATAGAGAAATATATATGAGAACTCATCTGTTCGTAGTAAATAGAGAAACATTTATTAAACATTTATTTACAACATTTATTTATAGCTCATCTGTCCGTAACAGATGTAAAGTTTGTGAGGTTGTAGGGGGTAATATCTGGGGAGTCGGAGAAAAATGGTCGAACGAAAACGTTTCTTACGAACGCTGCCTTTATTATGAGATATATATTATTGACTTCTAGAGAAAAGTTGTAGCTTGATAATGCCTATTACCGCCCAACGAAGTGGGCACGGGTCGGCTAGTCATTTATAACAGCATTACATGTAATATAGTATACAGAGAAGTTTTGAACAATTAAATAAATATAATTTATTCATTCATTATCATTTCAATCACTCATTTGAAACATGGTAATATCAAGGAATTTATAAATAGTTGTTTACTTATAAATTCCTTGGGTAATATAGGCAAATTGGAATGGAAATACATACATACATATGTAGTAAAAATATAACCCTCTTTTTGGCAGTCAGGATATAACTCATAGCAATAGACACACATGAACTAATTTGGCTTATCAGATGACTAGTTATAATGTGATTTACTCGAAGAATATTGATATAAAATATATTTCATTTATGAAGATAGATGTGTATGAAGCTGGCATGAAAAATCAGGATATCTATGAAACGTTTTATCCTTTCATAGGGTTATTGTGCTTATTATTTATGATCTTTTGGCACATTTTATATTACAATTGTGAATTAAAAAAATCTTATTTATATTCATTTGCGAGTTGGTATAGGGCCTAGTTTTAATGCCTAAAGGAAGTACAGCTTGATATTGTATTTATTTACTTAATTTGATTTTAAATATATATTTAATTAATAATTTTGACAAAATAAAGCTTGATATAAAAATTTAGAAAAGTGGCAACTTTATTTATTATTTAGTAAACCTTAAACTACCTTAATATTATTTGTTATTTAGTAAAAATATAGTTTTTTGTCCAGTTAAGGGAGATACTTATTCAATTATGCGTAAAACATAAAATTTTGAAATTGTCGTGGAACATAGAATCATATTTGAAATTAAATATTTACCATTTTGGAATGTCATTAGAACCTCATTGGTTCAAGACAGAAGAAAGAGGCTAGACAAAAAAAAAGATTTTATTTTTTAGTTTATTCTGGATTTTATAACTGCTATCATCTACTGTGATTGTGACCGTAAATAATGGATAATTTATATAGTAACGTAGACTTATATACTATACTTCAGAATCAGAACACTTCATTTAATCAGGAAGTATTGTTCGGAGAACTGGTAACCCGACTAGGTGGTAACCTTTCTGAGGAAAATAATGTTCCATTAGAGGAATTTTGTCGAAGATTCATTCGAGCTGCGGCACGAAGATGGTAAAAATGTCAGCGAAAAAGTGAGATTTTCAGGAAATAATACGCAAATTGGCTTCATTCGTATATTGATTGACCAAGCTATGTACAAACTCATTTATTCACGTAAGAAACAAAACCGAGACAAGATACTTCGGCATTACATACAACCACATCGTTATCTGTAGGAACGATGATAAAAATGTCTTGAATACCAAAAGAGTATCTAGGAAACAAGCAAATGCAGCGGAGATTTGACGATTAGAAACACGTCAATTCAAATGAACTGGCCTATTCAGCTACAGAACTTTTTACAGAACATTGTAATGATGATATCGCATCTGTTATCGTTTATATGCTCAGAAACCAAGAAGCTACAGAAATAAATGAAATGATCAAGAAGCCAGGGTACTTACGTATTAACGCCATATCTTTTTTCGCAAGTGTAACCTAACCTAACCAAACCGAGACAAAACTGTTTTGTTTTATCTTATAAATCATCAAGTTGCTAATATACAAAACGAAATGCGCTAGACGACCGCTGCCGCGGCCGGCTCACTCTGTCTTTGTTCCGCAAGTATAACCTAACCGATTTATTTTTCTCAAGTTTCCCATTTTGGTTTGATTAGGTTTAGTTAGCCGAGCGCTTTGCTTACTCTTTCAACGTAGACTTGACTAGGGGTTAGGTCGTATGGTTGGTTATCTGGGGGAATGGGGAGGGAGGAGGAGGGCATGAGATAGGTAGGGTAGGGCTAGGATCGAGGAGGGAGGAGCGCCCGGCCCTGATGGGGTCCCGGGTCGGGTGCTCGGCCTCGCCTTGGGCCAACTAGGGGGGTGGCTTCGGGAGCTGTTCGACCGGTGTCTTGCGGTCGGGCAGTTCCCGAAGCCCTGGAAGCTTGGGCGGCTCTGCCTTATGGAGAAGGCAGGCCGCCCTCCGGACTGCGCGTCCGCGTATCGGCCCCTCGTCCTGCTGGACGACGCCGGGAAGGCGCTGGAGAGAATTATCTCCTCCCGGGTCGTCCAGCACCTAGAGGGCATGGGGCCGAATCTGGCGGACGCGCAGTATGGCTTCCGGACAGGGCGTTCCACGGTGGACGCCCTGTCCCTCCTTAAGTCGCTGTCTGCGGAAGCGACCTCCCAGGGGGAAAGGGTGTTGGCGGTGTCCCTTGACATCGCCAACGCCTTCAACACCCTGCCGCATGGTGTCATACGGGAGGCGCTCCGATATTTCGGAGTGCCCCCGTACCTGCGGCGGGTGTTGGAGGCATACCTCGAAGGTAGGGAGGTCGCCTACGTAGACAGCGACGGGCGTATGGTCCGGCGGGCCACAAGGCGGGGGGTTCCACAGGGGTCGGCCTTAGGGTCGCTCCTGTGGAACATGGGCTACGCCTGGGTGCTCCGCGGCGTGATCCCATATGGGGCACGCCTCATATGCTACGCGGATGACACCCTAGTCGTAGCCCGGGGGGGGGGGAGTGGAGGGAGGTGGAGCGCCTGGCCACAATGGCCACAACCCTCGTGGTCAGGCGCATCAGGAGGTTGGGCCTCAGGGTGGCCCTCGAGAAGACCGAGGCCCTACTCTGTCATGGGCCTCGGCGAGGGCCACCACCGGGGGCCCACATAGTGGTGGAGGGCGCCCGGATCAGGGTGGGGACCCAGATGAAATATCTGGGCCTCACCCTGGACGGGCGCTGGCGGTTCGAGCCCCATTTTGCGGGGCTCGGACCGCGAATTGCTGGGGCGGCGGCGGCACTGGGCCGGTTGCTCCCTAATATAGGGGGGCCTGGCGTCGGGTGCCGTCGACTCTACATGGGAGCCGTGCGGGCGATGGCCGCCTACGGGGCACCGGTGTGGGCCGACGCCCTCGGTGCCGCCAACGTGCGCGCGCTGCGTAATGCGCAGCGCACGGTGGCACTGAGGGCGATCCGGGCGTACCGCACGGTGTCCTCGGCGGCGGCCTTTGTGCTCGCCGGCTCCCTGCCCTGGGAGCTGGAGGCAGGAGTTCTCGCCGCCGTGTACGAGTTTACGGCGGCGAGGAGACGAAGGGGGGAGCCTCCGGCTCCCAGGGAGATAGAGGCGGAGAGACGGCGTCTCAGGGGAGACGCCGTCGAAAGACGGAAGCAGGACCTGGCGGACGAGCGGTTCGGTCGGTTCACTGTGGACACCGTCCGCCCGGTCCTGCGGGCGTGGATGGAAAGGGAGTGGGGCTCCCTGACGTTCCGACTGGTGCAGGTACTCACCGGACACGGTTGTTTCGGGTGGTACCTGCACCGGATCGCACGCAGGGAGCCGACCGCCGCCTGCCACGAGTGCGGCGCTGCCGAAGATACCGCGCAGCACACTCTGTCTGAGTGTGCTGCGAAGGGGGAGCAGCGCAGCATTCTGGCGGCGGCGGTTGGACCAGACTTATCGCTGCCGAGCGTGGTCTCGACCATGCTCGGCAGCGAACAGGCGTGGCGAGCGATGTCCTCCTTCTGCGAGGACGTCATCTCGCAGAAGGAGGAGGCGGAGAGGGCCCGCGAGGCAGATCCTCAAAGTGGCCCTCTCCGCCAAAGAAGGACAGGCGGGAGGAGGCGGCGCTTCGCCCAACTCCACCCGCCACCGTAGCCGGACCTGAGGTCTTCATTGCACAGGTCCGGCGGACGAGGGGGGGCAGCCGGGGTGTACCCGGTCTGTCCCTCTATAGGTAGGAGCCCGGCGGTCACCTTCCGCCGGGCGGACCGTGGGGGCGGCTCTACAAGGTTGAGTAGCATGTACGATCCCTTGACGCCCCCACACAACGGTCTGTCGGTACACCGTGGGGTTTTAGTCCGTGCGAGTCGGACATAACCCACTCTCTCTCTCGGGAGGGTGGGTATCCATAAGGGATTTCCCCACGTTAAAAAAAAAAAAAAAGAAGGATCGAGGGCCGGGGGCGTGCGTAGGATAGCATAGGCCGGAGGGAATTTCAGGGTGGCTGAGGCGGAGGAGGAGTAAACCTCGGTAAAAAATCAATCGCGGGGCGGTGGCGGAGCGACTTATCCTTTTCGCTGCCGGCCGAACCCAGGGGGGAAGGGGCGGGGGCCCTGACCTCCCATTGCACGGATTCGGCGGGCTGGGAGGCAATCTTGCGACCGAATTGTCTCAGCCGGGTGCGGCGTGGGAAACGCCTGGCGCCGGGGGTGTCGCGGAGCTTGCTCACGCTATCCCGAGACACCTCCATAGTGCGGCGTAGGTTTTCGTGGAGTTTTTTAGTCGACTAGAGTTCGACTCGGTTCAGGTCCTCCCCGGGGATCTGACAAGTCTATGAAGAGATTTCTCCACGTAAAAAAAAAGGTTAGCCGAGCACGTGATTATTACTTAAGTACCGAAACCAGTTCCTACAGGTACTATTTCACCCAAAATAGCACTAGGGTTACTTTTATAATTGAAACTTTCTAAATGACAATACAACAATTTTTGGGAGACCGCCGCTCGAGCAAGTAGTAAACATATGTATCCATCTTACTGTTCTTACTATGAGATACAACAAGCTAAACTACGGTGCTACCTTCTCAAGTCATCAGTCGCGGTACAGCTTCAGTAGCTAAGACTACGCTACAAGCATTACTAGACATCACGGTGAAGAAGTTCCTTGACATTCTTCCTAACAATGTTCAGTATAAACAATTAACACTAATATCCAAATGGCGGTTTGATGGTGCTTCTAGCCAAAGGGGATAAAAACAAAAAATAGACAGTGACCACCTTGACCCCAATATATTTATGACATCTTTAATAAGATAATATATCATCTGATGATGACAAAGCCTGTACGTACCTTTCCAGAGCTAGATCAAACGCATCGTGCTATCTGTGCTTAGCTAAACATACAGAGGTGAACAATTAACAAAATATAACATCAAAGGCTGTATCCACTTATACACTTGAATATCGAATGGAATGTCTCCTATACATATCTTGCTGACCCGATTTCAAGAGCGGGCTGCGAGAGGAAAAGATCAGAAAGAAATGTTAGAAGTGAGGCAAAAAACATTCAAAGTATTAAAAAAAAAACGAAGTTAACCTTCTGGTGGACATATTGAAATAAGGTGCAGGAACTACTAATGACGGGAATACAACAAGAAATTTTTATTAATCTTCTGATAAAACTGCGATCGTCACCGGGTTAGACGAAAAGCTAGTCCATAGATTTACTGGGATTCTGCAAGTAATAACGTCTGGAGAGGTAATTGACGTCGTCAAATTTAAAGATTTAAGCCTTTAAAACACCAGAAAGTATATATATACCAATTATACGATTGCTATCATATGTCGTCAACCATGCATAAGCTATTGATTGATACATAGAGCGGACATTAGCGCCAGCAATGCTATTGTGCCCATTGGCAACCTCTCTCAGAAAGCTTCAGAGGCCCGCAGTAAAGTCTTTTGAAGATTTCGGGAATATCATTCTCGAAAAATAGACAGGCAAGCGTGTAACGAAGATATCCTCAATATGCTTGTTCTTTTTTCTGATCCCATTATCAGCGCAAAGACTGGTTGCTAAAAAAGGCATATATTTTTTGCTGAAATTTTAACTTAGTCCAACTTCAGGAAACTCAATTCGAGGTTTTGGATGTATCTAACTTGGAATCCGATTCCGAATTAGAATTTGAAGAAAGCGACACAGCGAATGATTAGTTACAGGTTAGGATACGATTCAATTTAGGATAGGGCCCTTTGGCAGTTTTTCTAACGGAATGCCAGTCGCTGGGGTGGCACGATGAAGGTCTACAAAGATCTCATGTCACCCCAACTAGAGCGACGGTCGATCACCGTGGGGTTTTAGTCCGCGGGAGTCGGACATAATTCTTCCGTGGGAGGGTGGGTATCCATAATGGATCTACCCACAAACGATACGATTCAATTATTGTGTTTTAATTTACTATTTCATTATATTTTATAGACATTCTTCATAAAATTCAGATTTGCCTCTTTATCGGTGGAACCTGTTTCATTTTTCTTACAATTAATACATTCTATGGAAAATTATATAGCATCACTGGTAAAAGTCAGCCATTATTTGTTATATATTATATTAGCGTATTATAAATCGGACGTATTTTTATATTGAGCTTATAGTTTAGCAGTAAATTGAATAAAATTGTTTTGTGATGTACGGAGAGCAAACTTTTGTAGGTGGTAGAGCCACGCTGAAGCTATTACTGGTTTCAGCATGAATGGGTCGGCTCTTCCGGGGTAGTACCACCCTCTCATAGAAAACCGACGTGAAGTAACAGTGCTTGCATTGTTGCGTTTCGTTCGGTCAGTGAGAGCGCCGGAGACCCACCTCCCCTCCCTTTCCACTTTCCCCTTCCCCTTCCCTTCCTCCCCCCTCCCCCACACAGGCTGGCAACGCGCTTGTGACTCTCCTGGTGTTGCAAGTGTCTATGGACAGTGGTGATCACTTACGTCAGGTGACCCACCTGTTCGTTTGCCTCCTATGGTATAAAAAAAAAAAAAAAAAAAAACTGAAACTGAATATTTTATGAGTTTTGTCGAGTTTGGAAATCTTATCTGTCGCAAATCTTTCAAATATATAGTCGGTGATTATTCACGATATGCTAACAACAAAATGCTATGGAATGGGTGTTATTCTTTCGTATTCAAATATAACTATTAATAAAAATATAAATGAAAAAAGTAAACACAATATAACGTCAGTTTATTAATCTTTTGACTTTTGTATAAGTACATCGATACATATTCAAATTACTTTAAAAAAATACAATAAAACTTATTAATACCCAAACTAATAGGAATAATTAAATAATAATGGCACTATAATTCATACATTTTGAACACGTTATTGCCAATTTTCTAACAACCGTCAACACCTATTTAATAAGAGACTAACTTAATAAGAGAATTATTTGGGCAATGTCGTATATATATATTATATATATCCGTAAAACTGTTTTAAAGCCAGATTTAGTTTAACTTTATAATGCTTAAGCCTATTTAACATTAGGCATACAAAGCAACGACGCATTACATTATTACAATAGATGTTTACATACACAATGTCACAATTGTGTCGTTTAGAATCAAAAGTGGTCAACTCCACTTTGCAATTTTCTAAGTCTCATAACTTTAAACTATTGTACTATAGCATACATTTTTATTTTTTTAGCTTTCTATACTAATTGTATTAAAACTCTACAAATACCTAAATGTTTCATAGTATCTGCAATAAGCTCGAAATGGAAAATTGGCTATACCCATAAAAATTGCAAAGTGGAGTTGACCACTTCTGATTCTAAACGACACAATTCATTTTTATTACGTAGAAATTCAATACTGTGTGTAAATTTTTTTGATAAGATACATGTATTTTTTTCCATATTTTTAATCTGTAAGAAATCTACAAAATACAATTTCCGACCAGTAACGTCGTCAAATATGTTGACCCAGTCGGCGAGATAATTATATCGATTGATAACTCATGGTAGTTTTCCAATTACAGAGCATAGTGCGACTCAGTGGCGCACAATGCCGAATTATGCTGAGGCTTAATTGGAACGTGAATTAGTTTTCAAATGCACCGGTAGAGTGCGCTAAGTTCAGTGTTGAAAAAAAAAATCGTAACATCATTTTTTTAACACAGGTTGAATTAACTTTGATTATTTCCAAAAAACTACAACGAAATGAAAGCTTTAAAAATTTTTTCAACAATAAATAATATTACTAAAGATAATATAAATTAAATATTTCGTTCAATGTCAACTTATAGAAAAAACACTTGTTAATTTTCTGTCACTGAGTTGGTATCCATTGCACGCATCAAGCGAAAACACTACTTTTGAGAGTGCTCGATTGTGCGAAGCGTTGCTGGAGTTGAAACATTCAACGTTAAGCATTATGCCGCATAATGCGCTCTAGTGCTATAATTGGAAAACTACCCATACCTAGAATAAAGTCGAATAGGAAAATATATATTGAATCGAATAATCGGTATTAAAATCGATACTTCTATTACTTTGATTCCTGTTCACTATATATATATCTGAAAGTACTTAGTAAATAAATAAGTACTCGCACGTCTATCATCTTCTGTATAAATAAAAATCAATCGCCGAATGTATGTACGCGAATCAGTTCTGTTAAAGTCAGGATAAGATATATTTAGAAAACGTACAAAAAATCGTACAAATTTAATTTATAATATAAGTGAAATATGAACTAAAAAATTAATTTAAGATTTTCTTTAATTATTTGTAACTTAATAAAAAAAGTGAATAATATAAATATACAATTTCTGTCAATCTCTAATATAAAAATTCATCCGTTGAGAGAGTCGCGTCATGTTATTGTATGTAATATTTACATACAAAGAAATATGACAGGCTCATCTGTCTGTAACAGTATGTAGAATGTTCAAATTGCTATTTTCAGTATATTTTACTTCAAATTAAAATTAGAATACTTATTTTACAGACTAATAAAAATTGGGAGTCTATAAAATTATAAACTACACATATACAAATTGTGTCTTGTTTTTGTTTGTCTCAATTTTCAACGTCAACGGTTGTGATTAACAGAAAATCCCGCATAAAACAGAAGTTTTAAAATGTAACTAACTATAACTCTTAAGATTAAAAAAAAAATCACATCTGTAAATATATAACAATAATACTGAAAACATATCATAAGATGGTCACAAGTACAGTTCAGCTGAAGTATCTTGAATACTAGGTATAGTTATTTAAAAAATGTTCTATTGAAAAAACATTCTAAATAATTTTATTAGAACTTTATTTATTATCTTTTTTTTTTTTCTTTTTTTTTTTTTATTGTAGCTCGGCAAAGTGACTGTACAGTCCTGATGGTAAGCACAGTACAATCCAAAAACAATGGCGACCACCGAAAGACATACTATCTATCGCCGGTCGCCGCTGTCGTGCCGGCCTGAAAGCGACCCAGTCAGGGACAGCCCCCCCCCCCCAGTTGCTGGATATACACCGGCTGATCCCGGAACGCGACACGCCCAGACGTGTCACTATGGCGGGTGTTCCACCTGGTGTACGGTGGTCGCGATCCAGTCGGGTACAGACACCCTACCACCCCGCAAAAAAAGGAAATCGGTCAAGATACTTCGACTGTACACTATACACAGCCTTAGAATCAAATAAATTAATCATCAAGGGAATGTTGTAACTTAAAACAACTTAGTTCTAAATATAAACTTATTACTAAGAATACTTCATTTAATCTCATTATGACTTAAAATGATCTATATTTAGATATTATAAAACTGACTATAATAAATGAAGTTTTATAATACCCAAGTCTTACTACACATTAAAAGCGTATTTTTTTGTTTATTAACATATATAATAATGGACTGTTATTTTTAACGTATACTGTATACAGTGACATAACTACTATATGTATTTATACCATAATTAACTAAATACAAGTCAATCTTTATTCAGACATGTTTGGCGAATTTTATAAATACATTTTACTATTCAATTAACGTTCTAATACTGAACTTATAAAATAGGGTAATTTCTGGGTCATTATAAACCACCTAACAGGAAAAGCGTTACGATATATTTGGCTAAACAAATTTTAATTGAATTCAATTGACATCTACACTTATTTTAGATTTGTTAGAATCGTATGTGTTGTATGTACAAAGTGAAAAATAGTATAGCAAAAATTACCAACGTGGATTTTTAGTTTCATTCCTTATATTTTAAACATATTCCTTGTAACTTCTATTATTTTATTTTTACTACAAATTAATTATTTATAATTCCAAATCTTTACACATTGCGAAGATTTTTTTTAACAAGATTATATTGCAGCAGTGCAGTTCTGCCTACAATTTAGTTACATATAATTTTCAATGGATCCAACCCTTCACACTATCATAAAACCTGCCATTGTACCACAAACTCTGATATTGAAACATGTAAGAAAGAGCCTTAAAAATTTTCACCTGAAAGTAATAACGAACCTGGTGAACATTAGAAAAAACTCATCCTTCATATACTAATTCATGTCCAAATACCTTCAAACGGTTACAATAGAATTAAAACTCCTGGACAAGTCCTGTATGCTCTTGACATTGCACTCCTTGTAGTAGAGGTGGTAGCAGTAAAATGACTACCAAAAACTCATCCCCCATAGTAATTCATGTCCATAAACGGTTAAAATAGTATTGAAACTCACGGCGTATGATGAGTCAGCATGCGTGGGTATTCAGTTGATGTTCCTGGAGAGGTCCTGTATGCGGCTGGCGTTGCACTCCTTGCAGTAGAGGTGGTCGTCGAGCGGGTAGCAGCCGCGACCCTCGCGCCGGGTGCACAGCGACGCGCCGCAATCCTCACAGGAGTAGCACGACACATGGAAACTGCGGTCCAGCGCCACCACGCGCACAGTCTCCTCAGCACCACCCTCAGGCACGATCGGCTCCCGGCACCGAGCACATCTCGGGGCATATCTGTACACAATTAATGCGTTCGCCTATATTGTATATACAGAAGAAAAATCATGAAAAACGCCTTCACTTGTGGCCACATCTCTGCTTGCAATAACGCGAATCGAATTGAATTATCCATGCAGGTTAAACTGACTATACTTGTATTTTGAATTAGTCAATTCAGATGCGTCCCTTTGCCTTACGGCGGCAGGTATACCGAAAATTAGCTGAGATGTCATATTCACCTCTTATGGAAGTCCTCAATACAATGGATGTGATTAACAGCGTCAACAGTGAAGGGTATACCGTCAAGACTCTTCTGACATACAACGCAAGTGAAACATCGTGGGTGGTAAGGCTTGCCGGTCGCTCGTAATATACGGTCGAGTATAGGATCACCACACACACAACACTTCTCTAAGGTTTCTAGATAGTCTCTTTCACATAGAGCTCGACCTTGCACAGCATAAAATGGTCGACCCTGAAATATTAGTAAACATATTTCACATAGAACAATTAAAGACAATAAGAAAAACCCAATCGCATCGGAAGAGTCAACATCGATCTGATGATGCTCCGTGACAGAGCGAAACATGTGTAATCGATATTTGTGATTACACATCAATCTGCAACATATTTTTAATTAATTTATTGATCATTATTATATTTATATTAATTATATAATGTATATACATATATATATTGATTAATTGATTCACTTTTTTTACAGTTACGTAGTTATGGGCAATCAATTTTAGGCGGAAGTGCAAAGTAGCGTCCACTATAATATTTAATGATGGATTTCTACAAAGTAACGCCTTCTTTAATCAAATGTTTGTTAAAATAGTTATAATAAAGATATTTTTTAAAATGTTGTCTGTCTGTCCGTTTGTTCCGGCTAATCTCCGAAAGGGTTGGACTGGATTTTCTTTGATGGTTAGCGGATATTATAAGGAGTAACTTGGCTTCTTTTATTTCAGAAAAAAAAATAGGGTTCCCTGCAAGTATAATAAACTACAAAAGCAGTAAAAGAGCCGTTAAATATTATTGCATATTCTAATAAATCCGGTTTAATCCTTTCTTATACAGGTGTTAGGAGACCGCTACCGAAAACGAAGACAGACGATAGTACTAATGATACCTTTGATGAAGGGACGGAAAAAAAATCGATCCTGATTAAGAAAAAATCATATTAAAAAAAAAGCAATGTAACAAAATTAAAAAAAACAGCTGATAGTCGTGTCATCGAACGCTCGGGCGCGTGCACGATCCCGAATCCCGCCAAAACAAACCGCTCCTTTTGCGCGCCGCAGTTGACGGCACTTTGATCATTTCCACAGATCAATAAAGCGTTAGACATTTTCAAATTTTATTTTATATTAAGCATAGTTATCCCTACTGACTTAGTCTTTCTATGGAATTTAGAAGTTATAACTCTAATTATTTAATACAACTATACAATCAATTGTTCCCTGACGTAACAAGAAGCTCGTTACTACAAAAATGATATTATAATATTAAATTAACCTAATTACGTACTCACGTACATAATTATAAAAACTATTTAATCTTTATCTTTGATTTTGTACAAGAAATTAAAAATAAAATGGTACAGAATAATTTCATAGTTAAAATTAATTACATTTATGATCAAGAGGTAATTAATCTATCAGAATGAATTTAAAATAATATTCTTATACTTTACGTTACCATTGTTTCCGTTTTTAGTCTGTCCAATATCATAATTTGAAAACAGGTATGTCCGTCACATCTATCTAAAATTACTTGTAATTTTTATTGTAAACGCCGCCTCTAATTCTTTTATGGCACCTGCAAAATTTATACCGACAAAGTTATAAATTTTGAAGGGCACGGTATCATGTCAATGTTGTAAATAAGTATTTGCACGATCGCTAGCTGATGTTCGTTGACCCGAGTATCAGCTGTTTTTTTGTTTTTGTTATACATTGCTGTTTTTTTTTTAGTAAAGTAATGAATTTTTTATGAAACTGTCGTTTCATTTAGCTGCACTAACATGATGGAGCGTAAATAATCCTAATAAGACGTTTTCAAAAATTATTTTTTTTAATCAGGATCGATTTCTTTTCCGTCATCAAAGGTATCATTAGTACTATCGTCTGTCTTCGTTCTCGGAAGCGGTCTCCTAACACCTTGTATATTATCAAAGCATATTTTATAAGATCATCAAATGGGTATAGTACACATTTTGCCATGTGTAACAGTAAGCAAGAGGTTAACATTCTTTGTTATATACTGTTACAGCCTTCAACTTATTACAAACTAGCCGACCCGTGCCCACTTCGTTGGGCGGTAATAGGCATTATCAAGCTACAACTTTTCTCTAGAAACGTTCGTAAGAAACGTTTTCGTTCGACCATTTTTCTCTGACTCCCCAGATATTACCCCCTACAACCTCACAAACTTTACCTCTTTATAATATTAGTATAGATTATATAATTAGTTAATAGCTTCTGCCCGCCACTTTGGACGCGTGGAATAGTTATTTTTGGGCTAAGACGCAGGGCGAGGTCTCAAAAGGAAAAAATACCCCGATTTTAAAACATTTTTCATTGTTGCTCCGCTCCTATTGGTCTTAGCGTGATGATATATAGCTTATGACACTCACAAATAACGTGGCTTTCTATTGGTAAAATAATGTTCAAAATCGGTTTAGTAGTTTCTGAGATTACCGCCTACAATTTCACAAATTCACAAACTTTACTTCTTTATAATATTAGTATATAGATTATAGCCCCTGCCCGCGACTTCGTCCGCGTAGTAATAGTTACTACTCTGGATTAACGCTGACACACAGCAGAAGCTCTCAAAAAGAAAAAAAACATCTCGATTTTGAAACATTTTTCATCTGTGCTCCGCTCCTATTGGCCTTAGCGTGATGATATATACCTTATAACCATTCTCGATGAATGAGCTATATAACACTGAAAGAATTATTCAAATCGGACCAGTAGTTCCTGAGATTACCCCTTACAACGTCACAACGTCACAAACTCACAAACCCACAAACTCACAACGTCACAAACTTTACCTCTTTATAATATTAGTATAGATAGTATAGATAAAGAGATCGTTCATGGAAAATCTATACATATAATAAGCGTACGGCCTGAGTGAACCTGCGTTCGGCGGGGCGTGCAGCGTCCAACAGCGATGCTCGCACGCCGTTCAGGACACTCGCGTATTAATGCATCTGTTTGACATGAACGCCGGACGCGACGCCCCGCTCGACGCTCGATTATAGCGTCCACTCAGGACCTACACTAAGAATGTAAATCTAACTAGCCTGTACTTTTTAGATTTTTGTGAAAAAAAGCCCCATTGAAACAAGTAATAAAAAACATTTCAATACTTTTTTTTATTAGCAGTCTGTTTGTTTGGACACGCATCACTGTTAAAGTACGGCTCTCACGATAAAACCTCATCAAGAAAATCATAATGTATATCCTTGAGTGACATTTAGTCTTGGATTTATTAAAATAGGTTCACTCTATCAAATGTTATTGTAATTTTAATGACGACGCGACTGAAACACACGACAAAAGTAGATAAGTAAGCTTCAATATATAAAGTAAGTGAGGACTTAATAGATTCAGGTGATTTTATTGTTTTTTTAATATTAGGATTACTGTTTTTTTACATTAGGATCCATGTGAACGGAGTCGAACTGCTAGTGTAAACTAAGAACAATGTCGTTCTAAAAGTAGCCCTCTCAATCTTTGTTCCATCTTGGAATAAATAACCCTTCTAGAGTTTTCCTTAATTGAAAGGTATATAACAGCTTGCTCTACATCTGAGTAAATTTCTGTTCTGAACATCAAAGTATTCCTTTGAAGGGACACAAAAAGAAGGAGTATTTAGCATACTTTTTTTTTTTTTTTTTTTTCTTCGAACTGACTACGCTATTGACCAAGCAAGGTCTTAACAGCTTCACCGGACTACTAAGGCGAGCGCTTAAGGCACTCAGCCGATTTTATTTTGACAACTACCTCAAGGGTGCGCGGCACACCTCGGCTTTGGCTGTTGCCTGATACATGCAGTTCGCGACCTATGTGAGCTAACCTAAGCTAAGCTAACTATTCATACATATATGAGTTGTTGAAACATATATGTGTACCAAGCATACATACCTCAACAACTCTTATATATATTTCGTATCGGGTAATTTTCTAAACTATTTCAGTTTGATAAGGGAAAAAAGATAAGACCCTTCCACTTGCATGTGTAAGCGTGTATGCGTGCACGTGTGTGGAGGTGATATGTGTAATGTTGTCGCAGTGATGTAAGATTTTGTGTCACTGTATCGCGCGAGCAGCGTACTCAAGGGCTCCACGCCGAGGGAACGGACCTAGATATTTAGCATACTGCAACATGCATAACAATACGTTACCCTGCAACTCTTTATAGGTTATCAGTTTGTCTATTTGTACTATAAGTTATAGTAATATGGCTTTATTTTATTCAATTGATGATTCCTATTGGTCATAGCGTGATAATATATAGCCTATAACCTTCCTCGATAAATGAATTATATAACACTGAAAGAATTTTTCAAATCGGACCAGTACTTCCTGAGATTACCCCCTACAACGTCACAAAGTCACAAACTTTACCTCTTTATAATATTAGTATAGATAACTGTAAGTAAAATACATAATATGTTATAACTATTCTTATTACATTAGTACTAAAGAAACTTCTTTTTTCTAAAGCCTAAGCGACTCCTCAAAAAAAAAATCCAAGTAAAATAGGTTAAATAAAATAAGATAGAATAAATAATTGTTTTTAATTAATCAATTCAAATTAGTTTTTGTTTTTTATATAATTAACTAGCCTGTAACCTTCCTCGATAAATGAGCTATATAGCAATGAAATAATTTTTCAAATCGGACCAGTAGTTCCTGAGATTATCCCCTACAACGTCAGAAACTCACAAACTTTACCACTTTATAATAATGTAGTATAGATTAGTTTCTACCTATTTTTAATATGTTAACTAGGTTTAATTTTAATACTTTTTGTAATATGAGGATATGATTCATACAATGATTCAGAAAGATAAATTGAGATTGTCATAGTAAGTACATTATGATATGAACTATATTTTTATACTAGCTGTGCCCAGGACCACATTCCCACATTCATCGGGATGGTACCTTATCTAAAAAACAGTGACTAATAAAGTCATGTAAACATATTAAGTCCATTTACTTATCTACCTTTCTCTCATACTTTAGTCACGTCATCATTAAATTCCAATTACTTCTGATAGGATGAACTGATTTTATTGAATCAAAGACTAAATGTCAGAAGTTGCTTTATGATTGTCTTGAAGAGGTTTTATCATAAACGCAATACTTTAGCAATTATGCATGTGCAAAAAAAAGACAGATATTTCTAAAAATGATTGAAATGTATTTTATTACTTATTCCTACACATGGGCAACAATCATTTTTACAAAATTCTAAAAAGTACAGACATTACATTTACATTCTTAATATATGTAAGATACGAAATAGATAGAAGATTATTTAAAGTATTTAAGGCCCCTCATAAAAGATACAACTTTGTGAAGTGGAGATTTTTTAATATAGTCTTTTTGCTCTAGGGAATACTGGAATGGGCAGAAAGGTAAAATATCTTCCTTCTATTAAAACATTTTCATCTGTACAGTGTTTGTAAACAAGAATTTTAGTTAATATTTCATTTGTTAGTTTTGTTCATCTCTGTTAGTATACACCCTTAATTCCCAAAGCAGTCCAGGTGTACCCTCAAGGGTCCATGAGAAACTCAATGGGGATCTACTTTGGTGTGACAAAACATGGGGGTTCACAATTCGTAAAACTTTCAAAAGTGAAGAACTAAAATGTTGGCTTGACTTTACCTATCAATGTAGGCAGATAATATTTTTAATAGCTCAGTGACTGTTACTTGTAAAAACTTGCATATTACATATTCAGTACAGTGTGTCGAGACTTTCAAATTTCCATAGTTAAATATAATCTTCACATTTTTTGGTAATATGGTAAAAATGTCACTGCAGGAGGTCCACCGGAACCAGCTAAAGTCTGAAAGTGGCCTATGAGAAAAAATGTCTGGGAACCTCTGATATACACTGTAGTTAAGTTTTCCATTGTCCAAACCATATATATACAACTTTATTTACATACCTGTAAATTTATCCCACATTGCTGACAGCAGAAACATTTGATATGGTATATCCTCTCCATTGCAGTACATCCTGTAGTCTCACCCATTATTTTCTCCCCACATTTGTGACAGTTACCACAGTATAACCGATCATCAGGTTCTGGAGTTGGCTCCACTGTGCCGACATATCCTCCATAAAGGGAAGCTCCGGAGAGTTGGCTGCATGGTCTAGGATTTATTGGTTCATACAATGACTCGTAAGTTGATGATGTCTGTGACCCACCATAAGTAGAAAAATCTTGGGCATTAACGGACGCGGAAGAGGGCGGATACGCTGACCCTGGCCGGCGCAATTCGCTGTAATTTGACTGTGCTACATCACTAACCCTTGATAACTGAGATCCTCTGTCGTAAATACTATCAGTGCCGTATGGATTTCGTTGCATCATCATGTTTGAATATACGTGATTAGTCCCTCCCGGAGGCAGGAGATTGCTGTATAAAAGTACATCGCCGCTTCGGCCTTTTGCGGTGTTCCTAAAAATACAACTCTTTACAGGAACTAAATTAGAGTATGTAGAACTCGTTCGACTGCCGGATTCTAGTCTTGAAGAGTAGGACGGTTCGCACGCAGACTTCACGATGTAACTCTGAGGTATTTGAGGCAGAGGCGCTTTATTTCTTTTAGGCGGTATAGACGGTCGCTTTTTTGTAGCGTTTATATCGTCCTGTAACTTTGCGTCTAATTCGTTTGCGTATATTCGCAAATCGGCTAATTGTTTGTCTAAAGTGTTCATTTTCACGATACAAAACTTAGTAAGTATAGAGTAAATAATTTAAAGCTGAAACTAAATTTTTCGTTACGCCCAAATTGTAACTTATCATAGAATACAATGTTGCCAGAGAACTATTATCATGTTGCATCGAAGAGAATAAACGTTTAAAAATGTACTGTCGTTCAACCAATGTCGAACATTGCACAAATTTTCGAATAGAATTAAGTAGTTTAGTAATTTTTTTTCTTTTTTGCTCGATGGCAGTAAATAGAAATAAGAATAACATAAGTATGAACCTTCTTCACAATATTCTCCTATAAGATTTCTTTGTTCCGTGAATATCGTAATCTTATTTATGACTTGTGACGAAATAAAATCAAATTACAAATACAAATATATACTTACAAATATATATTTACAAATATATATAGGATCTATAAAAATAATTAATTGATAATCGTAATGCTTGGATATTGAGTAGACATTACCTATATATTTTATTAGTTTGACATTCATCCACTACAGATTTTAATACAATTTTGTTGTGCATATTTTATTTATACTTCATATTTTATTTATTTATACCTTTTTTAACAAAAAACAATGGAAATAATACTACCTCCTTGTTTATTTTATTTATTTCTACAAATATTTATATTTATTACCAAGACATTACTTTCCATGTGCCAATTACAGCATGCTGATAAAAACCATACTCGATTGATACTTCAATTAAACAATTATAAAATATTTTTAATTGGTGCAAACAGTTAACCGAACCATTCGTTAGTGAGAGTACGTAAGCAAAACAAAATGATTTTGTTAAAGACTACTTGTTATACAGCTATATTCTTACAGGTATTTGTGGATGAGTAAAAATATGGTTTGGTTTTTTTTTAATACATAATTATGACTTTAAATTTGTTTTATGTTTTTCAGAAATAATTATCAGCTTATTATATATATACAGAGTTTTTAATACCTTTGCTATTAAATGCAAAAACGTAAAAATTCTTACATTGAAATTGGAATTAGTTAGACGCTTATTAATTTATCATATTACTTATTTCAGTTATTAAATGTTCGTGCTGATGTAATGACGGATGACGAAGGTGCGTAATTACAATGTTGTAATTCATCTACACTACACTATTAACTAGAAACCAATATATTTATTTATTTCACGAGTAAAACTCTAAACTAAAAAAGATCACGCTCAGCGCAGCGAAAAGTCACCAGCTATTTATTATCTATATAGTGTGATTAAATAATAAAATAGGTCTTATATTTTTATAGAGGGATTGACCACCGAACAAACTGAAGAAGAGGTAATTCGCTTACATTTATAGCTCTATAAAATGTAATCATTATTATTCTATTCTTTATATCATCTGATATTCTTAAAGCCGTAAATTATGTTCTTAAAAATTAGTTTTTATGACCTCCGAATAGTTAGCTAGAAGTCGACATTCGAGTGAATTATTGAAAGTGATTACAACATTTCTTGTTTTGGTTTGGCATTTTTAAAGCGTAAACTTTACTATTTGTTGGTCGGGTATGATATAGAGTCAATGTGGTTTCGAATGAATTGTAAATTTTTATACTTCATTCAAGCTCTGCTAATAATCGCGATACGCGATACAAACGCGAAAGTGTGTTTGTTTATCTCTTTGTTAGGCTTTCACTTCTTAACTGCTCGACTAATTAGCATAAAAGTTTGCATATAAATTATCAGGGAATAGAACAAGACATAAACTTTCATCCAGAAAAAAAACTGTTCCCGATGGATACATTAAATCCACATTAATGTGAGCGAAGCTGAGGAAAAAAACTAGTTAATAATAATAATATGTTCTCTGGTATTTGCAATCATGTATACTTAACGGTTAAACTTTCTGGCTTCGTGAAAAAGGGTTTTAAGATTAAAGAGATATAGGTACTACTAATGATTTTTATGAATATTATTATTAAAATACCAATAAACGAAAGTTGAGCTTAGATAATTATTGTTTCTAATATGACGTAGACTGAATCCCACGTGGTTGACCTTTTTGCGATATGAGGCAAAACCATTTCTTTCCGGCATTTGAGTTTTTAGATGTGCAAGGAATTCCCCTAGCAGATACTACACTCTCGTTAAAAATCAATTTAAGGTGCGTTCCAAATTTAATGAATGATTTTGGATTAATAAAACATATTTTCAACCATATGAATTAGATTTCCCGGGACAGGCACCACTCTTTCGTATTTACCTTAATTTTACACTGTGTATTTTCTCTAGAGTAAGTAAGGCTAGTTAATGTCAAACTTTGTATCTAATATTTGGTATATTATTTTGCAGTGGCACATGGATTTTATGCCTGTAAGTATATATTCTTACGTAGATCTACAGAAAGCTATATTCGTTGAACTTGAAATACTTTTTTACGTTTTGTTGACACTTAACTATTACGGTGTTATTACAAAAAAGTTAAATACGTATTGAACCCTGGCTTTAAAAAGATCTCATATTAAGTGCACCGCGGTCGCTGAATGTTCGCCATCTTGCTCTTTTGTCTCGCTTTGGTTACGTTAGGTTAGACTTGCGAAAAAGGATAACGCGAACTTTTTTTTTTTTTTTTTATTTACGTGGGGAAATCCTTTATGGATACGCCACCCTCTTGGGGGAGAGAGTGGGTTATGTCCGACTCGCACGGACTAAAACCCCACGGTGTACCGTCCGCCGTATGGTAGGGGCGGCCAGGGAACGAACCTGCTGTCTTCCTGAGAAACCACCCCTGCGGCAGCCTGGCGAGTGAACGCCAGGCTTCGTCCTACTATAGAGAGACTACTGGGTACACGACCAGTCGTCTCCCCTCGTCAGCCTCACCTAACGCGAACTTGCCTCGGGCGAGCGCGGTGCATTTATTAGGAAACTTTTTTAAACCAAGTATTTAATACGTATTTAACTTTTGTGTAATAACACGGTTAATGTTTAATGTAACGATTTCATGAATGAATGCTTAATCGTGTAAAAAACCATGTTTAACTTGTCAATTTTTATATGTTTTAGACTGGTTACCTTCCCGATAGTGTGTACAGAGAACTCGCTTGGTATGGTATTTTACAAATCCAGCCGCTGCATCACAGCTCAAAACATAAGATGGCGGCACATTTAATTTGGCAACATACTCTTGGACGACCACATGTTATATTGGAGAATCCACCTCAGGTCAATAAGTATACATTTGTTTAAGCTGCAATTTGCTGCAATCACCATGTAACAGATTACAATCCCGTCAAAAATTCTAAACACATTATTATAAAGCGTACAATATAATTAACTGTAATACTCGATGGCCCTGTTAAATACAAGTATCATCACAAATAAGTAATTTAAATTTTTAATGTGTTCTGGACTTTTTTTATTGTAGCACGGCAATATGACTGTAGTGTGGCTGATGGTAAGCGCAGTACAATCTAAAAACAATGGCGACCACCGAGAAACATACTATCCATAGCCGGTCGCCACTGTCATGCCGTCCTGCGTAAGGACCCCATGTCATAGGAAAGAGGAAACACACTAACCGGGAGATTGTTCCACAGCTTCACGGTACAGCAAAGATAAGACGTTGCGAACTTTTTAGTTCGCGCCCAAATAGGATTTACCGTAAAACTGTGGCTACAAAGACCAGCGTGCGTGGTACGGTTATGAAAAGGATAGGAAGGGATCAAATTGAATTGAGAAAACGCTCAGTGAGGCAATGTCTCTGCGCAATTGAAGCGCCTCTATGAACTCTGTAATGTCTGCATCATTAACAATGCGGACAGCCCGTCTCAGCAACCTGTCCAGGGTATCCAAGAGGTACTTTACCGAACCGTCTCAGAGGTGTGAGCAGTATTCCACGCAGGGCCGAACTTGTGCCTTATAAAGGAGATATAACTGTAACAACACGTAAAAGTTATCTTTAACGCTTAATATATACTATCGGACTATAGTAGTGTTTTATACCGTGGGTTTATACGCTCAACTTCTTGCTTTGAATTAGCCGCGGCAAATGAAATAACTTCAGTAAAAACATACTATTTTTGAAAAAATATATGATAGATACAGAATATGGTTTCTGAATAAAAGAGGCTGTATATTATAAATTATTTTCAGTCAACACAATCGCCAGGTAAAGTGAGTCGACAAATATTAGCAGAGGAAGCAGCGAAATGGTCCCGGGAACAGCGTGCAGCACAAGAGGTGTTGATGGAGAACATAAAAAGCGGAGGCAACGGACTCACTGTGAGAACCGTTATTAGTGCCCATAAGAAATCAGTTTATATTATACAAAATGGTGAATTTATTTTATGAATACTAATTGTATATAAGCGGATTAATGTAGAAAAGCAAGGGTACAGTGTAATAGTAAATAAGCATTTGTGTTGTCTATGGCAGTATTAGGTATAGCCTTATCTTTGTTGGATGAATGTAGGATAGTGTAGGTAACGTAGTTATAAATATTAGGTAACGGTTGTATGTATGTTTTCCAGTAGAGTGGCATGGTCACTCTATAACCAAACGCTTAATAAATAAAGAGGAAAAATAATAATAAAAAGATCAGTGTAATTCCAAGGCAAGGCCTTACTTCTGAAAAGATGGTCTAGAAACTTTAAAGATAACATGTCTAAACCAAAAGATATATGACACTCATTATATAATTATTATACTAATTACTCCATTTATAAATTTTGCTATATCTACGAGTGCTCGTCGAGTGGTCAAACTTCTACCCCAAAAAAATATGAGTGCGTGTATCTATCACATGCGATTGAAGTAAAACTGGTTATTTAAGTTCCGAATTAGCTGATAGATGGCACTACAGATAGTGAAGCTTTAATTTAATTTGATACTTACTTACATTGAAACCAGATGGCAGCACGGTCGGGCGCCCTTTAATATACATAATTATTTCTATTGTATGATTTTTATTCGTAATCAATTTTTTTTTCAAAATTTTTTGAATGATTTGTTTATGAACTATTTATTGACGAGATCAAAAATATTTAAAAACCGGATGGTACAAAAATGTGACACCATATTGCCGTAATGGACTTCCGTTGCATTGTCGTCCAGTTACCTTCTAGTCGCGCCTAAAGAAGTTTTACTTCAAAAAATTTTCAATTTTATAAAGCCCATCAATACTTCCAAAAAAATGAAGAAAATTGGCTGACAAATGGAGGAGAGAGGTGGTCTTAATCGTTTCCCCACTGCTTATCTATATATGTATAGGTATATATAAAGTTTAAAGTTTTTCTAGATACTTTATAATGAAATAAGATTATTGAATCATGTAAAAAAACATAATTTATTGGGTTTTCTTTTAAGGTAACTATTATAGGTGTCCCGAAGGATCTGAACCAGATTTAGATGCTTATAGAGTCCAAGCCAACATGCACGAACGTAAATGTACTTTTGGTAAGCAGTCTATACCAGTTCCGGTAGACCCTTGCATAGAAGCTGAAGTCGCACCTATCGAATATTCTTTCCATGAAGGCTGGATGTTCTGCCTTGGTAACGGTGAACGAGAGAATAACTATTTTCAAAATGGCACTTTGGATTGTGGTAGTAAAAGTAAGGTAAGTACCTATAAAACTTTACCTTGCAAATATTCCTTGTGTAAATTGGGGTTACAACATATCAGCCTATTTGTTATTAAGTCGAACAAATATGTTCATTGTTCTAAATATATACGGAAAAAAATAAGACCTTTCCTCTTTTATCTACTCTCAGAGTGTCCCACAAAACAAGAATAGTTCTAAAATGTGTAGTTAACCAAGTTTCATTAATTGTTATTGGCGTATAAGGCGTAATGAGGTTATAGTATCCCTTCACTATACTTATAAAGGTATATCTTGACATATTCGTCTTCTTCTTCTATTTTATTTTTCGCAACCAGTCTTCTAGTAGACTGTCAAGTGAGTATATTACAAGTTTATTGATATAATTTTAATGAACTGACAAGATGGTGGCCATCTTGTTAGAACTTTCCTGGGAGTTTTTGTGGCAAGTCAGAGTCCATGCTCCGTGGTATTATTTCTGATCCACTTCACTCGTGCATAATAACCAAACTATGTTACGTGAAGCACCACCGACATTACACAATATAGAGCCAAATACCACAAGATTATGGATAAAATATAAAGACCACTACATGACATTCCAAGATCCAGCCAAAAACTCCCAACATATTCTTCTATTGCCTATGTAACATCACTTATAATAACAAAAGATGACTTTTACACGTGTGCGATGTCTCTGCCAGGGAATTTCTATCATTATCATTACATAGTATAAAATAAAGTACCCTACCGTGTCTGTCTGTCTGTCTGTTCGCGATAATCTCGAAAACTACTGAACGGATTTTCATTCGGTTTTCACCAGTGGATAAAGTGATTCATGGGGAAGGTTTTAGTATATAGTTTGTCAAGTATTTTTTTTTATAGTCAGGGCGGAACAACGTCTGCCGGGCCCGCTAGTTACAACTAAATATTTAAAGTTTTGCAGGGTATTGTAGGATGTAGGTACGTAATGTCAAGTATTTTATCTTTTCCGAGAAAATTATAAATTATTCAATACAAATAAAACTCCTCGTTCAGAATTCATGGGTTGTAAAATATTAGTGACGGTGTGATTTTTCGAAGTGAAACTTTTTTCGAAACGGTATTAATTGGATTTTATGAAATGAAAATATTTAACGAAAAAGAGATAGCTATAAATATATACATAGGTTTTAGCCTGTACGAAAATGAGATAGCATATTCTTAATATACTTTAAATATATACAAAGAGGCGGGAAGAGAGAGAAAGAGGAACTGTGAAATCTATAGCACATTATTTTCTTTTGGATCACACTGCGACTATCGCGCACTTTTAAAAACTATTGTTAATATATATTAAAATATTACAAAACAATACCGAAACAATAACGAATGTTTACCACTTCTATAGTGTATTCATATTATTCTCTTAAAGTAATCAGAATACTAAGTTTCACCTCTGCCGCGTGTGAACTCACACTTGATTTTTTTAATTATTTTTTCGTGTTATCCATAGATTCCCGTCTACGAATTTCTAGATGAATGTGCGATAGACAACAATGTTGTTATCACTTTCGATTATTTCGGAGACGAACCTCGTAAAGATATGATGCACAATGCAACACTCTGCACAACATGGGATCCCTGTCGTTTATCATATCTATACAGATTAGAGGTAAAGTTTTGTCTTTATGTATGTATTTATTTATATTAAAATATTTTTTATTTCTTATGTGAATAAATGAAAAGTAATCACAGAATCAAAGTAAAATATGTAGTAGACATACGAGATGCATGTATTTTTTGTCACAAAATACTAACTTGACAAATGTTGTTTTATTCTATTCGCAGATTTAGAATTGTTTAATAACGATTATAGCACCACCTATCGGATATAAGCATAACCAGATACCGTAGATTCGACAATTCAAATACATAGTTCTCAATATAGATTCATAGAGTATAAATTGGGATATAAATATGTATTAGATTATACGTATAATATCGAAACAACTTAAGAGTAATATTAAGCCAATTTTAGATTCCCATAATAGTTTTACTTGGTTTTGTATTAAGCTTTTGACTATATTACGCGCAAGTCTGTACTTACAGCTATACGAGGTGTGTTCAGAAAATAACGGGAATTTTAAAATTTTGCGTGTTTGGAGAGTCCAATTGTCAAATTTTTTTGTGTCAAATATTTTACATGCCCCTGAAGTTCGATAAAATTTTCAGCTGTATTCATTGCTTACTTCGTCTGTAGCAGCCGCTAAGGTTATACGTGTTTTATGAACATGGCGATTTTCGTTTGTTAAAAGAATTTTGGATTTAGAAATTTTGCTTAAAAGTTTAAATAAACAGTAAGAAAGTGTGTGAAATGTTAAAAAAGGCCTATGGTGAGTCTGTTATGAGTAAAATAAGAGTTTATGAGCGTATAAGCGTTTCTAAGGTGGCCGTGAAGATGTTGAAGATGACGAGAGCCCTGTACGCCCCAGCACATCAACAACCGATGAATACGTAGAAAAAGTGAAAGTAATGGTTATGAAAGATCACAATCAGAGAAGTCGCTGATGATGTTGGCATATCGATTGGCTCATGCCATGACATTTTTTCGAATGTTTTGGGTATGAAAGCCGTGGCAGCAAAATTTGTTGCTTCACTTCGTTGCTTGTTCGTGAATTCTTGGTCAAAAACAATACTGTAACGATGCCCCAGCCTCCATATTCGCCAGACATGGCTCCGTGTGACTTTTTCCTATTTCCAAAAACAAAGAGAACCTTAAAGGGCCGTCGTTTTACAAACATAGATGATATTATGCTATCCCAAAAATCGAGTCTGAGAAGTATTTCGACGATTGGAAGAAGCGCTGGCATAAGTGCATAATATCGAATGGGGACTATTTTGAAGGCGACAACATTAATGTAGACGAATGAATAAATATTTTTTTCAAAAAACGAAAATTCCTGTTATTTTTTGAACACACCTCGTATATAGAGCGGCCAAAAAGATTGCTAGTCGTTTGTATGTGTTGAATTTAATCAATCAATTTGCAATGCCGTGTTATGAATATCACAAGCGGTTACAGTTTTCGAAGAAAAAATAATTAATTTAGATATTCATAATTTTGTCATTGATTATTAATTCAGTTATAGGGTACCTTTTAATTACATTCAAAATAAGTCCTGTTTTTAAATTAATGTTTTTACTTTTTTCCACTATATTTTGAAATTCGAAAACGGTAACATGTTTAAATTTAAAAAAAGATTTACTTGTTCGTTAAAATAAATATCCATTTAAAATTCGTCTGCTTAGCCACCGCCAGCTGCACTGACACCTGCATTTCCAACAAGTAGCCCTGATCCTTGTGACACAACCGTCTGTGAGGGATGTCTCCAAGGACGAACCGAAGATCCAGGCGAAGCTATTGAATGTAATTTTTTTAATTGTAGTTAGCTCTTACACTACTGGTTTTTCAGAACTATAACAACCTCTTTGCTCGTTCTTCACACATTGAGTGCTTTCAAAATTTTGCTTTTAAAAAGTCGTATAATTTATAAATCTATGCATTTCTTGCAACTTTATCTGTGAAGTTGATTACTGATGACAGAAAATTAATACTTTATGTTTTTTGCAGTTTTCTCGGACGAAGAAATGTCGTAGATTCCAGATTAAAGATTAATTTGTGATCTTTGGTCCTTCTGAATCATTTTTAAGTAGACATGTGATGTAATAAAATCTTTGTTACGATGTTTGCATGTATGATTTATCAACTAAACATCAGCATATTCCATTTTAATGAGTAGTTAATGGTGGCTAATTCTAATATTTTGTGGCAGTCCAAATTGGAATTACTGTGATATTATTATGAAATTACTTGTGGCGAGTTAACAGATGCTATATTTCTGCTATATTTATATGAAATTAGTTATTACTTTCTAATTTACTGTGTATTTTTATTTATAATTTAATTTAATTATAAGTGAAAACTTAGAAAAGGTCACATGAAACGTGACTTTCGATTTATAAATCTTAGAAAGTCAGTTACTATTTTAATTTGATGGGAGTTAACTATAGTCAATGTACTTTGGTTTAAGCAGTCAATATATTTTAAATCCTTTATATACATTTTATTCGAGCGTGTAAAAGCACAAAATGCGATCGAATTGAATTTTATCAGTATAATAAGAAGAATTTTATTCATGAACATACTTCGCTGACAGTGGCCAATAATATTGCGAAAAAAGAAAATAAATTAAAGAAATATTATAGCGAAGATCATACTGTCAAAGTTATACATTTATTTTTGTAACACATGTAATTTTGTAATGCGTGTTTCGATAAGTTATTTTATTTTATAAGTTCTATCTAAAATGGTACATAAGAATAGTTTCCAGGATATTCTCGATAAGATATCAGATTTGCCTTGTTCAAGCCTACCTTTAGACTTTAAAAGGATTAAAGAAACGTGTTTGAAAATCGAGTATGAAAACCACGTAAGTTTATTAATTATTGCGAAAGTTATATTTCCAATTACATATTATCACAAAATGTTTCAAACATATATTATAATGTCCGAAACATTAAATATTTATATTATAACGTACCATTTACAGAATACAGAATCCATCTGTAATGAATCACAGCCATCGATGCCCTTTGCAAATAGTGAAGTTTTTCAAGCAGATTTATCCAATTGGAGAAGATTGACTGCTATAAACGAAAACTGTAAAGCAGTTTATGAAGTCAGTTTTGATGTTAGAGTAAGTTTCTTTAAAAAAAATAATAGAAATAAGACTAAGTGTAGCTATAATATTTTTTTTATTTTTCGCTTGTGGTCTTTATCCACAATTCAACCAGTGTCATTTGGTAACTGAAGTGTTCCAGGTACGTATGTATTAAATCGATTTTTGTAATGTAGCCAGGTGCAGTTATAATTTATATAAACATTGTAAAGGTAAATTCACTAACTTTCAACAGTCAGTGGTTAGTCTATTCACTTTTCTACTGTCAATATAAAGAGCATGTCTTAGCAGAATCAATACTACTCTATCAATTAATGTTGTGATAGTATTATTAAAGATTGCATATGATACTCTGTTCATATTATTTGTCCTCTATTGTTAATTACAAAAGGAGGATAATTAAAACAACAATTTTAATCTCACAAAATGGTAATGTTCTTCTTTAATGAAAAATGTCTGTATAACATGTGAACAGTCTGACAATCCCAGTAAAAATGCTTATTGCTACTTGTATGCTACACCTTTTGTACCCTCCTTCTCATTCTGTCTTGGGGGGTAGGGTAAATAAATATGAATTTAGTACTTAACTACTCTGAAGAATTCTATGAAAAGTATATTAGACAGTGAATTTTAATTTTGTATTTAGGAACCTCCTGTCCAATCAAATAATACACTTAGAAAATAATTAAACCGACTACCAAAGACCAAAATAACTGATTACTTTAAAAACTAATTGTAGTCTATAATCTGTATTGTTGGTACTTCAAGTTTATATTGAGTTTGAGAAGTTATATTGACTCTTTAGAAGATAAGAATTATGTTATCTTTACAGAGTCAAAGAGTGCACTCCAACATGTTGCTCACAAGGTAGGTAGGTAGGTAGCGAGGTACACTGATAGCATACAAAATTATAAAGTTATTGGATGATTTGAATTAAAAAAATAAAAACATCATTTTCAGTGGATACCATCTCATGTAGGTTTGACGGGAAATGAGAAAGCGGATCAATTGGCTAGAGACTCTCTTACCAATGGTATACCATTGAATTATATACATTACTATGCTGATCATCTTTAACTTATAAGAAAACATTGTCATAAAATGTGGAAGGAATACATAGATGAGCAATCACTTAAGAAAGGTATATGGTACAAAACCTTACAACCTACCTTACTGCTCTATACCTGGTTTGACAAAATTAAAATCAGTCGAACTGAATTAAGTACTGCCTTTCGACTCCGTTCAGGGCACATTCCGCTGAATAGCTTTATATAATTATTAATAAAATTAAGGTCATCACCAAATTGTCATATATGCAATGTTGTAGAAGATGTGTACCACATTATGACTGAATGCAGACTTAACCATTCCCCAAGAGTAGCACTAGAGAATAAAATGAATGACTCATTATGATATGTGAGTTTATGTAATGCCATTCTTGCTTTCCTGATATCCATCCAACGAAGCAAGAATGCTTTACAGGCTGGTTATATGTGGATTGAAAAACCAGTAGATTATTGACTGTTTGTGTACAATTTTTATTTTGTTGTTAATCACTGGGGTGACATGGTCAATTTGTGACCAAACTCCAATTATAAATAAAGAGAAAAAAAAATTATACATGTGACTATTAATATGACTACTTGTGTACATTGCTTATTACAACTATCGGAAATAATGTCTGAAGGAAGTTATATGGTCCCCTCAATGTCGTTATATCTGGTCCCCTCAATGTCGTTATATCTGGTTTTGACTGTATTGTCATAGTGCTCATAGATTATATAATTGCTTTACAGAATGCCAACTTCAGTTTTAAAGCTGGTGACACCATAGGTGTGATTCCACGAAATTTGGACTCTGAAGTTACCACCATTCTTAACTATTTGGAGCTGAATTCTATAGCAGATACACCATACACTCTCAGTGTGGATGAGAACCGGAAAGGAGGTAAAATTCCACCTCACATACCTGTCAAATCCACTCTGAGACATTTATTAACATTCTGTGTTGATATTAGGACTGTGATGAAAAAGGTACCCTTTATTAAGATTCATTTAGATGATTGTACACTCTTTATCCTAGTAGAAAGTTATGATACATGTTAACATTATTGTAGGTTAACTGGATTGTCTATCGTAAATGTGTATTTATATAAACTAATTAGTAAATTTAGGTGCCATAATAAATTCTATTAATTGCATTCTTGTTCCCACAAACAAAATCAAAATTTTAAACACCAATTATTGAAGGTGGCACTTTTTGTTTTTCATGTTTTGGAATCAAGTAATATATATTTAAAAACCCAGAAGCTTGCAGTGTGCTATGACAGTGATATACAAAATATTTGAAAGGTCATAGGAGAAATTGTGGTGAATCGCAATTATTAATCTCTGGTTTAAACCACAATTCTTTTGATTATTAAAGAGCAAATTTAGTTTGTACATTAATATTGACAAAATAGCAGCAAAAAATATCCAGTATTTATCCCAGAGATGTCTTCTGTATGTTACTGCATTGAGGTTTAATATTTCTTTTCACTATTACAGCTATTTATATTGGCACTGTCAAGGAATACTAAAGATGAAAATGAAAGGAAGGTTTTAGAATACTTATGCAGTAAAGAAGCTTCCGAATTATATCGAACATACATACTTGACAGAAATATATGTATACTAGATATATTCAAAGAATTTAAATCATGTAAGCCCAATATAGAAGTATTGATAGCTAACCTTCCGAGATTACTGCCTAGACCATATTCTGTAGTGAATACTGGCTTGAAAGATTCTAAAAGGATTGGCATTTGTTTTTCTGTCATGGATTTACAAAATAATAGGAAAGGGCTTACTACTGGATGGATAGAAAGTACGATTTTAAATAATGGATTTAAGTTGGATGATGCATTGAAGGAATTAAGTTTAAGTAAAGATTGTGTAAAGCGAAGTTATGGAAAAATTCCAATTTACATGAGGAAAAATTTGTCAGGGTTTTCTTTGCCGTCAAATTTGGAAAATCCTTTAATATTGATTGGAACAGGTACAGGAGTAGCACCTTTCTTAGGATTCTTGGAAGAAATCGAGTTAGCTAAAGAAAATAATCCTCAAGGGAAATTTGGAGATGTCTATTTATTCTTTGGATGTAGAAATCCGAAGTTTGATTTTATTTATGAGAAGGAATTAAAAGGGTTTGTCTCAAGGGGTGTTTTGAGTAAAATGTGTACTGCATTTTCGAGGGACGATAGTGCAGTTAATTATGTTCAGGTAAGTTGAAATGTTGCTTAGTAAAATGGTAATTATTATATGAACTAATGAATTATTAATTTTAATGAATTTATATTCCTATACTAGGGATAACACTTTAACAAATACATTATTATTCTGTTATTAATTATTATTGACTTGCGAACAAATATTATGCAACAACCAATAGGTGTGAAAGGAAGAGCACTTTACATGGCTCACACTCAAAGTCACGATACGTATAACGAATATTTTAGCATCATTGTATCATTGTTATAAATTGTAATACAATACAAAACAGCAAATTACAGTCCACAACTCCGTAACATACACACTTCACCTCTTGTACTGGTACCAGCGTCACATGTTTCGTTCTTAATATTTTGTTGTTGTGTTTGATCTGTAAGTGAAATGCTTGCCAACACAGATAAACGAAGAATACGAAAACCTTCAAATAGCCAAATAAAATAAATTTTGTGTAATTTAAATAGCTATTTTAAAAACATGAAGAATAAACTCTCAATTATTTAATTTTATTTATTGATCTGTGACTTCTCGTTCACACTTACATACACATTACGTACACATACTCATCAATAGTACATATTATAGCTGGCCTTTAATTTGAACAATTTTACCTTATTTGGTTTTATTTTATTTTTAGACTAGAATACCTCTCCCACTTATGTTATGTATCTATCTAAAACATAATAAAATTTATTTAACTTTTTGTCTGACTCTACTTTTGGTAGTCACACAAGTGCACAGTTCACCTTACGTCTCGCGGACTATAATCGATTATAACTGACAAGATTTATTGTAAAAACAATTATTCCAATCTATAAATCTTAGAATTAACTGAATTTGTAATGTAATAATTAGGATATAACTTTTTACAGGACTTATTGATAAAGAACGGTGAAAGCGTGACGGAGTTAATAAAAAATGGTGCTTCATTATTCATATGCGGTGATCTGAAAGCAATGGCTGTTCGAGTGAAACAATCTTTAGTAGAATGTCTTGTAAAATACGAAAATAAAACAGAAGAGGAAGCAAGATCATTTATCTGTGATATGGAAAAGGATAAAAAATATGTTGTTGATGCGTGGATTTAACAAATAAAGAGTTAAAAATACTGTTTTTTCTTTCATGTGTATCAAATGAAGTGTTTTTAAAATATAATTCCGTCCATTTTTTCTTAATGTACAAATTTTAATTGATATAATGAGAAATTTAAGAAGTTTCCTTAGTTCAATTCATATTATATAATTTAAACTAATTCGATAAATACGAACGTAAGTTTGTTGCACACCTTTGACAGACATTTTCTAGGATGCAGCAAAGGACATACACCTCTCGTCTAGAAATAAGATATAACTTTATAATAACTTTTATAAAAGTGCTGTTCCTCGGATATAGAAAACAATTTCAATACATGAACGTGAGCGAAGCCGTGGGCAAAAGCTACTCAACCCATAATTTGGCAATAGTATGTTAGTTTTGACTCTGTTACCTATCCAACAGTTAGTATTTAGTCATTAGTATCGCGTTTTGACATCATTAACCGTGATATTTGATCATAGGATCAAAATTAGTTGAAAACATTATTAGGTACTTTTAGAAGAAAATAACAGCGTGAATTAGTTATCTATGCTAATATTATAAAGAGATTAAGTTTTTTTTTTCGTTTTGTATAGTATTTTAGTTTAGTGAGTTTGTGACATTGTAAGGAGTAATATCTGGATCTACTGAACCGATTTTGAAAATCAGAAATAGAGCGATCCAATGCTATTTATTGCAAACTTCATAAAACAAATTAGTATAATTTAAAAAAAGATAATTAAACATGCCGAATGCGAGGCTCTATACAGAGTGTCCCGAAACTCAACGTCTAGCGGGTACGAGGCGATAGGCAAGGTTATACCGGTTCAGGCAAAAAAAAAAATTGTAACTTACCTGGTTAGCTTATAATAATAATAATTTTGAAAATATGGAAAATCAACACCCTAGATCACATATTTAAGTACTGTGGTCACAAATTTCCCAATTTTGTAGTGTTTTTGTTTTAAATGTAATCCTAAAAACTATACAATTGATTGCACTCACAAGTCCAATAATTCGTATGGTCAGTTTTACAAAAAAATTAAGTTTTATTGATTCATGTTTAAAAAACGTTTTGTAAGATAACTTTGACACTTCATCTTTAAAAAAAAATGCACTATACTACCTTAGGCAAGTTATTGAAAAAAATGGCATATTCAATCAAGATTTCAAAATGGTACAATACTTGCTACTTATATGTAAAGTAAAACTGTAATTTACATAAGAAGTATTTTATGTGTTTAAAAAATGATTTGGGTTGTGAAAATTACAGATAATATATTATGAATGAGACTTTCAAGTAATATAATAAAGAATACCTACAGGAAAATTCTTTGGTTAGTTCAAATAAATCAATTTATACCAAATGTCGTTCTTAGACTAATTGCAAGCAGATTTAAAACATGATGTCCATCGTTACATATAGAAGGCGAAGGCTCTATGTCAGTGTGTTTATAACTTAACAACCTGCGAAACTTTTCCATTTTTTAAAGTGGAAATTCTTATGGGAGGGTTTTAAAATTCTGATCTGCAACCTTTTTTGTGACGAATAGTGGTGGAGGTAAACACTGTCGAGTAGAGTGTGGAGCAGTGTCTTATTTACCCTCGGATATTGGCGAACAGTGAGACATACGCTCTTCTCACTCTCTCTCTCTGTTTGTCTGTGGTTGCGTGTACTTTGTTCAGGCGGCCCGGAGGTGTGGCGATCACTGAACACAATCTATGCTACTCAAAAGTGATTAATGAATAATTATTTTCCCTATAATAAAAGTTTCACTTCTATCATGTGTCTTTACGACACACGTTCTGTTTTTTAAAATCGTACGTGTATTTATTCTCTGGCCAAAATTTAGTGTTTTATGCGATTAGGTATTATTTGGAACAAGATATGTTAAAAGTAAATTCTTTATTACGTTACTAATTACACTCTTATCCAACAGTAACTGTGCCCGCGACTTCGTCCGCGTGGTACTTAATGTAAAAAACAGTGACTATTAAAATCATCTGAATGTATTAAGTTCATTTACTTATATCTAGTACTTAAGTCGCGTTGTCATTAAAAGTACGTTAACATTTGATAGAGTGAACCGATTTTAATGAAACTAAATGTTACTCGAGGATTTGCTTTACGACTTTCTTGGTGAGGTTTTATCGTGAACGCAATATTTTAGCAGTGATACGTGTTCAAACAAACATACAGACAATTCTAAAAATGATTGAAATGTATTTTATTACTTATTCCAAGATACCTGCAACATTTTTTTATACAAAAGTACAGACACGTTAGATTTATATTTTTACTACATACAGTGGTGGTCATATAATTAGAAACACTTCTTATGAATAAAGAAAGTATAACTTCAACGTACGAATGTTCGTAAAAAATATATACATTCAATAATATAGTTACTCAAATAAAAAACTCATTAAATGCTTAAAATATATCTTACTTTTAATTACAAAATGAGTCTTACCCATGTAGGGGTTTATTTTCTGTTACTGGCCGCATGGAAGCTTAATTAGAAACGTTTTAAAAAAGCATCCATAGCTCATTCTTTCTTTGAAATTGGAGAATAACTTTTCTTTCTTGGCTTTTTCTATTATTTTGGCGGTAATTCAATATTTAATCTGAATTTTATTTTGTTCAAAATGGGCAAAAATAAAAGTTGTGACGCGTCAACTAGGCAAATATTTTTTAATTTACATATAGATCAGAAGTGGGCGTACAGAAGAATAGCTGAGCATTTAAATTGTTCTGTTAAGAAAGTTTTTAATGCAATTTATCATTATAAAACACATGGAACTGTTGAAAATGTTCTTAGAAAGGCTTGGCCAAGAAAAACCTCTCCCAGAGAAAATACGTTAATCGTTCGTGTTGTTAAAAAAGACCCAATTAAAGGCTCCAACCAGATTAAAAATTAAGTTTTTTCGCCTAATGACCAGAAACATCTCGTCAAGACTGATGCGCCGAAGATTAGTGGAAGTTAATTCGTTTGGAAGAATCTCTCGAAAGGTATCGCTTCTTACCAAGCAACACCGAGAGAAGCGATTATTATTCGCTAAAAAATATGTTAATCGGACGGTACGAGAATGGAAAAAAGTGTTACTTTCAGATGAAACCAAAATAAATATGGTAAATTCCAATAGAAACTGCTATGTTAGACGTTCTGTAAACAAAGCTTTTAATTATAAATACACAAGGAGTATAGTCAAGCACGGTGGCGGTAACATTAGGGTTTCGGGGTGTTTTTCCGGATGTGGAGTTGGACCCGTTCGGAAGATTGAAGGTACAATGGATGTCAATACAAAAATATCTTAGAGCACACAATGATTCCCTACTCGGACGATCATTTGCTTGTAACCTGGATCTTTCAGCATGACAATGATGACCCTAAACACACGGCCAATAGCGTCAAATGTTTCCTTAGCGAACAGCATATATTCGTTTTAGACTGGCCAACAAATAGTCCGGATTTAAACCCGATAGAAAATCTCTGGTATATTGTTAAAAAGAAAGTCTCAAACAAACCCAAGACCAGTCAAATCGAACTATATGAAGCATTTGTTGAAGAATGGAGTTCAATCCACCTAGAAAAATGCATGAAATTGATTGAATCAATGCCACGTCGTTGCAGTGCTGTTATCGAAACTAAGGGATACGCCACTAAATATTTATTATAACTACTGGTAGGCTGTGGATAGTAGCTATTTCGTAAATAACAATACTAATTACTAATACTTAAAAAATATTGTTTTTTTATACTTTTTTGTTGTTGTTTCTAATTACTTGACCATTATTGGTCTTACCTGAAAACTGATTTAAATGTTTGTCCGTAATATAATATTAAAACTGCAATTGTGTAGTGGGATTTATATTGTTTTTCTAATAAATGATAAATCGTTGAACATACTGTTGTCCTATTTATTGTTTAATTTCAAAATAAAAACGATTGCGGTGAAGTATCTTCATAATGTCAAGGACCGTTGATAGTGTTTCTACTACTAACTAACGACCAACACTGTGTATGTATAGCTTTATCTTTTTTATATGGGAAAACCTACTAAGGGTATCTTCTTTATCTGGACAGCTTCACCGCCCACACTCATTCTCCTATCCATGTAAATTCATTCATTTGCTCGTCCATAAGAAATCTTAGTTCTCTTTATTTAATTTTTTGCAAATTTCATGATATATATTCATTATAACGACTATTAAACACAAATTCATTAGTTATCATTTACACAATATGAATACTAATTTTATATTTTTTTTATAAATTTTTTGTTTACTGTTTAAATTTCACATAATCAATTAAAATTTCATAACGTAGTATACTAAAAAAAACAAAGTTGGGACGTTACATGTTACCATAAATAAAACACATCGAATGCTTTACAAAAATAATTTAATAGGCAAATTTAATAAAATGCTTAAAAAGTGTCATTGGTGTATATAAACTTAGGCTATAGCGATGTAGCGTCATACATTTTTACACAAATCTTCGTTGCGCAGCTAAAATGCTTAAATAAGTAACTAGTACAATACATCTAATACTATAAATATAACGTTTCTAACCAGGCACACGTGGTGGAGATACCAATAAACCGAAAAATTTACCATAGAACCATATCTTAATTACAAACTTATATTATATACTCGCATAATACTAGAAATCTCAAATACGACGTTAATTTTACAAATAAAATAAATTGCACGAATTGTTTTAAATGATCATAGACATCGAATAAGAATTTATGATTACACCATAGACCTTACATTTTTTAAAGATGAATAGATATATTTATGAAAACAAAAATTGAGAACTTAGGACTTGGTATAATTATATGGAAACACTTTTTGAATGACTACAAACAGTTTTTCTTATTAATATTTCTTTTTTGGCAACCAATCCTCACTTTTGAATTTTTTATTGCCTTTATCAAGTGCTTCACTATTTTAAAATGTTTTATGAGAACTTCAATGTTCTGACAAATTGGTGGCCCTCTTACTAGAATTTTAGTATGTTATGTATTATTTTTTTATTCCAATTCATTTCTGTACAATAATCAAATGATATTAGACAAAATGCCACCCACATCACACTATGGTCAAATAACGCAGGATAATTAATAAAATACCTACATGACAGTCCAAGATCCCGCCAAAAAGGCCGCGCACATAGTACTCAAAAATTAATTCAATATATTTTGCCAATTTTATATTTAAACAGATGATTTTAAAAGTTTTCTTATAGTACACAATGTGCAAATATATAATTGTTTACGATGTAAACAAATACTTTTCGAACTAAGCGATAACTTTCGCCGTTACTGTTGGAAAAAAAAATTGAAGGGGCTGCTTTGTTTATACATACAAATGTTTCTAGAGCACAGTTGCTAAATGGCGCTACAATTTTTCTGGTGTTGGATTGTAGTAGCTATTTAATTAACTGTTGTAATATATTAAAATTTCGACCGCTACTTCGCTTCCTTGATGAAATACGTATAATCTTAGACATATAATTAAAATCCTCCCATAAAATAAATTGGAATTTCTTGTTTAATATAAAGGAAAATGTATGCAACGCGCTATGTTAAACGTAGATAATAAAAAATTAAATAATAAAAAGAAATCAAACATAATACTCGTAATTATAAGAATTCTTTAGGGGTTTCGTCTTGCAACAAGTAGGAATGACGCAGTCGTCAACGTAATGAAGACATCCGCTTTGGTGCTCACGGGCTCCATTCAGCCTAATCGAATAAAATTACATTTCAAGCGAACACAACACGAACGGTGTTTCAAACGTTTACCCTATACAAATACCACATTTATACTGATACATTTTATTTATAGATGTACTAAAGTTTTCCTCATTTTGCAACGTTTAAATCTAGATCTATTTTTGCATGGATGGAATTGCAAGAAAACATATTCTTTACACAAATTCGATGAGCGTACTCGGTTTTTGTTTGGTAAATATATTTTCGGATAGCAGTGATAGTTAAAATCGACAACTTTTTGTTATCGCAGAGAAAGAGAAATTGTAGAAGAAACCGCAAGATTATTAGAATCACAAGTGATTCTAAATTGCCATAGAAAGAGGATACCGTAAAAAAGGATTAAATGCAAAGATCATTTGCAAACTCCAAGAAAAGAGGTCCATGCACAATAGTTCCACATCATAGTAAGAAATTACGAGAAACGCGTATAGACTATAACGAAATAAAGGAAAAAATCGTATATTTTCAGTCTGTTTATAAGGTTTTGTTAATACATCCAAAACAGTCTTAGGATTTTTTTTGTTGAGTAACCTAAATCTAGAAAGTAGTAGTAAATTACAGAATAAAGTATTGAAAAAAAAAATACATTTTGTAAGGAATGTGAGAAGAAATGACACAGCATACATTCGCGAAATTTACATTTTTGCCAATGAAGTTACAGAATGTGGAAGATTTTATGCATCAATTATTTTTGACATCGTTTTTATTTTTTACTTTTTTATTCTAAATTGGTTTATTTATCCATAAAATATATATCCACCATATTATGTGATCGAATATATTTCATTGATAAATTTTCAACACACTTAATATTATAAAAATGAAAATATAATAGATAATTATATGGACTAGTTTAAAATATATAAGTTTTCTATATACATTTTTGGTAAAATTGTTTCAGCTTATTAATGCACCAATGGTATTCTGTAAAGCCAGTCCTGCTTACACTTTCTCTCGAGCAAAAATTGTATCTCATTTACATGTTACAATAACCTATAGTTCTTCAAAATAATAATAAAAAATATAGCCCTACCTGTGGTTATAAATATTCTATAAGTGGGAAAACATTGGACAGATTTTTTAAGTATCTTAAATTGTCATCAATAGGCTTACTGCGAACGTATAAGGATAATTCTACGTAGCATATTAAAATAAATCTATTATTTATTATCTCTCGATTTACTAAATTAAGCGTTACTCAGTTTTAACTAAGCAAGTGCGGAAAATGGCGGCAAATATTTACCTTCGATTGAACACAAAAAACCTAACAAAACATGACTTATTATGGCACATTTCGAATATTATCAAGATAGCAAATCTATTAAAAATAGAAAAGTTTAAGACTTGAGATAATTTAATTGGAAAAAAGTAATAACACGAAGAAAAAAGCATTTGAAGTTCACAGCAAGTCTAGAGATTCCCTAAATATAACCTCAAATCATTATGGCAAATCATTGTACGTTTATTTATATCGTTCATTTAATATTGATTACGAGATATATTACACGCGTGTGTGATGTATGTATGCATATCTATATCAGCAAGTGATATGATATCTAGCCTATGAACCTAAGATAATATGAAAGCTAAACGTGCCTCGCGTATTGCCAAAATTTATAAACCTTGTAATTTCACGCAAAAAAATTACGTTACGCCATCGTATAAAAAATACAAAAATACGCATAATTATTTGGACCGTTTCTCGAATGCCAAAAAGACAATATTCCTAAAACACATCCTACGTTTTAGAACAATCTAGACGTTTTGTTATAAGGCGAACTACAACATTTGGAGAAATCAAAGAGTTTTCTTCACCGAACGCCAAACTTTATGTCACTTATCCTTAGAAACAAATTAATAATGCCCTAAAAAATAAAACTACGAATATACCTTTGATTAAATTTAAGCCTATCATTTTAATTAATTCGTTTTCCAAATCATTGTATGTATTTTAATATAAAAAGCCAGTACATCATTTTTTGTACCGATTTAAAAATTTGGTAATGTCAGTTTCATTTAGTATAAGGACACCTTATAGTCTTTACTTTATCACTCGTAAAAACGATTTTCACCCATCAAGTTGTCACCTTACCCATAAATTGGCACCGCGTATAAATTTCTAAAAAAAATTGTACATATAAAAAGTTAAACATATAAAACAATTACAAAAGTGTAATATATTTTTTCAAAAAAGTAAACGGGAATGGAAGGTAAGTCTCTCAGTCGTAGCTTTTATGCAGTATTTTGTGGGCGGCCCTTATGAGAGGTGTTAAAGTTCTGAGTTCCATCGAACACTCGAGGAAAGGATGGTTTAGGAGTTCGTCAGCGGACGCTCTTAAATCTACATCTACCTGTAAACATTTATCCAGAAAGTCTTGAAATAGGGGTGACAGTTTCTCCCAGCGAGGTATCTTGGGTCGCCCAACCGCTGCGATAAGATACAGAGCTCTCAAAGGTGTTTCTTTCATATAAGGAGGTTCACCTTCTATCATTTCAATGGCCATTATACCGAGTGACCACACGTCCACCTTCTTTCCGTACTGTTTCCTCGTGACCACTTCAGGTGCCATCCAATATGGCGTACCCACCATCGTCTGCCTCTTCTCATCCCCCACAATGTTTGCGCAGAAACCGAAATCTGTTACTTTGACCGTCCCATCCATACCGAGTAAAACATTATCAGATTTAATATCCCTGTGTATTGTTCCCTTTGAGTGCAAGAACGCTATCGCTTGAAGAGTTTCACGACAAACAGCAGCGATTTGTCCCTCCTTCATTACGACCTCTGTAACCACGTCTGTAAGAGATCCACCGTCCAGTAGCTCCATAGCGACCCACAAATTATCGTAACTGAGGAACGCGTCGAGGAAATTAACCAAGTTCTTGTGGTGAAATCCTTTGAGCACATTGATTTCGTTGAGTATAAGCTCCTTTTTGGATTGTTTCGTTAAGTCTATATCTTTAATAGCCACTCTTGAGTTGTCCTTACTATCGATTGCGATAAAGACAACACCTGGAAAAGAGATTTTAAATGAGTTACATTTAAAAAAATCATATTCCCTACACATTTTGAGATTTAGCTCTAAGTCGATAATGGACCTTGTAGAATTTTAGATTTTTCAATAATGTATTAAGGTCTCCTAAATCGATATGCAGAGTTTTTAGCGGGATCCATAGTCCGTCATGTAGTGGATTTTATATTTCCTTCATAATCTTGTGTTATGATATTTTACGTAATGTAGATCGGTTGTAATGCTTATTATAAGTGAAGTGGATGAGGAATAATATTACGAAACATGAATTCCGAGATAACATAAAAACTCCATGGAATGTTCTAAAAAGAGGTCCACCGTCTTGTTAGAACATTGAAATTTCATAAGACACTTGTAATATGATTACCCACTCGACAATAGTAGTACTAATCTAGAAGATTGATTGCCAAACATAAAATAAAAATGCACGATATGCGATTATAGTTCGTGCTCGATCGTCGTGGGTCTCGCCAGACATAAGAAGGTTTAAGTAGCACGTCGTTTTCCCTTCCCCACATCACCCATCCCCGTTAATATCCGTAGTACCTCGTCCCCGTCAACGTCTGACGTCCCCTACGACGATTACGCAGAATTTTTGGACTATAGTTGAATAGTAATCACCGCAAGGGTGCTGCTAATTTATCGAATCAAATTTTTAGATGGCAGTACATATTATGTTAATATGTTTTGAACAGGCGCATTTTGCTATGTAACTACATCAAACAGACGTTATTGATTAGATAAGATTATCGTTTCTGTATCGTTACTGAAGGTCACATCACACTATCTGAATTTTAGGGAGGAATACTGAACATTTTTAGCTAAGTTATATTTCTATGTGACTGCTAAGGAGTATGTACTGTAAAAATAATATTTGGATTTAATTACACAATTTCTGCTTCTACTCTGTTTTAAACTTCTACTAATCTTTTGTATTATTACCACCAATATTATCGAGAATAAGGCAGTATTTTTGTATATAATAAAGCACCTTATGCATCTTACATTCACTTTCAAGACCTTGTCTATGTCTATTCATTTCAAAATTATGAAATAACTATTACAATTAACCTACAGAGTAAAAGTTCGCTGTCATGTTTTAATATAAGAATATGGTTGATATAACATGAAACATTCTATGTCAGTTTTCCAACTCTATTCTAATAGGTACACATCTATCAGTGACTAATTTCTAATAAGATTGTATTTCTTTTTGGTACTTGATTTTTGTTGAGCCAGCTCTTGTCTAGTTGTTAATGCTATAACAAACATTTTGAAACATTGGAAATAAAGTTATATTTTGTTATTAATTTTGTCAAAATTAACTTGAATTTCCTTTTATTGTGAAAGATTTGTACATACTATTTAATTAATTCTGTTTCTTGTGGCAGTGTAACTGAAATATAAAGTGTAGTACTTTTCAAATGACAACTTTTTCCTTTAATGAAAGATTTATAGTATAAAATTCAAGTGGTTTGTCCAGTTGATATCCCTAGGATCCAAAACTGGTGTGTATGTCTGCTTTTTGGAATTTGTATGCATTTTATAGCTTGAATTGGTAGGACTAACTCATAGATGGTAAAGGTAAACATCATAAGGGAATCTAAACCTGAGAAATGTTGTAGTACCAGTGTATGTGGGGAAAAATTATCATGGATTAATACATAGTAGGAGGCATTGTGAGTGTTGTTACATCTTTCTGCAACAAGAAAGCTTTAAACCAGCAATAGGAATCTTACATGATGGCATTATTATTATTATTATATAAAATTTGTCTTCTGTGAATAGTTGTTTAATTTAATAATTATTATTTATGATGATAATAATATCTTATATGTCTTTATTATATTCAGTTTTCGATTGAAAACTTTAATATTATCAATATTTTTTCTTATACACTCTCCGTGTTATTACAAAAAAGTTAAATACATATTAAATACTTGGTTAAAAAAAGTTTCCTAATAAACGCATCGCGCTCGCCCGAGGCAAGTTCGCGTTATCCTTTTTCACAAGTCTAAACTAACGTAACCAAAGCGAAACAAAAAACCAAGATGGCGAACATTCAGCGACCGCGGTGCATTTAATATGAGACCTTCTTAAAGCCAGGGTTCAATACGTATTTAACTTTTTTGTAATAACAGTATATGTTTATTTATACTAGGGCTTAATTATAACCAAATAAATTGTGCTTGGAAAATCTTACAATGTTTATGAATTTGTGTTAAACTCAATTTGTGGGAACTAAATAATAAAGTGTATTTGTTTATATAAGTATTTATATATATACTTTATTTGTATAAGCACTTTAGAACAAGATTTATAAAATATAATATTAATTATGACTGTATTAATGCCTAATTTGATATTTTGTGATAATATTAATAGACAATATAAAATACAAACAATGTTATGATACCTATAAATAATATAAAAGAAATTGAAGAAGCCTGCATGCAAGTAGAAAACTATATGAAGTAACTGGACTAAACTTATGTCACAAAATGAACAAAACAGGTTGTTAATGATACATAATTAAAAAGTTTATTAAATACCCAGTTTTAAAAGTCATAATTACTTTGTTAATAGGTTTCATTAGTTCACGAGCAAATAAAGAATATATTATTTTATTATCTCATTTAGGTTTTTGTGATTTTCTATTAACCAGTTTAAGATCTTTTATAATTGACTCAACAATTATTCATTATATTAAGTATTTTTTTTTTTTTTTTTTTTTTTTTTTTTTTTTTTTTTTTTTTTTTTTTTTTTTTTTTTTTTTTTTTTTTTTTTTTTTTTTTTTTTTTTTTTTTTTTTTTTTTTTTTTTTTTTTTTTTTTTTTTTCTTTTTTTTTTTTTTTTTTTTTTTTTTTTTTTTTTTTTTTTTTTTTTTTTTTTTTTTTTATTCAGTTTCATTATAATTTAATTATGTTTTAAATGACTAGTGGTTACCAGAGAAATAAAGTAAAATGTATATCAAAACAGAAATACCTTTGTTTATTGCATAGAATTGTTAACATTGCATTCATATACCTATAAACAGATGAATAAAATATGTAAGATTACAGTATGGTTCATTATTATCAGTAGCTCTGCAAACTTTCCTGTTTATAAATGATTAGGGAAATAACTATTTTAATAATTGATGTTATATTTTTATTAAAACACTAAAAATCTGCTTATTTTGTTCCACTAAGCCCACTGAGTAAATTACAAATGTTAAATAATGTAAATTAAGAACAAAGTGATGAGTATTTGTGATAAATAAACATTGTCATTTGACCTACTAATTGTGTTAAAGGCTTATTCATTTTGACAATATATTTTATAGTAATAAACATATTTGAAAATAATCCTATATACTCTTTTTTCCACCCGACTATGCTATTGGTGTGACTAATTCACAGCTTCACCATACTACTTAGGCAAGGGCCTAAGGCACTTCACCATTTTGCAATAAGCTCAACCTGGTGCAACCAGGTGCCAAAGAGACCAAACTTCAGCTTAAAATCTGTTTAAGCTAAACGAAGTTAGCTATTCATACATATAAGAGTTCGTAGGACAAACATGTATGCCCTAGGAATTCAAACATGTATTTCGAATTTGACAACTAGGGCTTTTTTAAGCTAAACCAGTTTGAAAATAAGGGAAAAGATAAGAACCTTCCACCATATGTGTGCACCTAGCTACCTGTTTGTATGTGTGCACATATATATGGGTGATCTGTGTTGTATAGTTCAACTAGTAATTGAAAATTTTCAGTGTTACTGTATCACTGATACATTGATGTATAGAGAGGACAGGTCTTACATACTCTACACATGTTACATTTTAATATTGGATTCTTTTTTTGATGCACTTTACCTAATAGCATGTACTGTACAGATAGTCAAAATGGGGCATGCTTAAGTATGCTTAATGTATGAAATAAGATCTGATCAGACATCATTGTCTTGTTCCTGTCACCCAGTAAAACATAATTTAATAGGCAATTAATTTAGCTTCTTGCAACAAAAAGGCTTTTTTGGGTAGTTTTCAGATAGGTTAGTCATTTAGAATAGTTTGATCATATTTCATATCATTACTTGTAAGACTTTTGACAGAGGAATTAAGTAATTATATAATTCAAGCTATACCCAATAAAGTGTATATTCAGTAACAAATATATATTGTGTCAGTTACAGACCCTTGTAGTTGTTTTAGCTGGCTAGCATTATAGTGTTAAGTGTCCATGAATTGTGTTTCAGAGTAAAGTTATTATCTATGTTGTTTTTGCTTTATAACATACTTATCATCTGCTGAATTGCTAATAGTCTGTTATCCTTACTTCCTCAGTAATATTATAAATGCAAATTTAAGTTAGTTTATTTTTTATGCTTCTTAATTACTCAACACCGGGATCCCTCAAATGTACATTAACATAGGCAAAAACTAGTATTTAATAAATGTATATCAGTTACAAACTTGATTTAATATCAATGAATATTAAAAAGTTAGCAGCATTGTTTAATGTTTACATCAGCAGGACTAATTATAGTTGTCCTGCCCTGATTATAAAAAAAAATGTTCCTCATGAATCACTTTATCCACTGGTGAAAACCGCTTGAAAATTCGTTTAGTAGTTTTTGAGTTTATCGCGAACAGACAGGCAGACAGACGCGGTAGGGGACTTTGTTTTATACTATGTAATGATACATCATGTATTTAAGTTAAGTAACAGAAATTATCTTAATACAAAATTGTACTTTGTTTAAAATAAGAGTATTTAAGTTGACTTGTTGACTGAACATATTAATGTTTTAAATATTTTATAGATTTTGAAGCTTGATCTCAACCTTACCTGAAATTGATTGACAATATAGTCGCAAGATGGTAATGACATAGGCCTAGGCCTATCAATTGCAGCAGCAGGACACACTTATAGTTGTTTGGCGACAGATTTTCAACTTGACTGTGTTAGTTAGCCAGATGGGCCCTCAGAAAAAACTAGAATTGATCACAATGTTTTCCTTCACTGAAAACTAAGAATCATTGGACGATCCAAGCCTATAATAATCAATCTGGTGCAGGAAAACTATCACTGAGCCATTATTGATTCCAATAGTGAGCGGTAATAGAAATGTATATGTGTTTACTTTATTAATACCATAATAATACAGTGTAAACTCTTTATAACAAATTTGAAGGGAATTAATTATTTTCATTATATGGAGCGAAAAGAATAAATAAAATCTTTTGTTGTAAAGCAACCAAATTGAACTAATTTCTATGTTATAGAAATGATTTTCATTATAACCAACGACTTTATAAAAAGTTTACACTGTATAAGATATATACATATACTGCTGGTCCTGCAGACGTTGTCCTGCCCTGCTAATAAAAACTTTGACAAATTATATACCAAAACCTTCCTGATGAATCATTTTATGTACTGGTGAAAACCGCATGAAAATCCCTTCAGTAGTTTTTAAGTTTATTGTGAACAGACAGACAGATGCGGTAAGAGACTTTGCTTTATAATACGTAATGATATTATAGTTTAATAATAAAGCATATCTCACCAGAAGCTCCAGCACCAAGTTGTTTGATTCTTTCAAATCTCACATGAGGATCATCTTTATTGCAAATTCTTCTTAATTCTTCATATATCTCTTCATCAGTCAATGCAGCATAACTCAATTCTTTCTTTCTCAATATTGGGCTCTCATCATTATCATCTCCTATTAATGTTAAATCTTGTACAACAGCAGACAGGTCTATCATTGCATCTTTCTTCTTAATACTATGTTTTGTTGGTGTCACAGGCATCGTCTGCCGTTGAGACGGTATGTTGTTTTGAGTAACTTCCTCCTCACTGCTCTGTCCGATTGATAGGTCGGAATCTTGGCTCTGATGAGCATTTTTATGGTCCAACAATTTTTCAATTTCATAATCTTCCTCGGTGATAACTTCTTGTGTAACAAAGGGTTTGAACGGTTCATCCGGGGCTTTCTCTTTCTTTATCGTGTACATGTGAAATTTGACCGCTTGGATCGCCGCGTCTGGGTTCTCATTTTGTTCGGCGGGCGTGATTTGTGTATTCAAGAGTTTTAACCAGGAGGAAGGTAAGCCTTCCAACATACCCGTCTCTGAGTTTTTACTCACATGTATATGTTGTTTAACGTTGGTAGGCATGCCGATTTCTGTGGCACGCTCATCTTTCTCCCTGTGTTGCTTCTTTGAGAAGAGTTTACCAAACACACCGCGACCCGAGCGCCCACTCATCTTGATTGATAATTGTCTATCAAATTCAAACTAAGCCATTTCACTTTCACAAAAACTTGTGTGGTGTACACGACATTTCTGGTCAAACTATAATTATTAAAAATACAGTCTTTATAGAAAGGAGTGGCTTTCGGGACGGATCGCACCTTCGGACGGCAGCCACTTTATCATATGTCAAAATTATGTCAAAGTTGTAATTCGTAAAAATCACGAAAAAGCTAGATGCCGTTCCGTTACATACATATTTTTTTAGCATATGTATTTATTTTAAAAAATGATTAAAATTTATACACCAAACTAAAATTGAATATACGTTTAATATTTTAACAGTCGTAATATAGAAGTTCAGTTGCCAATAATTATTTATAACTTTTCTTCTACTGAACAATGTAATTATATATTAAAAGGTCATAATTACATCTTCCGATGAGTAGGAACGCTATAATTGATAACTTTAAGTTGTCAGTATTGTTTTCATGGTAGAATTTGTTATGTTGTCGAAACTGGTCGAAACTACTACTAAATGCTAATAAGAATTATTAGATGATTCATAAAAGTACTGAAGGTAGTAGAGGTTAGACGATTCGAAAATTTTCCTCCTTGATTTTAGTAAAGATCGTTTCCTATATTTTCATTCTTGTCAATTCGGCCGGTTTGGTTAGTGGGATATTATTAGGACTAGGAGTATTATTATTCTGTGATCAGTAGGCATAAGGTTCATTTCGATTAATGATAAGATTTTATCATCAAAGGTATTTTGTGGTTCTTATAGGTATTAAGAATAATTATAAAGTGAGTCACGATGTTTATCTTATCACCTTTCTATTTTATGTCTACTGGTGCTTATGCACAGCTTCTAAGGCCAAATAGATTGATCGCTTTCTTGTCGTGATATTAAGCCATGGAATATAGTAAAATTACCTTTTTTACTCTTTTCATATATTCAATGTAATTAGTACAAAATTGTCAAAAATCTTGTCCGCATCTGATCATTACTGTATTTGTGCGAAAATTGAAATTCGTAGTATTTGAATCTTCGACATCATTAACGATAAAAAAATAATTTTGTTTTGTAATGATCGTACTTACGTTACGAAATGAAAACAGTGTAACGTGGGTAATGGCAGTAGTGGTCAATGTTATAACAACTGATAATATAATATATTATTCCTACGCGATGGATAGCAGATTATTGAATACATCATTATTCTGCTGTTGATTAGTCGTTATTGATTATGTCTGGTGTTATCGCGACAAATAACCATTACGCAATAGTCAATAAATATAAACTTTGTTTACGTTAAATAACGAATATTAATTTTATTGTTATGTCATTATTACGACACCAACTAGCAAATATCTCCATATGGAAAAAACTTAGAATAATACTAAACGATTATTTAAAACAGCACAATGGTGTAATTTATTATTGACGTATAACCGTTATTATCATCTAATGGCCTAAGGGTTTAATCATACGAAATGTTTTGAAAATAGCTTTTATCTTATCTTTTCCCAATACCATTACAATGATAGTGTGTTATTTTTGGGCATATCATAAATACAGTTTATTTATATTGACAATTACTAATTAAGGATCGAAAAGGAAAGATATAAATGTATAAAGTACGACGTGGAAAGAAAACGAATATGGAGAGCTTTTGGCGGGATCGTAGTCAGTTATGTAGTGGATTTTATATTTTATTCATAATCTTGTGTTATTTGACTCTATATTTTGTAATATTGGTTGTGTTGTACCTAATATAGTTTGGTTATTATGCCCAAGTGAAGTGGATGGGAATTAATACCACGGAGCATGAATTCTGAGATGTCACAAAATCTCCACGGAAAGTTCTAACAAGGGAGCCACCATCTTGTGAGAACATTGAGGTGGTAGAGCCACGCTGGAGGTGGTAGAGCCACGCTGAAACTATTACTGGATTCAGCATAAATGGGTCAGCTCGCCCGGGGTAGTACCACCCTCTCACAGAAAACAGACGTGAAGTAACAGTGCTTGCATTGTTGCGTTTCGTTCGGTCAGTGAGAGCGCCGGAGACCCACCTCCCCTCCCCTTCCACTTTCCTCTTCCCTTCCTCCCCCCCCCCCCCTCCCTACACAGGCTGGCAACGCACTTGCGACTCCCCTGGTGTTGCAAGTGTCTATGGACGGTGGTGATCACTTACATCAGGTGACCCACCTGTTCGTTTGCCTCCTATGATATAAAAAAAAATCACAAAACACTTGTAATAGTATTCCCTACTCGATAATGGCAGTAATTATTAATAAGATTGGTTGTCAAAAATTAAAGTATAAAAAAAATTGTAATTTTATTGATTACTAGCTTTTGTATGCGGCTTCGTTCGCGTTAGTGATATGATATGCGTTAGTGATGACTCTATGTGATATATTCTTTTATGTATCCCTCACAACATGTATGCAAAATTGCATAACGATCGGTTGAGTAGTTGGGTTGTCAAAGTGTAACAAACTCACCTACGCATTTCGAATAACAAGACGGATTTGTACTATAAATCTATTATTTATTCTATTATATAAAATAATCTTTACTCCATACGATGCGGTTCAGATGAAATTCACCATCAACAATGTATGTTACATTATTTCCATTAAAATCGAAATTCATAGGTGGCATATTGGTATATAATATTTTTTTTCTTCTTTTCTCCAGAATCTTGGTCCGCACCTTTTTTGTGCTATCGTTTTATTTAATGTGTAAGTTAAAAATCGTATCTGTGAGCAACTATTGGTTTTTTTTTTTAATTATTTATTTATTACTAGCGGGCCCGGCAGACGTTGTCCCGCCCTGATTATAAAAAAATCCTGGACAAATTATATACCAAAACGATCCTCGTGAATCTCTTTATCCACTGGTGAAAACCGCATATAGATCCGACCAGTAGTTTTTGAGTTTATAGCGAACAGACAGAGACAGACGCGGTAGGGGACTTTGTTTTATACTATGTAATGATTATTATTTTATACTAGCTGAACCCGCAGCACCGCACGTGTTTTTTTTTTATTGTATTAAGGAAATATAAAATTGTGAGACCATATACTATTATAGAAATGCTCTTGAAAAACAATTGTAAGTACGACTCGCACGCTACTTATAGTAACATTTACCGTTTACATTAGATATATAATACTAACAATGTGTCAAATGAGGTTTATCAGCAGCAACATATTTGGAACCTTAATCCACCATACAACTACCTCAGTGCTTACTTACACTGTATAAGGAACTAATAAAACAATGACTTAAAGATTATTATAATGATATAATATCACCATATTGTCAATAAGTAATACGTTTTTGGTCTAACATCTTATTACAAAGACCCCTTCTATCTTCAAAATTACTATTCATAATTATAATGTTGAATTGTAATCAATGAATGTCTTGAAATCTTGCATAAATATAAATCAAGTTATAAAACTTTATATCTGTGTAAGTAGTCTTTAATATTCTTATATGTTACTATGGTTACTTAGTATGTAGAAGAAAAAGCGGTAAATAAAAAAAATGGCTGACTAAATGACCAAAAGAACAATATAATTCAACTTACACATATAGATACAGATACAGATATATGAATTTCAATTATATTTATTCTTGGAGTCTAGTACAACACACATCTTATGCACATGTTCACAGTGAACAACATATTTTTGATATATTTCATGCGGACGAAGTCGCGGGTAACAGCTAGTCTAAAATAGAATAACCTAAATTACCTTCTATAAGGTCAGCTATCTGCTAGTGAAAATCGGTCTAACCCTTTCGGAGATAGCACTGCGGGCGGAGCCACGGTTAACAGCTAGTCTAAATTAAAATAGACTAAATTACTTTTTATAATGCCCACTATCTGCTGGTGAAAGTTCCGTAAAAATCAGTCAAACCGTATTAGAGATACCACTGCAGGCGAAGCCACAGTTAACAGCTAGTATACATTAAAATAGCCTAAATTACTTTTTATAAGATCAGCTATCTGTCAGTGAAAGTCTCGTGAACATCGGTCAAACAGTTTTAGAGATGGCACTGCGGGCAAAGCCATAGTTAACAGCTAGTCTAAATTAAAATATACTAAATTACTTTTTATAATATCATCTATCTGTCAATGAAAGTTATGTGAAGATCGATCAAACTATTTTAGAGATAGCACTGCGGGCGAAGCCACGGTTAATAGCTAGTATAAACTAAAATTGCTTGAATTACTTTTTATAATGTCAGCTATCTGCCAGTGAAAGTTTCATGAAGATCGGTCTAACCGTTTTGAAGATAGTTTTGCGGACGAAGCTGCGGTTAACAGCTAGTCTAATTTAAAGTAGCCTAAGTAACTCGCTGTAATTTTAGCTATCTGACAGTGAAATTCCCGTCAAAATCGGTCCAGCGGTTTCGGAGATTACCCGGAACAAACAAACAGACAGATAGACCGACAAAAATTTTAAAAATTGCATTTTTGTTTTTAGAGGCGTGTATACTTTCATACCCAATCAGTAAAAAAATATTATTTTGATATTACATACATACACTTCATTTTTATTATATGTATAGATATTTATTTTTATGATTTCATTTAACTATTTTAAGACGGATTTTTTAAAGACGTTATTGCCTTTATGGCGGTTTTATTTTGATCCATTATCGCCATCTTTAGGTTATAATGGCAATGTATATTAAATGTAATGTAAATCTTTATAATAATATTTTCAGTTATTGTTTCATTACTTCCTTATACAGTGTAAGTGAGCACTGAGGTAGTTATATGGTGGGTTAAGGTTCCAAATATGTTGCCCAGGACAAACTTCATTTGGCACGCTGTAAACATTTATATATTTAATGTTCACGTTACATGTTACTTTTAGTGGCGTGCGCGTCGTACTTACAATTGTCTTTAAAGAGCATTTCTATAATTGTACATAGTCTCACAATTTTATAATTCTTCAATACGATTTTTAAAAAACGCGTGCGGAGCTGCGGGTACAGCTAGTATAAAATAAACACCATTTGGTGTATTCCGGCAGCTGCACTTGAGAGCCAATCCCTTCTAAGTTTGACGTGTTTACCACCTTGGGACACGTAGTCATTTAACATCAGATGAGATTGTGGTCGAGTGCTAAAACCTATAAAATATAAAAAAGATTAGCGAAATAAAGGGTTATACGAGTTTACAGCTTATTATCTCTCATTCCGAGGTGAAACCCCTAATATGATTGGACTAAAGTGAAGTAACTCGAGTGGCTGCATCACTCATATTATGTCTATACATTCCAATAGCGTAGATATACTTTACAAAATCGGAGAAAAATCTTAAAAAACACATAAAACGTTAATCTAATAAAACTTAAAAAATACTATATATATATACCAAATATATATACCAAAGTTGGTTTTCAAACTAAAACCAACTTTGGTATATCTTTATATATAAATTTCTTCTGTACATGTGTATGCCACAGAACTCCTCCTAAACGGCTGGACCGATTTTGATGAAATTTCGTGTTCGTGTCCCAGTGGAGCCGAGAATGGTTTAGATTCACAATTGGACCAGTAGGTGGCGCTGCAGTTGAGTTTTATTATTTTTGACTATCAAAGCAGGACTACGTCCGCCGGGCCCGCTAGTTTTAACTATAATTTACATGACTTTCGGTGAGGTTTTAGTCTATCAGGTCGTGGCTTTTATTGTTCAACTGTTATTTGACCATATAATTTGTGATATTGGTGATATCTTACTTTATATAGCCCAGTTATCGTAGAACAAGTCAGTTAAATAGAAAATAAAACCATGGAGTTTGTATAGCAGTATAATCTTTGAAAACGACTGGGTTGTCAAGATTGAAAGATTAAGAAAGACCACGGAGTATGAATTCTGAGATACCACAAAAACTCCTTGGCAAGTTTTAACAACAGATCTACCGTCGTGTTGAAATATTGAAACTTTATCACAATACACTATAATAACATCACCCACCTGATAATGCCACTAATAATATTCAATAAAACGAATTGGTTGCCGGAGTAGAAAAAAAAGAACTATTCTAATTCGAATCCTAACTAATATTATAAATGTGAATGCCAGTTTGTCTGTTACTTACGATTTTACGCTTTAAACTACTCAAATTATCATTATGACATTTCGTATACAAATTGTCAGGACCACAGAAAAGAACAAAGGTATAACATTCATCCATAAAAAAAGTGCTGTTGTCTAGATATATGTCAAATCTAAAGTAATGCGAGCGGCGCTAAAGACAAAAGCTAGTATATTATATTTACGACGAACTGCCAATTACGTAGTATATAGTGCATTAGCACCTTTATACTGTGACGTAAAATGTAGAGCACACGAAACAAAATTGAATTCGGTCATTGGTCGTTTTTAGATGTCATTGTCCGCGTAATTGGTTCTCTTTGAAATGGTTTTTCATTTATTTACACATTTACTATGTTACCTATTTATAAGTGTAATAAATAAATGATATTTATATTTATTTAATTTTTAATTATACACATTTAATGTGAAGTTTGTAAGTTAGAATGTAGGAGGTTATCTTCGGAAGTAATAATCGGATTCTGAAAATTCTTTAACTGTTAGAATTCTTTCAATCCTACAATTTTACGTTCGGGCTAATGTGATGGTTATTGTATGATATGCAAATAAATAAATAATGAAATACAAGTTATTCCTTTTAACCCCTGGACTGTCCAAGACCATAAAGGTCGAAACTCTATAGAAACAAATGTAGATCTCATGAGAGTCATGAGGCACGGGCCTACAGACTGTTGTCAACATAATCTTTAAAAAATACCTCATCTATTACAAAACTTTGTGCATTGTAAAAATATTATTTTTTAAGTAAAATGTATTTTTAAATTATTTACGATGTCGTGAAATTAAAAAAAAGATTAAAATCATGATCTGGTATTTTGAGATAAGGGTTTTAAAAAATCAGTCGAGAGGTCAACAGAAGTCGGTAAGTTTTTGCAGAATTATAATTAATTGATATAAGTTAATTTGTTTTATAATCTATAAACAGAAATCACGTCAAAAATATAATTTATGAATCTACGTAAATCAAAAATATAAACTGCACTAGTTACACATGAATGTAAATGGGTCATTCCACCAAATAAGAACATTTTTACGGGGCGACCCTCGCGGATTATGTTTAAAATTTATGGAGGTGTTCTCTATCATAAGATAAAAATTCCCTGAGAGTTTTAGCTCTTAATACGCAGCGGTCTTGAAGTTATGATTTTTTGAAATTTTGGAAAAAAATTTTCTTCAACTTTTTCGTCAATTTTTCTGATATGAAAAACATTTTTAAACAAAATCGACAAACATTGTATTTTGTAGGAAAAATTCTCAGCTTTTGAATGAAAATATTTATTTTTTCATAAACTCATCAGAAGACCTTAAAAATCGAATTAAAGTGGAAAAATTGATTTTTTTTGGTATGCAGCCCAAAATTTTTCAAATTTGAATTTTTTTCTGAAAGCTGAGAGTTTTTTACACAAAATATAGCGTTTTGCCGAAGTGCATATTTTTTGTTTCATCACAATTAAATTAAACGCAAATTCATTATAATTAAAATACTTTTATTTTTGAACTTTTTTGAGATGTGGACACAGTTTTAATGAAAGCATAACCAATTTCATCTTTTAAAGGCACAAAAGTGTGTAATGACTGTGTACCTTTCACCGTTTTCGATTGAGAATATCGTACGTCTAACACATTTTTTTTTATTAAATAATCGTCATTAGCTATAAAAGTAAAGTCAACGCTTGTAAAATTTTTCGTTCCCCAGGAAAACAAATCTTGTGGTTTCAGTATTGTTGTGGTTTCAGTATATACTGAAACCACAAGATTTGTTTTCCTACGATATTCTCAATCGAAAACGGTGAAAGGTACACAGTCATTACACACTTTTGTGCCTTCAAAAGATGAAATTGGTTATGCTTTCATTAAAACTGTGTCCACATCTCAAAAAAGTTCAAAAATAAAAGTATTTTAATTATAATGAATTTGCGTTTAATTTAATTGTGACGAAACAAAAAATATGAACATCGGCAAAACGCTATATTTTGTGTAAAAAACTCTCAGCTTTCAGAAAAAAAATTCAAATTTGAAGAATTTTGGGCTGCACACTAAAAAAAATCAATTTTTCCACTTTAATTCGATTTTTAAGGATCTTCTGATGAGTTTATGAAAAAATAAATATTTTCATTCAAAAGCTGAGAATTTTTCCTACAAAATACAATGTTTGTCGATTTTGTTTAAAAATGTTTTTCATATCAGAAAAATTGACGAAAAAGTTGAAGAAATTTTTTTTCCAAAATTTCAAAAAATCATAACTTCAAGACCGCTGCGTATTAAGAGCTAAAACTCTCAGGGAATTTTTATCTTATGATAGAGAACACCTCCATAAATTTTAAACATAATCCGCGAGGGTCGCCCCGTAAAAATGTTCTTATTTGGTGGAATGACCCAAATACTTTTGATTTCTATAGTTGAGAATAAAATGCATTCCAAGACTGAGTTTCTTAATTGTAACAAAAATGGGACCTAGCAAAATTGATCATTAATCTAATTGTGAATAACTTCTTATGAATATTTAATTTGCGATATTTTATATTTCGTTGAATTATGTGCCTAAAAGAATACACATCTGTCATTCCATTATGGTGATTTGTTAACGAGTTATAAAATTATATTATTTAAATAAATTATGCAATATGTCTAACAAATAAAAAAATGCGATAAGGAGAGACCGATTGTCGTTCGGTGTTTTAAAAAATATATACTATCTATATATATATATATATATATATATATATATATATATATATATATATATATATATATAATATATAATCAGAGATGACGCCTATTTAGATATGATTGGAATATAAATTTGTACTATATACAAAGTTTTATTTTAATCGTTAGATCAGAGCTGTTTCTGAAGAATTTGTCCGCGAAGGCAACAACACAACACTTCGTCGAGTTTTGTGAACGTACTCGCAAATGTTTCTATATTAGTACGTCCAGTGCACAAACTGATAGCGTGCTAGTCGTTTAATTTCGAAACCTACGAGAAAAAAAAACACAGTTAAAAGCTTATTCGAAAAAAAAATGCAATAACTTTCTCCAACGTAATATTTACACACGTGCATAACTATGAGGCTAAAGGTTTGATTTGTTCACGTGTTTCACTGAAAAGGCGAACGATGCTCATATATAAATAGTTTTAATATTCATATCTACCTCATGCTATGTGAAATAAAGACGAACTTCCTCTGATTCGATGGAAAAATAAAGTGCCTGAAGTTAACATTGTTTGTTTGTAATGAACAAGATAAAGAAAGAACTCCGGTTAGTGATGTTAAAAAGACGAATCGATAACAGTTATCCCAATGTTATCGATCATAATCGATTTTATTTATATCAAAAGATAAATAATCATATTTTTTTATATTCAACGCCGATATGCAGGTTGGTCATTAGTGTTACAAAGGGTTGTATGTAATGAAATTTATAATGTTAGCAGGTCCAGTTTTAGGGGACTCTGAGAGGAGCTTCAACGTAAGGGCTTCATACGTGAGAGAGCTCTAGAATTGTTTAAATAAGAAAATAAATGACACGTTCCTCCAAAGAAAATTTACACTAATGACGCACTTTTTAAAATATTACAAATTATGTTTAAAATACGTATAATTATCAATTCCTTAGGTTCAAAAAGAACATTTTAATACGGTGTATCCATGAGAGTCATTGAATTATAATAGGGCTAGTGAAATGAAGTGAAAAATCCGAAAAGTGAGTTTTCAGTGAAAGTGCTGAAAACTTCTCAGCTCCACATGACATCAAGTGCATTCGGGTCGATGACGCATTCAGTCGTGTATACTCGGCTCAAGTCGTCATCAATTATGTTTAATGTCTGAAAAGGAATGCATCTTTCCAATAATTTCGTTTCTATTATTACTTAAATGTTATATTAATAAAATAATATGACAAATGTATATATGTTTTGTATTCAATAATTTTAATATTTCAAGTATATATGTTGTGCGTATTTAAAAATACTTTTTAAATATGTAATTTATGTATTGGCACATAAACATTGATATATCTGTATGAACTTCAATGTGCATGTATTTATTCTAAAGTTATCACTTGTGGTTAGCACACAGAATTTTTTTAATAATGTCAAAAGGATCACCAAATCTATAATCATTTTTCTATATATACTATTAATAAATAATTGTATTTGATGCCAATATATCGATGGATAAAATAAATATTTCACATCACTAAGTACGACTCTTCACGAGTCGTGCTACAAGCAAGATGTATGTATTTATATCGTTAAGTCAAAGCTTCACAGGCGTGAACAGTGTCCGTATAGTAAACAATTCTTTCTCTAACTGGAGCTGCGTGTTATTTTTAGGTCAATAGCTTTTGAATTCGCTCATCGGCTCACTTGTACCAATGAAAAAGTTGTGCACTATGCATCAACGAACCAACGAGGTTAATGTTATGTTTTTAATTTTCGTTCGGTGAGGCAAACGCCAATTATACTAACAGCCAATGGATGTTTGGTAAAATAACGGAACTTTATCATATTGATATAACGCTAAATTATTTTATATTCTTAGCTTTGATGAATGTTCGTGACTCAAACACGCCATGTAATGGCTGTGTATAATTAAATTAGGACTTTTTTTTTTTGGTTAGTAGTTAGTATATTGTCATGTTTAAATTTTTTGTAGAAATTGAATCATTGTACAAACTTATTTCGAAGTGTAGCGTATTATGTATAATTTACCTAGTCAAATTTGCTCTAGTAATTTCGTTGGCTAGTATGTGGTCCGTGAATATGATATGATAACCTTTTGTCGTGTAAAAAATTACGTATGCATGTAAGTATACACGTGTTTATGCATCCATACTAAAGTAGATAGCAACAGAAAACTAGCGATTGAAATATAATCTGTGGTATTGTAAATACTGTGTATATGCAACTGCCAACGCGTTGTTTAATTTTATTTTCAGAATAACAACAGATTGATCCTTTTTTATCAAACTGCACTGAAGGGGTGTTATGTTTTTTATATATGTGTATTTATTTAATTATATATCTTGCAATCATATATTTACATTTAGACTTTTTGTTCTAATTTGGCCTTAACACGGACTCTGAATAGGATATATCAAATCATGAAGTTTATTTGGTAATCATATAATATAATACAATAATTTCTAGAATGACATGTACATGTCCTAAAAAGATTTCTTTTTTTACACGTTATATACACATGTTATTATGTCATTTGTGTTAATACGGGTGAGGTTCAAAAGAAATGTGTTTTAAAAACAGACTGCTGCCATAAAACATTGCCACTGCAGATGATGGGCCCCTTGTTAAAACTTGCCATGGAGTTATTATGGCAACTCAGAATCCATGTTCCGTGGTATTACTTCCCATTCACTTCCCTTGTGCACAATAATCGAACTAAATTACGCATAATACCGCCAATATCTATCTATCTATCTATATATATATATAAGAGATTCCCACCTATATATTGAGTCATCACGATATCTCTGGAACCATAAGGCGTAGCGACTTGAAATATGGTAGGAATATTCCTTTCGCCGAGTAGAGGTCAGCTAAGAACGGATTTTACGAAATTCCACCCACAAGGGGGGTTACGGGGGGGTAATCAGGGCGGGACAACGTCAGCCGGGCCCGCTAGTTAAAAAATATGGACTCAAATGACACAAGATTATAAATAAAACATAAAAACCACTAGATGATAGACGAAAATTCCACCAAAAACTCATTTCTTGAATTAATAATTATATTTGTCAAATTGAATAAGTACTTAATTATGATCTATCTAGCGGGCCCGGCAGACGTTGTCCTGGCCTGATTATGAAAAAATCCTTGACAAATTATATACTAAAACGTTCCTCATGAATCACTCTATCCACAGGTGAAAACCGCATGAAAATCCGTTCGGTAGTTTTTGAGTTTATCGCGAACAGACAGACAGACGCGGTAGGGGACTTTGTTTTATACTATGTAATGATAAACTGAGTATCGAATACTTCCACGATTGTTCTACCAAATTATAAGATTATGTCACACAATTATTGCTTCAAATATTTAGACAGTATTGAATTTTTTAAATTTTCTTGGCAAGTAAATTTCTTACATAGCGGTGTTTGTAAACGCAACGGTGCAATGCCACCATCAAATATCATAAATAGCATGGACTTGTTGCAGCTGGAAGGGCAATTTAAGGAAATGAAGCAATACAGCAAATGCCGCCAGTCCATCTCTAAATGTTTTAATTACAGACTAGTTGATACATGCGACTTTTTCTGCATTATTTATTGATTATAAATATATTCTCTCCATAGCCGAAATAACATAAAGATATAACGGAAAAACATACTTCGCTTACACAATAAATAAATAACCAATAAAGTTGTCTGTTTACTTTCCCTCTAGTTATAACTATAGTAGGAACCGGTAGATGGCGGTGTTTTCGAGATCTAGATTTTTTGAAATTTTCCAACCATCTTTTTAAAATACATATTTTCATTTCTCATATCAAATATCTCTCTCTACTTTTTTTATTGGGGTCCATTAGCTTAATTGTTATGCTAACTTTTTTTTTCAATTTTGTTGGTTTCGCACAGAGATCGTTTGGAATTGGTAATATAAAGGGAGAGAGGAGTGGTCGCAATTTGATAAGATTCACTACGCGCTCCCTTGAGGTGTTGCTCATGCATAATATAAATGTTACCAGGATTTATCAGTCATGATTTAGAACAAGTCAGAGAGTCGTAGTAATTTTTGGTAGGTGGTACAGCTACGCTGAGGCTATTAATGGTTTCAGCATGAATGGGCCGGCTCGCCCGGGGTAGTACCATCCTCTCACAGAAAACCGACGTGAAGTAACAGTGCTTGCATTGTTGCGTTTCGTTCGGTCAGTGAGAGTGCCGGAGGCCCACCTTCCCTCCCTTTCCCCCTTCCCTTACTCCCCCTCACCCCCAAGCCGGGTTGACAACGCACTTGCGAATCCCCTGGTGTTGCAAGCGTCTATGGACGGTGGTGATCACTTAACATCAGGTGACCCACCTGTCGGATTGCCTCCTATGATATAAAAAAAATTAAAGTCCGTTAAATCTCTTAAGATTAGCAATGACATGCTTGACAAATTTATCGAACGATTTGATAGCAGGCTCCTTCTCCATCAAGTCCAGAAGATTGAATGGACATATACGAATATTATCACAAAGCATTATATGCCCTAGTCTCTTCGTGCTAAACTTCATTCTTGAAGCACACGTTCAATTATTATTAATTATGCTAATTAATATGCGAAGTTAGGATGAGATAATAAAAGTTACTGTAATATTTATGAGCGTTCTCAATATATCTCGGAGGTATGTTGTGTATGTAACTTCTAAATAGAACTACTCGTGTGTGCGATGTGAGACAGTTATTAACTTGGCTATATCATGCGCGGTATTCGCGTGACTCATTATTCGCTCAATTTATGATACTACCTTAGATTATACAAGCAACTGTTAGCGACTATGTCCGCGTTATCTATACTAATATTATAGTATATTAATATATATTATAGTATATATAATATATTATAGTATATAGTAATATATTATAGTATATATAATATTATAGCTCGAGAGTTTGTTTGTTCGTTTGGTTGAACGTGCTAATCTCTGGAATTACTGGTCTCATTTGAAAGCTATAGGCTATATATCATCTTTTTTATGTTATAGGAGGCAAACGAACAGACGGGTCACCTGATGGTAAGTGATCACCGCCGTCCGTAGACACTAGAAACACCAGGGGAGTTGCAAGTGCGTTGCCAGCCTGTGTTTGGGGGAAGGGATGAGTGGGGGGAGGGGGGAAGAGGAGATGGGCCTCCGGCGCTCTCACTGACCGAACGAAACGAAACAATGCAAGCACTGTTACTTTACGTCGGTTTTCTGTGAGAGGGTGGTACTACCCCGAGTGAGCCGACCCATTCATGCTCAAACCAGTAGTAGCTTAAGCATGGCTCTACCACCTCCGAAAAACTCTTAGCATCACTCTAAGAGCAATAGGAGCGAATCACCAATGAAGAATGTTTCAAAATCGTTTTTTTTCCTTTGGAGAGATTTTGATGCGTGTTAGCGTTAGCCCAAAGTAACTATTCCGCGCGGATGAAGTCGCGAGCAAAAGCTAGTATTACAATATTAAAAAATATTAGCAATATAACTTAACACCACTCAGTGTGCGAACTTTTATGATGGTCGGTCAACGATGTTGGAGTTCAACGATCTCAGAAATAGACATATAACATATATATACCAATAATCAGTGTTATATAGGTACATATAGGATTTGGCAAATAAATGTAAATATTGTTTTGGAAGAATATATTATTGCTTTTTTAATTTTTAGGGATTATTTTGTATAGGCAATTAATTAAATTAACTCTTTTCGGTTCCTAGTTTTAAAGAAATTTGTTAAAATGTATCATAAATAATTAAAAAAAAAAGCAATATTGCAGTGGAGTTATAACTAAAGCGATATTCATGTTTATAAATTTTACTGAATAATATTCAAATAGTTTTAAGCTGTGTCCGTCACGCATACGAAATTTATATAGGTTGGGTTTGAAATTATCCTGAGTGCTGGAAATATTTCATTATTGCATGACGCGTGCTCCATCGCATCACTGACTGGGCGGTGTGCCGCCCACTGAAACTCCAGTCTCGACGTCCACTCCGCGCGGTCCGCCTGTCGTTTCCCGCCGTCGCGATAACAAATCCAAACCCTATAAATATAAACAGTTAAACTCTAAATCCAACGACGGAATCGTGTGTTCCTTTTAATTATTCCATTTTTTATATAATTTATTTAAAGCGGGAAACGGTGAGACGCGTTACGATTCGATACGTTCGTGATACAAATTGTGTGTTTCGATGAAATTGGGTGACGATTGTAACAGTGTGTGATTTTTAAAGGATACACAAAGGATTCTTTTGTAAAAGGTAAATTAAGGGATGACGTCATTATTATTTTAATTGTTTTTATTTCATCGCCTCCGCTGTCTTGCGGTTACGGTGTCCGGTTTAAACCACGGAGGTCGTAGCTTCGATTCTTGCTCGACTTATGATGATATTTGAGTGAACGTGGGTTCGAACCCTGCAGAATGTTTTTAAAAATAGTGAGTCCGTTTAAGGGGACTCTGTCTGTTGGAAAGTTAAGTGCAATCCAAAAATAATAGCGACCATACCGAGCGATCTATCGTCAATCGTTACTGTCAACCTGCAGGCGTTTTTGACAGATACACTGATCTGACTCCAAAACGTGTTTATCACTATATGTATGAAAATAGAGAGACACAATCACTCCGGTTGGTTACTGGATATATCTGATGACCCCGAAACACGACGCACCTAAGTCACTATTATAGGAATTACAGCTGGTGTATAGTAGTCGGCTATTATACCCTAACATCTTGCAAAATCACTTTATCCTTTTGTATTACTTCGAGGAAAACCACTAAACCTGAGAAACGTTCTTGTAGTACTATTGTATGTGGGAAGATATAGAACTTCGGAATTCTCAGAGTTTGAAATCGCCAATACGTCGTGGACTGGCGTGGTGATTCTGCCCATATCTTCCTTCGGGAAGAGGCCTATGGCCCTGCAATGGGTCTGTTACAGGCTGATGATGATAATGATTACTGCGAGGATGACTCCCAGCCTCGTTTACTATCTACAGATGTTTTCGCAGCTGCAGTTGAGAGCCAGTTCTCTATCCAGGCTTAAAATTGTACTATGATGTTGAGTACACATGAGAAGCTTAACTCGTGGACTATCCAAAACCGTAAGGTTTAAGCTCCATATAAACGAATGTAGACCTGATGATGCACTGGTCAACAGACTGTTGGCAGCATAAGTTTTAAATAAAATACCGTATTAATTACAAAATTTGAAAACCTTGAACAATAACGAATTAGGTAATGTAAAATTATAATTTTAAAATGTTGACTAGATATTTAAAAGCATAATTCACCATCTTGAGATTTTGGTCCTAAAAAATCAACCGAGGGGTTAATTAGTTTATAAAGAATGGCACATGTCAGCTCCAACGCGCAAGAATGATTGTCGTGGAATGTATGCAATAGGCAAATTGAATAAATAAAAACATCTCTGATAATATTGAAACCATGTATTTTTATTTATATTCATTTCATAAAATATCTGTCTATATATACATATGTGATGATAAAACAGCTCAAAACCATTTTCTCCTCTGTTGGTCAAGCAATTTTCTTTCTCTTCAGTAGCTATTTTCGTGTTCTTAAAATATTTTAGAAAAAAAATTATTTCCGTATCTACGAATATATTTTAGTTCGTTGTCGGAAAATAATAAAATTGTTGGTATTGAGAATATTGATAGGATTGTTGCTTTCTAAAGTTCTAACCGACAACAGGTTTTACGTATGATTAAAATTGAATTGAAATTTCAAATTCAACTTTTTCCTTACTTTTTATCCTTTATTCTATGTGGTCTAAAATGGTAAACACGCTAAACCTAGAGAGGACTGGCTCTCAAGTGCAGCTGCCGGAACACACCAATAGGTGTTTGGCGACAGATTTTCATCTCGAATCAATGAATTCACTCATGAATTTATTTTGTGAGTAGTTTCAATAATGGTTACGAATTTCGACCAGTGCACTACCACTAGTCATAAATAATATTATAGATTTATATCATGAAAGTGAGCTTCTTTGCTTGCTGTGGTTTTGCGCTTTAATCCCTCAACAGATTATCATGAAATTATAAATCCCACTGTCAGGGATACAGAAAAGAATAAGTTTTAATCTTCTTTAACATGACTGACCACATTAAGGCTAGTATAACATAAAAATGTATTCCTTACATTACATAAATACATTTTTTTTAATATCATAGGAGGCAAACGAACACGTGGGTCACCTGATGTTAAGTGTTGTATATTTGCATATTGATGTGTTTTGAATAGGATGCGCGAATATAATGTGCGGTAGGCACAACATGCCGTCTTTAATTTTGCTTATTACTCGTCCAATTTGTGTACGCGGGATATAATATAAAAATTTATTCTGAAGGGGTACACTCTTATAATCAGTTTACATGAGGCGGTATTATATTAATACTTTATTTGTTTATCAATTTGGAAACCTGTCTTTCTAAATAAGATAAATTATGAGTGGGTTGTCACTCTATGTATTATGTGTGACTAACTCAAGATATTATATCACATGCGAAACAAAAATTAATGCTTTTTCATATATTTGCGCTCGGTACGTATATGTACTATCTCGTAATACTTTTCCACGATCGACAACATATTAAAGTAGACGGTTAATAATAGACGAGAGGTTACTGTTAGTGTATATTACTTAAATTAGAAGCAAGCAGCCGCGTCGCGTCACCCGAAAATATGGGTATGATGATGGACCCGTTACATATAAAAAGAGTAGTTGCTTATCATATTTGTATATCTTGGCCGACATAAAAGAGGAAGTTTTTTATACTTTATAGATTTAATTATATAGCGTTACACCACAATCTGAAGTTAAATGACAATGTGGTTTTTAAGTGACTACGTGTGGCCTGCCGAGCCTTCACAGCTTCACAGGACTACTAAGCCCTTAAGGCACTTCGCCGCTTGGTAACAAGTTACAGGGTGCCAGAGTGATTAAACCTCGGTTTGGGCTGTTGCCTTGGATACAACACTGCGAATTTGTCTAAGTAGGACTAAAATGGTAAATACGCCAAACGTAGAGCGGACTAGCTCCCAAGTGCAGCTACCGGAGCACACCAACTGGTGCTTGGCGATAGACTTTCAACTTGAGGGTGGTAGGTATCCAGTTGGATTTAGAAAAACGGTAAAACATTGTTTTGGTTCCATCACGACGTTTTCCTTCCCTGGAACCACCGACTCAGTAGCGAGGAGTTTTGAATCTACATATGTCCATCGACGCTTTGTTCGAACACGCTATTAACTAAGCCATCCTCGCTTCAATTTACTTCAGTTTGTGTGAGCGTAATTTTTTGTCTGTAGTCATTTTACGTAAAAAGTAATTTTACGTACTGTTTATTACGTATGTATTAAAAAGTCGAAACATATGTAGTCTGCTCCTTAAGCGAAGTATTTATAACTAGTTTTTTGGTTGTATAATTTGAGAAGAAAAATGAACAAAATATACTATTAGTTACATCTTTTTTCCTGATTACGAATGTATAAAAAAATAATATTGCAAAAAATGGCAGATGTTTCCCTCTTTTTTTGGACGTCAAAATTTCCGTGTTTATTGTTTTGGAAGTCGTATCGCCTTTTAAAAACCTTTTTTCTGGTGCTCACAATGATGCCATCTCATTTTCTTGATATTACGTTTACTTGGCAGATTTGTTTCATTGCAACAGATCAAGTATTAATTGTCTAGAATTATATATAGTCTGTGTTCTGTAGCGTTAGAGGTTAGCAGTCACCTTTATAAATATTATCTTATCCAGCGTAAGTCTGTATCTATTCTAATGTATTATGAAGTTTGGTTGACTAAATTATCAAAAACGATATGTGTATGTGACTGCATGTATATTATGTTAAAAAATAATTATGTGCCATCATATAAAGAAGCTGTGTCGAAAATTACGCACGCGGTATATGTGTAATTATTATTTGTTGCGATAATCACTTGAGTTAAAGTAAAATAGACATTGTGTCCATGTATTCAGTGTTCAAATAGCTATGAATACTCATTTTAGTGACGGTGTGTTGAATACTACAAAAGTTTATGTGCTGCAAAGTGACTGAATGTCGAATTCTAGTAAAACTAACTTTTGCCCGAGGCTCCGCTCGCATAAAAGTAGATTTGACCTATCAGGGATATAATTTTTTTCTGGATGAAAGGTAGGATACGGCCTTTTTTGTACTTGTGTGTTTGCAGAATGTCACAATTATCGGTCGAGCCGTTTAGACGTGAAAGTATTACAAAAAATGTGTGTGTGTGTACTTATGTACACGCGTTAGAAGTTATTCTTCTTTGACGTAATAAGATAAAAATCTTTTCAAAAATTTTATCTTTCGCCTTATTCTACGTTTGTAGAAAAAACGACACTAACAATAGAAAAAAGGTATTTAATACACTGAAAGTTTTAATACAAAGAAATACAAAGAAACAAAATGTTTACTATAGCTAACTTCAGAGTGTCGGTTTTTCGTGACGGTGTGCGCGCGCATCGTAAAAATTTACTCTCATCATTTTTCCCTAACGCGCCAAAAGAAGTATAACTTCAATAAACAAACAACAATTTAGAGAATATATATTTATAATAGCTTTTGCCCATGACTGCGTCCGGGTGGAATAATTACTTTGGATTAACGCTAACTTTAACGCGCGACTTCGTTTACGTAGAAGGTGAAGATATTTTTAAATAATACATACGTTAACCCCGTTAAATTTTGAAACATTCTTCATTGGTGCTCCGCTCTTTAGCGGTCTTAGTGTGGTTATATATAGCCTCCCTAGATAAATGGGTTATCTAAAATTAAAGAATTTTTCAAATCGGACCAGTTCCTGAGATTAGCGCTTTCAACCAAACAAACAAACCCTCCAGCTTTTAATATTAGTAGATATAGATTTTTCTTGAAAGAAAAAATAGATGTACCTACAAATTTTTATGGTGGTCGAACAAACAGTATTGAAGTTTAATATCTTTATATATATATATATGTCGGAGAAAGCAATAAGTCGAGTTGATTATTGTTTGCACACATAATATTATTTGTCTTCATCTAAATTCTTAATTTTATTTTATTTGATTTATAACATTTTTCTATAACTTAAAAGCCTTAATAATCTGATAAAAGTTACGAATATTGTAATTCACATAACGACCAATCAGAACAGACCATGTGCCTCGAGCGGGGTTGAGGCAACCTTTACTTTAAGAGGCGTATAGTTTTAGTACTTTCAAAATACTTAATTTTTATTCTATTTCATTTGTTACATTTTTCTATAGTTTAAAACCTTAATAATGTAATAGAAGTTACATATCATGTAATTTACGTAATGACCAATCAGAGCAGAGCCAAGTGCCTCGAGCGAGGTCGAGGCGCCATCTTTACTTATAGAGGGCGCACAGTTTATGTGGGACATTGGTTAGAGAGATAGCAACGGATCGAGTTGGGTCGTTGCTGATAGTATTATTATATTCGGTGATTAAAGTAAGATCGGTGCCCCGAACTCGCTGCTCGGTCTTAATTGTTAATTCTTCTAACTATATCATTGTGAAGTGTCAAAATATTGTTGAACTTAAATTAAAATTGTATGAATCTGTTATAATTGTGTTTTGTGCTCGCATTTTACCCGAATGACGCCCACTATACCCGTAACCACTAATGACGATGCCAACGGGAATAACGTTTTCCCCGACATATATATATTGTTGGAAATAATAAAATGTCGGGTAGTATACAGTTGGAAATAAATGAAATGTCGGGTAGTTATACTGCGACTGCATTTATAAGGGGCGGCGCTTGCCGTGTTGACTGTCTTTCGGTGGCCGTCGTAACGCGCGGTAGCGCTATCCGAACTCGTGTCGGTTATATAAAAAGTGATTCGTTGTTAGAATGTGTTCTGAACAGTTTATATTCTAAATTGGCCAGTCTCCTTTTATTTTTTTATAATCAATAATTGTTTCCATTTCTAACAATATATATATATATATATATATATATATATATATATATACGTAGTCATTTCTTATCATCTTGCCGTTCATGCAAAACAATGTAACCTTTGACTGTTTATTCCGGATTTATAAAAAACTGTGACCTCGGAGCAGTCAACTGATGACTATTTAATTAAGCATAACTGGTTTATCGGAACAAAATTTATTTACTTAGGGGTCAAGTTTTATTAAATCGTCATAATAATATCAGTACATGAGAGAAAACTGTTGGGCGAAGGTACGATATGAATTACGATATTACGATAGTGAATTTCCTGACGACGTAGTTGTCTAATCCAGTGGTCAAAATACGACCGTGTGAATGTTATTAAAGCTATTTTGTCAAAGATATGTACTCTATAATTAATGCATGTAATTTTTAAGAATTTTTAAAATAAAACTATAGCTCATATATTTTTCTTGTCATTATAAAACATTTCCGTACCATTTTTTCTGCTTTCGTTAATTTTATTAGTCTTGTCAAAAATCGTTTAAAATGTGAGCAATTATTGTTATTATTTTACTTAGCTATTTGAACTATTACATTATTTTTTTCATTGAGATTATTTCCTTTATGACCGCTTCATTCTTATCTTATATTGCAATTTTTAAATTATAGTCCACAGTGTCGCCGGAGCCTTCACGGCTCGATGGATTAATCTACTAATTGCGTCGTTATATATATTTAACAAAATATTTGAACCTTAATAAATCATTATAGGCAGGCAAGTTCGACAACAACACCGCCATCTAACTACCGCCTGCAGTACAACTAAGTGATGCTAATGCGCTAATTTTCAAGGGCGGGCCATAGTAATGTACGAACGTCTAGTCTGTGGCTTTTCAAAAATATCACATAAATAATAATAATAATAAAAACATTAAGTTAAACATACAATAACATAATACAAATATCATCATATAAAACAGATATACAAGGCAGGTTGATGTAAACTCACAATTCTTGCTGCGCAAAGGCTGCTATAAACGTGAGAATACGTATACCAATAAGCAATAGTTGAACGCATCAATATTATTTCTGTATCTGCCATTAGAAATCTTGTGGAAATTGATTCAGTTGTTACTGAGATTGACCTGGACACAACAGATACTGACTTCAATTATATTCATATCTTTTATACATTAAAAACTTGATAACATATTATTAAAACCATGAAATCGAGAAGATCTTGTATTTTAGAAAAGCGCTGAGAGAATTGCTGTTGAGATGAAATGAATAATGTTAATTATGAAGTAATTAATTATTAATGATGTTTAGTTGGTCGACCTCGTTGAGCTTGGTCACGAAGTCCGTGGGAATTTTATGCTTTTCTTGGATGGAAATTTGCATTTTAATGTTATTTACTGGCTGAAACCTTGTCTTCGTTTGCGTTTATTAATTTAAAAGTATATATTATGTATAGAGAATAAGAACATAAGAATTTCCGTTTCGTTCAGTTCCGTTCCGTTCTGTACAACGGTAACATCGCTGAACACTTTTTTTAACGTTACTGCCATTATTACTGCCATTATCGAATAGGTAATAAATATTACAAGTATCTTGTGATAATTTCCATGAACTGACAAGATGGTGACCCCGCTGTTAGAACATTCCAGGGAGTTTTTGTGGCATCTCAGAATTCATGCTCCTTGGCATTATTTTCCATCCACTTCACTTGCGCACAATAACCGAACTATATTGGATAAAATGTCACCAACATTACAAAATATATAAGTCAAATAACACAAGATTATGAATAAAATATTAAAAGTCAGTAAATGACAAAGACGCCGACAAAAACTACCGATGAAACAGTACATTTTTTAATAATTTTATATTCAATGACTGTTATTTAATATTAATCCTTATGTATTATTAATTGAAAAATCGTGCTATTTTTTAGAGTGTCTAAGAGTATTTTAAGTGTTTTTACTCCACAATAGTAGACCTTTAGCATTTTATTTGTATAGAATACCACCTCTGCTCGCGGTTTCGTTCATTTTACGTAGACCTGACTTATACCACTGGAACAGTACTTTTTTCTGCACAAAGAGTATCATATGTTTTTTTTGTACCTCTCCATAATGATTATTTAAGAATTTATAGCAGGGAAGCGTAATAAAAAAATGATATTTGCATTTAAAATATTACTAAGGTTCTTTTTATTGTCTCCGTGGACACTTGTAAGTTTAAAAATATGAAATCCTTCATTTGTATATAGATGTACATTGTTGAACATTATAACAGTGTATTATAAGAAGGTCATCGAATGGTATGAGGGCGGCGATCCTTAGATAATTGTAAAGGCGCCTGTCACAGTTAATACTACCGTGCGTCGACGACTCTTCTCCGACCACACTGCAACAAGATGACTTTCAATGTTAGTTATTATTATAGTGTAGGTGTCAACTATTACTACATATTATAAAACAAAGTCCTATGCCACGTCTGTCTGTCTGTCTGTTCGCGATAAACTCAAAAACTACTGAACGGATTTTCATATCATTCATATTATTATTTGATATAATATATTTTTATATCTATTATATATTATTATATCAATATCTTATCATTTCATTCACCAGTAGATAAAATAATTCATGAGGAAGGTTTAGGTATATACTTTGTCAAGATGTTTTTTTATTATCAGGGCGGGACAACGTCTGCCGGGCCCGGTATTTATATTATATTATAAGCTTTTTTTTATGTTCTTTTAAGTTTCGTTGAACGTTGACATTTCGCTAAACGAATTTTTGTATGAAAAGTGAAATAACGCAATATAATAAATGAACCAACCCCAGAAAATGTTGTAAAATTAATAGGTAGGTGGTACTGAATATCGCGTGTCATTGAGCCCTCGGGGCTGGGATGTCAGTTAGGGTTACAACCTAATTCCAATATAATATTCTACTTTAATTTCGAGTCTGTGTACCATGCAGTGTTAAATAAATATAAACTCATAAATACTATATTCCAGTTGGATGAATCCATAGCTTTATCAATTTTACTGTGAATAATAAATGTTAAAAGATGCAAGAAGTGCAATGATAAATATCAAGCATATTTATCAAATATGTTAATTGTATTCTATGAAACTTGTTTCTCTGTTTAAAATAGCCAATATTATAAAACTTTGATATGCATATTCAATCGTGTCTATAATTATATCAAAAACTCTAAATATTAGAATTTAACTCAAAACCGGTACTATCTATATATCTATCAGACCACCATCCTTTTCTATGTGCTTTTAAGTGTTTTATATTTTTATAATATTTTTGGTAAAATAATTTGATCCTTCGAGAAAATGTTGACAACCCTGCTGTCGACCACTCCTTGCTTTCATACGTTCTTACCTCATTGTTTGGTAGTTTATTCTATGTCAAACATTAAATTTAATCGAGATATTTAACGATGAACCAAGCCCTCTCTCAATAGATCGTCATTGTTTTTATGTTCCATAAAAAATGTACCTAATAATTTATACGACAAGTCATAATGGACGATTGTTTTACACAGAGGAATAATGATTCAATGTATATTGGTTCAAAATTATTCGGAATTCGCCTACATCTATTTGAATTTTTTTTTAATACTACTAGCGGGTCCAATTATAAATCTAAACCATTAATGGACCCATTCACACTGAAATCATAAAGCATTTCTTCGAGTAACATTTTCCTTATTTCATTAAAATCGGTTAGGTCTACCAAAAGTTATTGTTATTTTAATGACGACGCGATTTAAGTACGAGATAAGTAATGAGACTTATTACATTCAGTTGATTTTACTTAGCCATCGTATCATAATCATGAATTACTCACTGTTTTATACATAAGGTTCCACGCAGATAAAGTCGCGGGCCCAGCTAGTCATTACATTGTATAAAACAAAGTCCCCTACCGCGTCTGTTTGTCTTTCTGTTCGCGATAAACTCAAACACTACTGAACGGATCTTTATGCGGTTTTCACCAGTGGATAAAGTGATTCACGAGGAACGCTTTGGTATATAATTTGTCCAGGATTTTTTTATAATCAAGGCGGGACAACGTCTGCCGGGCCCGCTAGTTATATATATAAAGATAGATGTGTACATATATTCAGTGGTAAGTATAGATAAACGAGTCTTCTATCAATGGCAGAATTTTCAGAATCCCATCGGTAGTTTCCGAGATTACCTTGGACCAACAAACAAATTTTACTTTTATTTTTAAATAGATGCAAATGTAATTCGTAAAATTATGTATTCAAATAATGATGTTTATTTGATGACTTTTATGTTAAATTGGATGTTAGAAAGTGGTAACATCACTTAAAAGAAACAATTAAGAAACGAGATATAATGGTGAATTTGATTAAAACAAAAAAACAGTTGTTGCGCTGCCGAGAAATTTCACTCTCGTGCTGGATAACTTTTACATAAACAAACTGAGATCATTAGAACGGATTGTATGATGATATATATCTACACGTTTTAAATCCGTGTGTCCTTGTTAATCTTTTTGACCGCTCTGAATATAGCTGTAAGTCCAGGCTTACGTATAATATGGTCAGAGTTTAATTCAAAACAAAGTTAATAAATCATTATAGAAATCTAAAATTGGCACTTATTTATTCTTAAGTTACGTATTTATAACTACAATTTGTGTTCTACGCAGCTATATTCAGAATGGTCAAACAGTTTGATGAAGACTGTACTTTAATTGGCATAGACCACTTAGCCCCCCAGTGGGATACTTGCGTAGTGTTCTTAAATATTTTCCACAATAATTTCCCTATAAATATATCAACGCCTACATGATTTTTACCTATTATAAATGTGCACACTGCTAATATTGTATTCACGAATAAGACATTTTCAGCTACGAATATAGAAATTAATCCATACTTTTTTACCCGTGAGTAAAGAGAGTTTACTGTACTAAAATCATCGATAATATTGGGTTAAAATGATTATGAATGTATTTGAAAATCGTTAGCCCTACAAGTTTCTAATTCTGGCGTGGTTGATTTTTTATATCTATTTTCTTCTATTCTGCAGAGTCTTGGTCCGCTCCTTTTTTTGCTTTCGTGTAATGTGTTGTATATGTTAAAAATCGCATCCGTGAGCAAATTTTTTATATATTTTTTATATTCAATTATTGAATTGTATTTAACTATTAACTATTTTAGGTTTAATGACGTTATTGCGTGATTGTTAAATTATAACTAACCCGAGAAAATAGGGTTGTTTTTTGTTATTATTTTATTTTTGGCAAACAATCGTCTAATTTATTATTACTGCCATTATCAAGTAGGTGATAATAATAAGTCTTTACCTATGAAATTGCCGTTCTGCAGTACTGGCCATTTCAAATCAAAATAATTTTTGTTTGGCTAAGAATTCTAATTTGAAATTTATTTTATTTTAAAAACATGGAATTCTTTTTCCAAAAGTAGTCATTTGTTTATTGATTAGTGTTCCATTTTCATCGCATTTCAATCTTTTTTGTCATCATGGATACGTTAAAAATTCGAGTAATTATGGAATATGAGTACCGTCGTGGCAGCAACGCGGTACAAGCGGCACGCAACATCAACGACGTTTACGGAGCTAACACTACAAACCAACGCACCACCTGTTATTGGTTTGCTCGCTTCCGTTCTGGGAATTTCGACCTGAAAAATGAACCTCGCGGTCGTCCGAAGACTTTGGTCGACAATGACGAATTAAAGGCGATTGTGGAAGCTGATGATACACAATCTACGGCTGAATTAGCAGCAGCTTTCGACGTTAGCGTCAAAACAATATTGGTCCATTTGCGTCAAATTGGCAAAGTAAAAAAGCTTGACAAATGGGTGCCCCACGAACTCAATGATCGCCAGCGCAAAGTACGCGTCGAGACGTGCCTTGCACTGCTCAACAGACACACAAATGAAGGAATTTTGAACCGCATTGTTATCTGCTATGAAAAATGGATTCTGTTGTTTAACCGCAAGCGCTCAGCAAGTTGCTTGAATCCTGGTTCAGCACCTAAACAATGCCCTAAACGAAAACTTACCCCTAGAAAAGTCACTGGTTGGTGGTCTAGCGCCGGTGTGATTCATCACAGCTTCTTACCAAACGGGTTGAGCATTACTGCAGATGTGTACTGTGAAGAACTGAACACAATGATGGAGAAGTTGGCACATCTCCAACCAGCATTGGTCAATCGCTCGTCTCCGCTGCTCCTGCACGACAACGCGCGACCTCATACTGCACAGCAGACGGTCTCCAAGTTGCAAGAACTGGGGTTGGAAGTTCTCCGTCATCCGCCCTACTCACCAGACCTTGTGCCTACAGACTACTACTTTTTCCAGAATTTGGATAACTCCTTGGCGGGAAAAAAATTCAATACCCGAGAGGCAGTACAAAATGCCTTTGAAGAATTTGCTGCCTCCCGTTCAGTTGATTTCTTTAAGAAGGGCATCAATAAACTGCCACCGCGTTGGCAAAGATGCATTGATTTCATGGGTGATTACTTCGATTAATACAAATAAAAAATATATGCAAAAAATTCGTTTAAATTTTTTCATACAAAACGGCAATTTCATAGGTAAAGACCTAATATTACAAGTTTCTGGTGATCATTTCAATGAACTAATAAGATGGTGGTCGTCTTGTTAGAATTTTCCAGAGAGTGTTTTTGGTAAGTCAGAATCCATGCTACGTGTATCCCGGCCTCATGGTATTATTTCCCATCCACTTGTGCACAATAACCGAACTATATTATGTAAAACACCAAACTATATTATGCAAAATATAGAGCCAAATAACACAAGACCATAAATAAAATATAAAATGCACTAGATGAACAAGGGCTGTTATGGATTCCGGTGATTAACAATCCGAGTGGCCTTGTATTATAACTATTGACGTATGTAGATCTCCTTTAGTAATCCGTTGACACGTGAATTTTGTCCGTGAGTGTGTTGGCACGCGGCCACAAAATATTTTGATGAAATTTAGGACGCTTGCGAAGGTCAACGAGCCGGTCGCGTCTCCTATTTGACGTAAGTTCCGAATTAATTTTAAACATATTTCGGGAGTTTATCTGAAGTAATACATAAGGTGTTGCACGTGATATATATATATATATATATATATATATATATATATAAATAAAAGCGATGTTATCATTGTAAAATAAATATTGGTAATGAAAATTTATTGGATAAATGCGTTATATCTTAATTGTTATTTTTATATGCGATTTCTTCTAATCGATTTCAAGCGTTATGTCACGTTAGACTTGCGCGTAATATAGTCAAGGGTGTAATACAATACAAAGTTAAAATATTATTAGAATTATTGTAAAATCCAATGATATTTTAAGTTTTATGGTGGGAAAAGGGTCGATAATAAGTTAATAATAACACACGAATTTTAAGAAAATGATAAATTATATGATTAAAAATATATAATAGAAAACTAAGCCTAATGGTGGTTTTTATCGTATTCTTACGAGTATTCAAGAATCCGGTCATATTCGGAGCGCTGGAAAAACCCAGATAAATTAAAAAAATAAACAAATTTGTAGTGGAAATTATTTGTTAAAAAACCTCTGTATAAAATTGATCTGATATCATTCTATTGTAAAATTATATTAGAAAACAAGTTATAACGCCCAAAAGAAAATTTGTTCGAAAATTTTCACTTATTTTTGTTTATAACTTTTTTATTATCAATTTTACGACAAAATAGATACGATTATAAAGTTGTAGACAATTCCATTTGCAACAAATAAGGTTCTATATAATTATCGGTAGGGTTACTAGTTTATGAGATATAGAGCGAAAACCCTTTGCGCCCCTTTTTCCAAGACGGCATCTTTTTCCGGGGGACAAAGGTGGCGACAACCTTTAATTTAAGCTTATACTAACCCCCCTACCCACCAGAAAATAAAAAGTGGCCTATTAATTATTTCACGGTAGATCTATTATTAAATTGAATTTATGTAAATAAGAATCAATTGCCGAGTGTATGTAAGCGCATAACTTAAAAACGGCTGCACAAATTTGGTTAATTCTATATTGTTGTGTTGATAATTGTCAGGACAAGGTTTGAGAGAAAATGTTTGAAAAGTCATACTGAAAATTGAAAAATTTGCAATAAACAATCTCAATATACAGTTTGTGTGGGCGAGTAATACAGAAGATAATATAGGGAGACCTTTAAAAATATTGACAAACTGTCATTCAATTGCAGTTTTATTCCATTATATGACTGTAGTGTGTAGAGAAGATTTGGTTACATTTTGTTCGTTAGTACATCCTACTTTATGATAAACTAGCTGTGCCCGTGACTTCATCCGCGTGGAACTTACTGTAAGAAACAGTCTTTCGTTTAGGTACTGTGACATAAATATTACTTATACATTACAGATAGACATTTCTAAAAATGATTGAAATGTATTTTATCACTTATTCCTAGACGTCTGCAGCATTTTTTTTTCACAGAAATCTAAAAACTACAGTCACGTTAGATTTACATTTTTATTAGATGTATGGATATATGTTGATGAAAAAATATACGAAGCGTTTCATATGACTTGATGTACATTCATAGCAAAATGTATCTCGTTAATGAATTCTATCAGCGTGTTCACGTTCACACTTCTTTTGGTCATCTCTAAAATATTCACTTACGTTTTAGTGTAAACATTCATGGTTGTATTAAGCTAAGGTTATTTACATACCTAATGTTGATACTTGACACTGATAATTTAAAATAGGCACTTGGAAAAAAAGCAGCATATGACGTAAAGACACACGATAGAAGTGAAACTTTTGTATTACAAGGAAACATCATAATTAAAACGATACAACGAAGAACCAACGTACTAATTATGATTCTAAATTAAGATGTGGCGCCATCTATGAAATATATATAACAATCGTTCCTGCAGTTTTTTGCCAACAAACTAATTTAAAGCGTCATCTGTTCGTGATTGATAAAACTTACAATTAATAACAATAATTTAATTTGTAATTAAAGAATATTGTGGTCATTAATCTATACTAATATTTATAATGAGGTAAAATTTGTAACGTTGTAATGGGTAATATCTGGATCTACTAAACTGATTTTGAACATTATTTTACCAATAGAAAGTCATGTTATTTGTGAGTGTCATAGACTATATATTAACCCGAAAAACTAAAAGACTTCTTTGTGGAAGTCGGATTTGCGAAGTAACATTATGACATTGAATTTTTATATATTTAAATTATCAGTAAAAAGTATATCGCATTTGAATTTTTAATCTAACGCACGTCATATTTGCTGCTACTTTTTTTAAATAATTACTTTGATATGTTATTAAATTGTCATTGTTGTTGTCATTTACGTCCTAATTATAAAAATAATAATTTGTGTCTATCCCAGTAAGGTACAGTCGTTATGTTTGAGGCACCTAAGCGATCACAATCATAGCGGTAATAGGTGAAGTCCGGTGTCTATTGAGGTCGTTGATCGCTTCTGTATATCTTTATGGATAGAGTGAATAAACCTATATGTTTATGTTAGCGTCAATTAGTTACCTAGCAACGGAAAGGGGTGGGAAAACTTTCACCTTTTTGGTCAGCTGAGTTTCGGCTTCAAGTATAATTTGTCTCAGAGTAAATACTGACGAGTTTTTGGCGCGATTTTAATTAACCATAATTATTTATTTTTTTATTTATAATCTTGTGTTGACTCTATATTATGTGATGGTGATCTGTGTAATATATTGTGATTATTGTGTACAAGTGAAGTGAATTAATAAAATGGGAACATACATTCTAATGTCACCAAACTACGTGGAAAGTTCTAATAAGGGTGCCAAAATTCTGAACTTAAATAATATTTGATATAAGTTATTTTCTGAATAGATGGACAATATTAAATTATTTATTTTGGTAAGTATTTTTACATATGATGTCTGAATGTATTAAGAAAATTAGAATTTATTTCTTTTCTACTTTTTTTTTGTGTGTATTTATGTATATTGCTACTGGGTATTTTCTCTTAGTAAAATTAAATGTCTCCTAAGATTTGCCTGAAAGAGATCGCTCTAAGCGTGAAAAATTCGTTCAGTGTTCGATAGCTCATTTATCGAGGAGTGGTATCTGCTATATATAATCACGGTAGACCAATAGGAGCGGAGCCCCAATGAAGAATGTTTCATAATCGGAGGGATCTTTTTTAACTTTTGAGAGCTTCCGCTGCGTGTTAGCGTTAGCCCAACGTAACTAATCCACGCGGACGAAGTCGCGGGCAGAGGCTAGTTTTGTATATTTTTAAAGTGTGCAATAAAGAGTTTATTATTATTATTAGGAGCTGTAATAGTACAAATATCAACGGATAACAAAGGTGTGAAGTTATTTTTTTTAATTGTATGAAATATCATTCGTTCTCCGTTTTGTTTGACAGTAAAACAGTTAGATAATTGAATGGATGCTACTTTGCACTTCCGCTCGGAATTGATTGACCACTGCCACGTCTTACATAATCCACACAACACGCGACCACTGGCATCGGAAGAGTCAGCGTCGATCTGAGGTTGCATTATCGGACAACTAAGTTAACGAAACCAATTCAGTTGGATTTTTTCCCTTATCAAAATAAGTTACTTTAGTTAACTTAGTTGCCCGATACGAAATCCATATACGAATTACTGAGGTATACATCCTCGGTACATATGTTCTACATCACACACTATCACTACATCTTTCACACATCTCACTAACTCATATGTATATGAGTATTTAGATTAGCTTAGTTTAGTTAGTTTCGCTATGTTGCATAGCCTAGGTAACAGCCTAAGCCGAGGGGTGTAGTGTACCTTTGAGCTGGGTAATTTAAAATCGGCTGAGTGCCTTAAGCGCTCGTCTTACCAGTCCGTTGAAACTGTAAAGGCCCTGCTAGGCCAATAGCGTAGTTAGTTCGAAAAAGTAATATGTGAGGAAACGAAATATGTGATTTGTGTGACACGTGACAGCGGCCGATCAATTCCAAGCGGAAGTACGAAGTCGCGTCCGTTCAAGTACTTCCGCAAAGTTCAGTTTTCATCATAAGTGAGTTAATAGGTATTGTCATGTAGAAAGTAAAGTCCACTTATCGTTCATTCCCGTTCCGTTTCATCGCATCTCGACAAAGCGACGTGTGCTCATCAACCGTTTTATGACTTCCTTCGTCTCATGAGTAACTGAATACAATAAGTTATTAAGCTTCAAACTTAGCGATACAATGGGAACAAGCTTATGTATTATTCGTTAATAGCCGAGTAGAGATTTTATGTATTCAGACATGGTTTAGGTCAATGATCTATTTTTAGGATCAATGTTCCAAATAGAGGATTACTCAAACTTTTTATAGACTAAACCTATTTTCATATGTCTGTTAGTAATTGTTCATCAACTTTACAGTAAGGTTCACTTATGAGGTAGATAACTTACTTTATAAAGTTATTAAATTAAAGTACTATAGAACACCGGTTATAGTTTCGTTAGCGATAATTTAAATTTGAACTATCCTCGTAAACTGAACTTGTTATTGCATGTAAGGTTCCTATTATCTTATATGTTTTTGTAGATCGGTTAAGCTGTAAAAGCTGGTTAAGGCACTAATGTAGTCAGTTCGAAAAACAAAACTATAATATGTCTTTCTCAGTATCATTGACAAAATGTATGTATAATTTAATGTTGATCGGTTTAGCAGTTAAAGCGTAACCAACAAACAAGCTCACATTGGCATTTATAGTATTAGTTATAATTAGGATATTACTTATGATCTTTATAGTATATGAAAGTACGAGAATCGATAAAATCATATACTTCAAAGGCACATTTGAAAAATGAACGGCAGTTTTAAATTGTATGTTGGTTAGTAACATTTAATTCTGAAATTGGATTCGCTTTAATTTACACGTTGAAACATGTTGGGGAATTATCGTTCTTGCGTTCTAAAATACCAATGACATCTACGCCACGTGTTCGAAGCGACATATGACTCAGGCGTATCATGTTTCTTTTTCTTTGAGAATATATTCCTCTCAACGGAGAATGTCGTTAATATATTTTTTTGAAATATATATTCCAAAAAAAATTCTTACTTGTTTTAAAGAAGATTTCCCTTCAATTTTAGACTAAACAATACTTAGTAAAAATCGTGTCTACTCCTCTACACATATAATTATCGAGAACAAGTACACTAATGAGTCTAAAGAACAATTGCATCATATTTTTATCTTAATTGCGGTAACTCACAGGCATTTAAATATAGCATTTGTGAATCAGAGTAGAGAGGAGGGATAAACGTAAGTTTTTTATACGCCAATAACTAACATAACTTAACTTACTTTCTATATAGATAAAAGTAATTAATTAAAATAAAAAAAAAACTAATTGATGAATGTATGTAAGCTTATCAATTCAGAACAGCTACGCCTATTTGGTTATTATATATTTGTTATATAAGGTATCCGTGCCCGCTACTACGTCCACGTGACGTTAAATGTAAAAGAAAAGTGTACTATAACTTTTGATAGAGTGGACTAATTTTAATGAAACAAAGATTAAATGTTACTCGAGGATATGCTTTATGATTTCCTTAGTCAGGTTTTATCGTGAACGCCGGACTTTGCCAGCGATGCGTATTCAAAGAAACAGACAGACATTTCTACAAGTGTTGAAATGTATTCTATTACCTATTCCAAGTAATAGTAATTAGAAATAGTAATTAACATTAAAGAAAAAGAACCCATGAAGATTGGGTGACCGGCGTCCCTCTAATTAAATTATAATGAAATATATATTAATATAACATTTAGTACCCCAGAATCTCATGATTTATAAACCGTTTTGTATAATTATTTTTTATTGGAAAGGGGATATTTTCAAGATGGCCTCATTTTAATCTCATTATCATTGGGCCTTGTACTTCAAAGATACGTTAGGGAATACCTCATATCTAATATATACAGTATACACTATACTAATTAAGAAATTGGTAGTATTATTACATTATAAGACTAGGTAGGACAGGCAAACTTTGATAGATTACAGTCAAAGACATTTCGGTGTATTTTTTACAATAAATTATTTGCTTTTGTTAAAATTATCTTATTTACTAAATTACATTCATATATATTTCTTTCAGGCTGTGTATTGCAAGATAATGTATTACTGATGTATTTTTTTAATTATTCAATACTTAATAAATATATTTCCTAAAATAAACTATACACTAAAATCTAGCTACTCAGTACATCTGATGTTAAAAACACAATGCGGTTATCGGATTAATGGTTCTTGAGTCATAAATGTGCAAACATACGAAAAGAGATTATGATATATATAAAACTAGCCTCTGCCCGCGACTTCGTCCGCGTGGAATAATTACTTTGGGCTAACTCTAACACGCAGCGAAAGCTCTCAAGAGGAAAAAAACATCTCGATTTTGAAACATTTTTCACCTGTGCTCCGCTCCTATTGGCCTTAGCGTGATGATATATAGCCTATAACCATTCTCGACGAATGAGCTATATAACACTGAAAGAATTATTCAAATCGGACCAGTAGTTCCTGAGATTACCCCCTACAACGCCACAACGTTACAAACTCACAAACTTTACCTCTTTATAATATTAGTATAGATGAATAAAGCCAATAAGGTAATTAGTAAAAATGTAAACAATGGTGAAATTCATAAGTAACTTTTTCGTGTCCCTTCTATGGAAAGAGTAAGTGTATTTCTCGACATCAACGAAACTTATCGATTATTACGTATTAATGAAATCGATTAAATTCGTCTGCCAGTTTTATTACTGAGATCGTTACATATGTGGTATTATTTTAAACTTTCTTATTGAGTTACATAATGTTATTTATAATTAACGTGACTTTTGTTGCTTTTAGTCCGCTTTAAATTACAATATAAATTTTAATAATAATAAAAATTTACCCCGCACTATCTAGAAGTGAGTTATGATAAAAATAAATAGTATAAAGAACCTTCTTTATGAAAAAAAAATGAGTGCTTGTAACCGTTACACGCGATTGAAGTAAAACTTCTTTGGCGTTATAAGAGATGGCGATTAAGTTAAAAATAAATACATCATATGAGAATTTAAAAAGGCATTTGTTGATGATATAACACTAGCAATATATACATTTATTATCGTCGACCACTATACCTTTTAAAACAATAACTTAATTACTAATGGCAGCACGGTCGCTTGTCCATATATACATAATTAATTCTATTGTATTATTTTTATTATTATTAATTTAATATTTTTTATTAATATTTTTTTTTTCAAAAATTCTTGATTGATTTGATTATAAACTATTTATTGAAAAAAACAAAAATATTTAAAAACCGGCTGGTACAGAAATGTGACGCCATATTGCCGTCACGGGCTTCCGTTGCATTGTCGTCCAGTTACGTCCTAGTCGCGCCTAAAGAAGCTTTACTTCAAAAAAAGGTGTGCTAACCTCCATGGTAATCGGTAAAACACTATTTAATTTAACGTTCTCAGTTGTACAAACATTTATTTTTATATAGAAAGAAGAAGAAAGATATTTACTGTCATAAATAAATACAGGTGTACAAAACACTTTTTAACATAAAAAGTAACACTATGACAATGAGGCCTGGCGTCAGCGTATTGCCGTTTTTGGATACGGCGCTGATTTTCAGCCAGGCCTCAAATTTCCGGCTAAAATACAAATAAGCATTCCTTTTTTGCGCCCAAGTCGTGGTCATATACTTAAAAGACATATCACATATACATTGCCATGCGTATAACTAGTTAACCAAAAATAAAGTAAAGTAATAAGAGGAAAACGTTGCAATATAAAGTTATGATAATGTGAATGCGTCAAATCTATTGATAAAAATATAATTATAGGTGGCCTAATGTTTGTTCCTCAAGAATTAGGTATATAATAGAATATAGTGATATAAATATTCATAAAAGCTATTTATCTCTATATTGTGTATATTGGCATTTTGCATAATAGTTTGCATATTATACCCAACGAAGTGGTTCAGAAATAATAACAAGCCACATAAATTTTAAGGTGTTTTAAAACTCTCTGGTAATTCTTAACAAGTAGACAACGATTTTGTTCAAATACTGAAATAATTAGAAGCCACTAATTCTATTATATGATAAAATATACAGTAACACTAATCTTTAAAATGGAGATTCATAGCCAATATGAGAAAAATAAAGAGAGGCATAGATAATAAATAGTCTATTCATAAACGTTATATATTAGCAAAATTTCTTCCTACTGACAGCGCTCCCTTCAAAATACCCTAAAGAATATCTTTAGAAGAGGTCATCGAGTCCAATTCCAGAGAATGACAATCGCAATTGCAGGCGTCCTCTGTGTCGCGGTCGTTTCCTCATTACAGATCTATGACGTCAACGTTTATGACGTTTTAGATCTTAATCAGGTCACTATGAGGTTTGTTTTTTGTTGGGATCTCGGAATGTCATGTAGGACATTTTATATTTTATTCATGACCATGTGTTATTTGGCTCTATATTTTGTAATATTGGTGGTGTTTTACTTGATGTACTTGGTTATTGTGCACAAGTGAAGTGGATGCGAAATAATACCATGATACATGGATTCTGGCTTGCCACCATAACTCTCTGGAAAGTTCTAACAAGACGGCCACCATCCTGTTAGTGCATTGTTCATTCAAGGAACCTGTAATATCATTACAATACATACAATATATAATTATTACAATAAATAAATATAATATACAATACATAAATAAATATAATATAATACATAAATAAATATAATATAATACAATAAATAAATATAATATAATACAATAAATAATTAATTACATACAATAGTAATAATCTACTGGAAGATTAGTTACCAAAAATAAATACAATGAGGCTTAGGGACATTATTTTGCTCTTAGTAGATTATTAAATACAGCGTAAATTCTTCATAACAAAACTTAAGGGAGCCAACAGATATTTTTGTAAAAAAATTAAATTGTCACTTTTCTTTTCTCCCTCTTCTGTTGCATGTTTAAAGAGATTTTTTTTATTTATTTATTAGGAAAACTAACAGCTATAATGTACAATACATAGTTATTAGAATAGAAAACATCAAGCCATTTATAAGTCTTCGCCTTAAGTCTTTTGTCAACACAACGCTTTTCTTTTACAGGCTATATTAATAGTTTAATAATTGCTTTACGACTGATAAGATAGGTATGTTTCGTAGCTGGGACCAAAATCTCAAAAGCAAAGTAGCTATTTACGAGCTCAGATGGTTTTGTTAGAAATTTCGGCACTTCAAAGATATTTTCGGAATCTTTTGTTAACCGATAACATATCAGTTATAAGTTATACGTAATTATACCTACTGTAAATATTTTCTGACGTATTTCTTTGTATTAGGAAATGGCTGTTCCGCTATAAACAGTGTATCAAGTATTGATTTTATGGTAAACTGATCAAATTGATAGTTTGGGTGTTATTGAGAGTTTTTGGTGTGTGGTTATCTCGTTGTTCGATTTAGGTATGTGTAATTATAATTTCCTTATGAAGGAAAATACTGCCATGCCTATACTTTATAGGATAGTTAAAAGGCATTTACTAAACTCCACCTAGCCAGCTACCATCCCTAAGTATTCATAATTATCGTATATGGCATTCAAGTGTTCTGCCACCTGTATCTAAAGCTAATCCCTCTTGACGTTTAGAGTGTTATTGTGGTGAAATTCTAAATGTATGGGTTTAAACAAAATGGATTTAATAACGTATTTGGAATTCGGTCTCTTCTATTATGTACAGTCTATGTATGTGGAGTTTACGTTAAGTTACGAGTAATGATAAGAGTGTCACCAACATAATGTTGAAAGGTGTGTTTGACTAATTTTGACAAGTGGAGAGTAGGATGGATGAAATAAAGAAAACGAACTGAACTATGTATAACAAACGGAAACAAATGTTGACACTAAGAAAGATACGTTTTTGTAGGTGACGGTCATTTACCATCAGATAGTTCATCTTCTTGATTTACCTTATGAATTGTGACTTAAAGCAAAATATGTTTCACCACGAAGTTTCAACTTCGAGGACAACTATGAATAAGCTTGCAAAATTCCCTACGATCATGTATAGTTCCTTTACGAAGATTTCTTTCTCAAATAACATCAATAACATCAATACATCACAAATAACATTAATAGGAGTTGAAATGTCTATCGATAGGTCGTTTAAATGCAGCTGAAACATTAGAGTACCATTCACATAGTTCGTGTTAATTACTGCTTATTTAATGGTGTGACGGTGTCATGACGCGTCAGTCGCGTGCCAGGCTGTGACCTATTTCCAATTAGGATAATGTTTCATTAAACCGATCGTTATACTCTATGAAGTAGGCGTGTACATACTGTAGTGTGAATAAAGATTTGATTAGGAAATTCACTTCTATTATTATTATTAGGTAAGACACACTAGCAGCTAAGTAGCTTGGAGATATCGTCATATCCGATCTATTTTTAAAGGAGTTTATGGTTGGAGCCATCACAACTTTTTCTGGGAGTTTGTTCCATGCTTCGACCACTCTATTAGACAAGAAATGCTTTCTTGGGTTTTTATTGTTGAGGTTTCCCAAAGTTTCAAGTGATGACCTCCTAGGTATTTCTTTTCATTGGGCTTATACATATGTTTAATGCTATTCTATAGATACTTTGTTAATATTTCCCTCAGTTTTCAAGGAAAAGGTGACAATATTTATTTTAAATTAATTTACATATCCTGTTAATATATAACATACATAATATAGTTTATGTAGAGTTGGCACGCTGATGTATTTTTTGCACAACGAAGGTTTTTATAATATCCATTTTCCTATAAATATTAGGTTATGTTGTCTGTGGCATCTGTAATCAAATATTGTCACGCCCAGTATCGGAAGAAGTCAAATTAATTTATAATTTGGTGGACGTCGGTATAAGAGCAAAAAAGTTATTGCAAGATTCTGTTTATTTTTTTGTTAAAAAGGTTTCTTTTATTATTGTTTGTTGTATGGATGAGGGTGGTGTGTTCTTGTTGAAGAAACTCTGTACAGAAAAAGGGATTAAAAAAATTAAGACTGTTAGTTCCAGTTTTTGAGTTTAAAGTAAAACAAATAATAAAAGCAGTACATTCATGTACAAATAATCTAAAATTACATCGCATTAGCATAATTTTAATATTTATAACTTGGGTGTTGGTCGAATTTTGAAAACGTAACATTTCTACTTTGAGATACAATCGAAAATAAAACACGACAAAACGAAGTACATACTGTCGAATGTTATCATCATAATTTGTTTTTGAAAGTTGGTTGCCTTGTTTCCATTGCTTAATAACAAACATATACGCGATATAAGTCTATAAACAGAAAAAATATATTTTAAAGAAATCGTTGACATACTTTCATTGTTATTATTCGAATAAGATGTTGTGATTAATCAAGTATGTCATTTTGGGTATCTACACTAGGATTAAATCCTACACACATTTTATTCACGTTGGAGAGGGTGGATTCCACGTGGTAAGTTGTGCGAAACATGACATACATAATTTAGCAGTAAAAAACCTTAATCCTCGGTCCATCCTTACAATCGGTTATAGGTACATATCTATAGGCTACAGTGACCACGTAACATCAGGAGGACTGCTTCTTGCCTGCTTAACACCATAAAAAAGAATTCCAATTCACTTGGGCTGTGTAGAAATATTGCCACAACGTGAAAAAAAAATATAAATATTCTTTCACGAACATTAAGCGTAATTTTTTAAACAAAATCAGAAAATTAAAAATCGAACGTTGTTTTTAAAATTAATTTTATTTTAATAGCTGTTGCTATAATCTATAGTCGTCCGGTCATTTTTTTATAGATCTGTGTGTAAATTCTATGATTTTTTACGTAGCTAATAGTGATGTTATCAACTTTTTTTTGTACTATATAATTAAAAAATAAGAACTTAACTACATTTATGTGCTTTTATTATACTCGAATAAAATAAGGACAAAATCTCAAATTTCTTGTTCTTAATGTTCTCATCTTAATATTTAAAAAAAATTAGTCACTTATAAGTCCGACTTCCTACGAGAAAATATAAAAACTTCCTATAAGTTATAATGAATAATATAATACATTAAATGTCAAAAATAAATTAAATATGAGTCTTAATTAATTATGATATTTCGTATGTTTATGTAAATAAGTTTTTTAATTGTAAAAAAATAACCTTTACTTCAAGGTAGGCCCCGGGGGGATTCGAACCCCCGATCTCCTGTTTACTAGACAGGCGCTTTAACCAACTAAGCCACGGCGCCACTTATATGACTTTATCAAATACAATGTTTCGACATACGTTGATAGGACGTGACACCTTGAATAAAAAGTTTTTTTTTCAAGTATAGGTATATTAAACAATTCGCTTTTTCCGGTAAAATTAGTTACTCAAATTGAGGTTCATTGTTGTATTTTGACAGTAAAGAAAAGACATGCGGTTTACGTAATCTGTTTTATCAAGTGTATCCCATGGTCATTCCATAAGCAACTATAATTATTGTAATATTATTCGGGGCTTGTGATCACTATTACTGAGAAAAAGGATAGGAGCTTGAAAAGCCTTGTGAGACTGTCTTTTGAAAGATGTAGAAGATTAGCAGATATGTGAATTATTATTTTAAAATGAAAACGAAACATATTATAAAAGTATTTTCTATTTTATTTGTAATCGTTTAAAATATGCATATTTTGTATTTATAAATAGCTGTTTTTAATACTTTTATTTCACACATTGTATTTTACATTTCTTTGTTAGGTTAAGAACACAAGTAAACAACGTGTCTCGGCAAGATCCATCGCGAACGTTTGATACACAGTCTCTTTGATAATATCGACAATTATCGGTCAACCAATAACGTCCAACACTATTTTGACAGTTCAAAGTTATGGAGCCAAAGTTCGTGCCACCGTGTGGAGGCGACCTATTAGCTTATATGAATTTAATGTTTTGAGTAAGTATTGGTACATTCATTTGGCCGTGAGACAAAGGGTAAACAAAAAATTAGTCGTCTCAAATGTTAATGTATAAAACTCGTATGTCAATTGAAATAAGAATCAAGAGGTCAAACTTCTGTTAACCTTGGCTTCAGATATTATTAAGAAAATTGTTCAAAGTTATTAATCAGAAAAGTCTGACTTGTCACAATTTTCTATTAAGAAATAGATATTCGTATCATTTATAATCCCATTAATCATTACATAGTATAAAACAAAGTCCCCAACCGCGTCTGTCTGTCTGTCTGTTCGCGATAAACTCAAAAACTACTTAACGGATTTTCATGCGGTTTTCACCAGTGGATACAGTAATTCATGGGGAAGGTTTTAGTGTATAGTTTGTCAAGGTTTTTTTATAGTCAGGGCGGGACAGCGTCTGCCGGGCCCGCTAGTTTTAAATATAATAGAGTGTTTTTTTTTTATAAATTACGACGCGAGCGTTGCTCGCTTTAAGCGTATAACAAATATAAATAATATAAACAAATAAATAAGAAAACGTGATGTATCAAAACACAACATTTTAGGAAAATGTTTATGTTCACAAAAATAGTAATGTTAACAAAAAAATGAGTGCGTGTAACCGTTACACGCGATTGAAGTAAAACTTCTTTGGCGTTATAAGAGATGGCGATTAATTTAAACATAAAAACATCATATGAGAATTTAAAAAGGCATTTATTGATGATGTTACACTAGTGATATATACATTTATTATCGTCGACCACTATACATTTTAAAACAATAATAACTATCATACTTCAAATATGATACGAAAACTGGAATGAGAAACATAAATTCTACTCTGCAAATTTTCTGATTTTTATTATTTTTCAATTTAATATTTCGTTATAATTTTTTTTTTCAAAAATATTTGATTGATTTGTTTATAAACTATTTATTAAAAAAATAAAGCCTATAAGTAAATATACATAAATATATAAATAAAGCCTAAAGCCTAGACGTTAGTGAAGAGGTAAGTAGAAATTAAATAAAAATCATACGTGTCTGTGATCATTAATTTTCGATTAATCTAAATGGCATAACAAACTTTGCGTGACTTTTGTGTATAGGTCTATAACTTTTAACGGATATTAAAAATAAACAACTTTTTTTTATATCATAGGAGGTAAACGAACTGCCGGGTCACCTGATGTTAAGTGATCACTGCCGTCCGTAGACACTAACAACACCGGGGAGTCGCAAGTGCGTTGCCAGCCTGTGTTTGGGGAGGGTAAGGAGTGGGGAGGAGAGGGAGAGGGAGAGGGGAAGTGAGCCTCCGGCGCTCTCACTGACCGAACGAAACGCAACGATGCAAGCACTGTTACTTGACGTCGGTGTTTCTGTGGGTCGGGTGGTAGCACCCCGGGCGAGCTGACCGATTCATGCTGAAACCAGTAATAGCTTCAGCGTGGCTCTACCATCTATAAACTACAACAACTACTTTAACACTATATGTAAATTTTAAAATAGGTGTTTATGTAGTGTAGGCGCCAGAATAATTCACGTGACGTCCATTGTAGTGTGAGTCAGTCAAGTGTTCACACGTTCAGAATACAAATATAAATTAGTAACCTCACTTGATTCATCTGTTCGTAGCTCAGAGCGTTATTAAAATCTTAAAATTTAACATGTCGGTTAATTCAAAGCATTCGTTAGATATATATATCTTATTTCAAGATGTTTTATATATATATATACCTAAACCTTCCTCATGAATCACTTTATCTACTGTGAAAACCGCATGAAAATCTGTTCAGTAGTTTTTTAGTTTATCGCGAACAGACAGACAGACGTGGCAGAGGACTTCGTTTTATAATATGTAGTGATTTACCAATATATTTTTCAAAATTTCTAACTTCTCGAGTATTTCTTAATAGCAATTAAAAAGTAAAAATGGAATTGTTATTAAATTGTATTTAACAATTAGTTCGTAAGTGTATCATTTCATCATCAGCATCATTTTATCAAAATCAATAATTGTTATATTTTAATTACTGAGATATTTTTAGTTGGTAATTTAGTTTAATTTTATGGTGGTAGAGCCACGCTGAAGCTATTACTGGTTTCAGCATGTATGGGTCGGCTCGCCCGGAGTAGTACCACCCGACCCACAGAAAAACGACGTGAAGTAACATTGCTTGCATTGTTGCTTTTCGTTCGGTCAGTGAGAACGCTGGAGGCCCATCTCCCCTTCCCTCTCTCCTCCCCTCCCCTTCCCACTCCCCCTACCCTTCCCTTCTTCCTCGCAAACACAAGCTGGTAACGCACTTGCGACTCCCCTGGTGTTGCTAGTGTCTATGGACGGCGGTGATCACTTAATATCAGGCCCGCCTGTTCGTTTGCCTTCTATGATATAATAAAAAAAAATCATTGTTGAGGTGTTGAGGTCAAGAGGTATTTTTACAATTTCTATTAAGAATACATCTTCTATATCTATATCTTCTTCTATCTTCTATACATATAATAAAAATGAAGTGTCTGTATGTAATATCAAAATAAAATGTTTTTACTAATTGGGTACGAAAGTATACACGCTACTGATAACAAAAATGCAATTTTGAATTTTTTTGTTGGTCTGTCTGTCTGTCTGTTTGTTCTGGCTAATCTCAGAAACAGCTGGACCGATTTTGACGGGATTTTCACTCGCAGAAAGCCGAAATTACAGCGGGTTACTTAGGCTACTCTAAATTAAATTAGCTATTAACCACGGCTTTGTCTGCAATGTTATCTCCAAAACGGTTGGACACATTTTCACTGGACTTTCACCGGCAGATAGCTGACCTTATAAAAAGTGATTTAGTTTATTTTAATTTAGACTAGCTGTTAACCGTGACTTCGCTCGCAGTGCCATCTCGAAAACGGTTCGACCGATCTTCACGAAACTTTCACTGGCAGATAGCTAACCTTATTCAAGTAATTTTAGTTTATACTAGCTGTTAACCGTGGCTTCGCCCACAGTGCTTTCTCCTAAACGGTTAGACCAATTTTCACAAGACTTTCACTGGCAGATAGCTGACTTTACAAAAAGTAATTTAGGCAATTTTAATTTATACTAGCTGTTAACCGTGGCTTCGCCCGCTGTGCTATCACCAAAACGGTTAGACCTATTTTCACGGGACTTTCACTGGTAGATAGTGAGCCTTATAAAAAGTAATTGAGGTTATTCTATTTTACACTAGCTGTTACCCGCGACTTTAAATTTAGCAAGCTTTAAAGTCATTATTTATTTTTATTAAGAGAAATAATTATCAGCTTATTGTTTATAATTCGACATTATAATTATTAATAACTTTATTGATATAGAGGTCTTCCTAATGGGATCTTAGATTATAAACGTATTACGTAAAGAGTTCCATAATTCAGTTTCTTGCGGAACAGACAAGCGTTTATTTTTTGTATAGTCACAGAATCTTAATTATAATGGCAAAGTATATTAAATGTAATGTAAATCTTTATAATAATATTTTAAGTTATTGTTTCATTAGTTCCTTATACAATATACAGTGTAAGTGAGCACTGAGGTAGTTATATTGTGAGTTAAGGTTCCAAATATGTTGCTGATGACAAACCTCATGTGGCACGCTGTTAGTATTTATTTATCTAATGTACACGTTACATGTTACTGTAAGTGGCGTGCATCTCGTACTTACAATTGTTTTTAAAGAGCATTTCTATAATTGTACATAGTCTCACAATTTTATAATTCTTTAATACGATTTAAAAAGAGCGCGTGCGGAGCTGCGGGTACAGCTAGTTCTTTTATAAATTAATACTTTTGTAGTTTTATTGTAGTTAATATTGAATCAGTTCTTTTTTTGCTGTCGCCGCGTTATAGATATTTTGCTAATAATTTGCCCATACATTATTCATCTGTGTACTGAAAATCTTATGAAACTACCATTTCTGCCAACAATGTGGTATCATGGATTGTTGTCGATAATACGATAAAGTCAACGAAAATGTATAGGCTGTATAATAAATAATTACATTTTTTTTACAAAACTATCCTGAAAAGATTGTTCAGAAAACGTTGTTGTAGATTCGACTTGTGCCTCAGAACCAGTACTTCTGAATGAAATGTACCCTACAAACTTTTTTATAACCCTGACAAAGTAACAACGTGTTTGCATAATTTTACGATGATCGGTAATGTAGTTAAGTTTTGAAAAAAAAAACAACTTATAAACTTACGTTCACATTTATTATTATAGGATGGTACATAAGTTTCCCATATACAGATGAAACAAATCATTTAAAAACATAATACATGGTAAAACTATTACATAATTATAAAAAACACCTGTGCATTCTCATATTGTTTACATAAGGATTTCCTACACACAGTCCGTAAAAAGATCCTTACGCAGATTAACAATTATTTAGCTAAACGTTCAACCCACACTACTATAGAATGACCCACTTCCAAAATACACGTAACTAAGTCATAATACAGAACAATGGTATCAGAGTAAATAATACACAAACTGTAAAATTCATTTGTTTTGGTTGGCCCTGTTTATTGTGATTGATACTAGAGTAATTGATGTATGTGCAGGAAGCAGTGACGTAATCATATGATAATTTAGTAATGCTCTTTCCTTAGTCTTCTTTTCCATTTCCTGACAAAGATGCGAATAGTCTGGTCAGTAGAAAATCTTGCATTTCTCAGTGCGCGTAGGTTGTATATAGAAAAATTTTAACAACATTGTAAGCCATAACGATCTTTATTTTAAGCGCAATACACTTGTGGAAAATAAACTGCAACGTTTCGTGTCATAATCGATATTGGTTAAAAATTAGACAATTTAGTGACAACTATATCAGTAACTTTGCATATTTACAATATTGCTTCATTAGTATTACAGATTCTTATTACATTTTTAATTGTAGTGAAAATATCAAATTCAGATATAGAATCGGTTTAATTATATGTTTAGCTTTTATTCCGTTTTCAATAACTTCCGTCTTCCCGTCGTCCGGTCTTTAATAAAATATTTCATTATTTCAGAATTTGCGACGTAACCCTAGAAGGAGAAACACGATCGAACGATAAACGATAGTGCAGCTATCCGTACGAACTCAGTACGAGGTGAAAGACCGCGGACGATTGAGACAAATCACCGAATTGAGTTAGCGAAACCGGGGACGTCATCGCAATGGCGTCCACCGACACATCGACCGCCAGCAGTCAGATATCCGCCGTGGCAGCCGAAGAACACAAGCGAACCATCGACGAAGCATTCCTCAACAAGTTGAAATGCGTCGTCGAGAGGCTGAGGCACGAGAACGCGACCTTAAAGAAGTCGCTCGATGTCGAGCGGAGCGAGGTCCGAGCGCTAAAGGCCCGACAAGACAGTACGATACGAAACTTAAAGACTGAACACCAGAAGAGGGAAGAATTCTTAGAGAAACAACTCAGAATAGCAACGAAAACTGACAAACCAACAGAAGATGTACAATTAAGAACTAATAAATTAATAGAATTAAAGAAATTGGCAACAGAGGTTCAGACTTTAAAAGCGGCAAACAAGGGTCTTCAGGAAAAACTAAAGGTAATTTTATTTCAGAATTTTATAAACAATTAGTTCAATAATAAAAATTACTGTGCTTATCAGAACCCCAACCGAAAATAAAATAAACACTTCTTTCATATTCTGACTATTTAAGGGCTTTCGGTGCTTATTTTCATTGAAGAAAACATTTTTGTACTGAGAATATTCTTCTGTAGTCATCCAGTGTTGAAGAATTCCAGCTTGATACAACTGGCGCAGTAAGTAATTCAGTTTAGTCAGATAGGGACTGCCATAACGAAGAACGTAGACTATGAAACAAGGGACGGGACAGTCGAGAGTGACATAAAATATTGGTCTCATTATCTCCAGGTTCTTTGGTTTTCTAACAATATAATCTGCGTCAGACTTCCTTAACAAAGTGGCGTATTGATACTGACGTTCATCTATAAACTTTTTAATTTTCTGATCGTTGAATATTTCGATACGATCTTTGATTAAATTATACAATTTGTTGTTAAGAGTGTCATTGAATAGTTTAAAATCTCTATTGTGAACGCCTAGACTTAAGTTAGTTTTCATAAATAAGTCCATGGTGTTCAAGTTTTTCCTATAACGAGGATACGTTATTGCTGATGTTATTATGCCCTGTAAAGAAAATAATGTTATATATTTGATTAAGTTAAACAGTTGTTTATATATACATTTATATACTTAATTATTTACGATGATTATATAACTATTTATAACGAGCAATATAATAGAGAGTAAATTCTGCGCAACGCGTTTCGGGAACAGCTATTGTATTTTTAGTTGCCTTGTGCCAACTTCAGGCTTCATTTGCATAGCAATTTAGATTGACATACATTTTTCGTTTGAGTCTTTTGTTTTTTTAAGTACGCTATATCAAATTTGTTCAAAAGCCACAATGCACTCAAGCGCGAATGTTGTACTACCCTCATATCTTCTTTGTTTCCCGTTGACCTTTTATTAATTATTAATCAGATTCTCGAAGAAATTTATAACTCATTAATAATTACTACAAATAGACACTAGAAGATTGCTGTATATACTTACATCGAGAGCACAATTAACTATCAGAGAATAGGTGATAATAGCTAAAGCCAGAATTCTGAAACCAAGTCCTATATATTTAATGTCGATAGTTTGTTTGAGAAAACATTTTATTAGATCCATCATAATAGAGCCAGTTGATTGCTTATCAACGATTCCGGTTATTTTGCTTTCGAATTTACGCAATAATATTGCAATGACTATTAACAAAATAAAGTTGAAAATAAATGCCAAGAGAATGTAACTAGATATTAAATATAAAGTTGTTATAAACGCCGATTGCTTCTTCGAGTTTTTAACTATAAAACATAATTCATCTTGCGTTAGAGGATATGTTGCTTCTATATATCCATAGTATGAAGTCTTTAATATACGTGAACTTAGTTCCAAATCTGTATAACCATCTATTAAGTCTGCTGTTACACCAGTCGCTGTCCCATTTGCTAATAAATCTCCAACAGTGCTTCCATCTCTTGGCACTATGGGTTTACATGTTGCATTTAAAGATTTCATTACAGTTTGCGCTAGTCTTGAACTACAAACTATTGGCCCAGTATCATCTGTGACGTAGACTTTTCTAAAAACACTAAGACGCAGCTCGTGGCCATAGAGGTCATCATATTGTTTTCTTAAAAAATGATTGACGTTCCTGATATGTGTTATATCCTTTAATACGTCTAGATAAGGATTATAATTGTATATCCTTAATCTATTAGACCACAAAATTAAAACAGAGTTTGTCACCATCCTGCTCCAGAGTAGCTGGAAGTGAGTCTTCATTGTGTGGAATAAATAGTTGTTCAGCTGTACCGGTAAAGTGATCACAAAGATCACAGTACTTCTAGGTTGGAATACACCAGTCATTTGCAGTGCGTTCACAATATAATCAGTTTCATCTATACTGAATGTTGCTGATGTCACTAAGTAGGTGGTTTGTCCATGTATGTTAAATCTTGGTTTTACTTTAGTCGTAACATTATTTGGACAACCGTTAAGAAGTATAATCGGGTATCCGTAATCGTAGGTTTCTAAATATTTCAGAATTGCATTTTCGAAGTAGGTGAAATTGCAGTAGGTGATGGTGAAGTACCACTGTTGGAAAGAATTGTAGATTTTGTTGACCACATCGTTTGCGAATATTGCTTTAATGTCTCTTTCTTTGTGGTGCTTGAAGATCGATTTATGCAATTCACTGGTTGAATCGAAACAGGCGGAATTATTGAAGAGCAGTATAAAGAGGAAATATTTTATCATTTTGAAATGACGTTAGGTGCTTGCGTGTTCGCATGCCCGCTGCTAATACGCGAACTGCGAAGTTTAGAGTAATTACTGTATATAAAGGTTGAAGTTTGAAATCATTAGTGGCATGTTATCGTACGTTGCTATTGTGTACATAATAGGAACATGTCTATTACACGTTTGAAGGGAGAAATTGTCGCTTAATTATGTGTCATTCTGTACGTCAATGTCAGTTGCATTATACCATCAATATGGTGGCTTAGTTAATGCCAGATAGTAGGTAAGTTGAGGTAATAAAATTTTATTTAGTCCCATACTTTATACAGTGCAACCTCGATATAAAAATCCGACGGTAACTTGTAAATATTCGTTATATCAAGTAATTCGTTAAACTGAGGTTTGTTATATTGAGCTAAGGTTGGTCTAAAATTTGTTATAAAGAGGTAAAGAAATACATAGTTATATTTACCTCAACATTACGTACTCATCTTGTTACAGCGAACAACTTCTGCTCATAAATGGTAACACATTTTTATCAAATTACACTATGTATTTTCTATTTAAAACCAATTAGGTAGGTAACATATTTTTTCCCTTAGATTAATAATCAAAATCAAAATAAAATCTTATATAGAGGTTTTGAGTTGACAAAATTCGTTAATTAGAGATATTTATACTTTTTTTTGTAGTTGAAAATTCGTTATAAAGAGGTTGTTCGTAAAAAAAATCGTATTGTAAAGGTATTATTTACACTGACTCTTATGGACGATTCAAGGGGATTACGAAAAATTTGTTAAATCGAGGAAGTCGTTAAAGTGAGGTTCGTTATATTAAGGTTGCACTGTAGATTGTGAATGTAATTGTGTATGTCCTATTAAGCGAATATTGTACACCTAATTCTTGTTTAATACGAGTAAATGAATACTCCACCTGATGCTAGATTAAGTGTTCGGTGTTAATTAATGATTTAGCCAAAGATGCCTACAGAAACAAATAACCCAAACGCAGTACAAGAATGGTAGTGAATACCGAGAGATTTGGTTCCATTCATCACCAGGCTATTTTTTATTTTTTTTTGTTATGTATAAATCTATAATAAAATAGGTTAAATTAATAAAAAAATTTGCTTCGGGATAGAGCTTCATCCAATTTGTTATCAGTATGTTGTATGGCTACGAGATTGAATAAGAACATTACTCTGTTTAAATCATATACAGAGAGAAAATTAAGTATCTAAATAATAGTATCTAGAGAGTTGTGAATAAATAATAAAGATATATTTTGTTCATGTTACACGATTTTATCAAAGTTTAAAAATACACTTGGGTTGCGTTCTTCGTTATTTTTTAAAATTAGTTTCATTCAGTTGCAGTTCTAAAAAGATATCATCTGAATCGAATTAATTTTGTTGTGTTAAAAGCTATCTATTTTTATAGGTCGCACAAGCGGCGGAGTGCGCTCGCGCGGCTGAGCTACGAGCGCAAGTAGCGAAGCACGCGGCGCTCGAGCATGCCGCGCGGAGGGACGCACGGTCACAATGCCACAAACTGGTAATTTATATTTATACACGTTTAAGATGTCGCGTTCCGGTATCATAGGACGAGGTAGTACGAACTTGTACCTGAATAGACTATGCCCGCGGTGATAAACTCATTAGGGTTATTCTTTTTTAGTTATTGACATTTTGGAAAAAGCCAATCTATACCCAGCCGTCGAGAGGCTTGTCAGACGTATCTGGGACCAACGACTAATTGTCGATATTTCGATGGTCGCTGTTACACTTAGATTATATTGAGCCTAACATAAGGCACTGGGACGTCATTATGTCATGCTGCTATATACAACTGTACACGAAAAGCGAATGTTTCTGTTAGTTTAACTGTATTGTAATGTGGGTTTCCATAGTCAATCGCTGAGCGGCAAAATAATTACCACACAAACATGGCCCTGGTTCTCGATAATTATTATAACCTCGAACTAGGGAGGGACTCGTGTTTTCTTCTATATTTTCTTAAGTCAGTACATAATAGTAGATCAGGATACCGGTGTTAATATGTATTAATATTGATTATAAAAATTAAGAAAAATATATTCATGATTATTATTTGACTATAGGTACTTGATTTATACTTGAGTATAAGAAGTGCCTGACATTTAATTCATAGCAAATGTTGTTTAGAGTCACACAAACGGAAATATCGAATGTATGAGATTTTAACCAGGCGCCATAATAGTTTTATTTTATTTTTACAGCTGGAGGAAATTAAATCGAAAGAGCGGATTATAATACACCTTAAAAGGGAGGCGGCGAAAGCGGCGGCCGCGCTACAACATGATCAGGTTAGTAAAATAAATAAATTATTTGGAGATTGTATTAAGGAATTACGTAGAAGTCAAAATATTAACAGAATGTAAAAAACCCAGTACGTAGCAATAACAATTAGCCTCAGTACATCAGTTTTTTTTTATCGAAACCAAGATCTATCTAGTGCAAAGGTTTTTATTTATTTATTATTTTATTTTAATATACGTACATAATATATTTAATTTCTTAGCATACTATGTAGCCTATAAATGTATACCCACTTACGTATTGTATTATATGTATAGTTTGTAAATTCTGGAAGCGTGTGAAATTGCCGCAGGGTTGGTTGGGCTCTTGTGGTACGGACGTAGGATCTCGAGGAATGCCCACAATTTCCGATGGTTATGCCCCTTGGCTGGCTATTAATAAAAATCGTTTGAAACATAAGTGCTATCGTTACCGACACGAATGTTTTTAAACGTATTGGTATTTCATTAAGTGGTTAGTAAATTTACAGATTTTTGAAGTGAACACTTCTTTATGCACGCGGTATTTTTAGTAGGAGATAAATTTATAATTTCGCGCCATGACATGCTAGTAGGTGTGATCGTATTGCGCTTGCGCGGTTTGCGTCAGACTAGCGACGTGTAGTGTAGCAGACATATAATATTGATATTTTAGATTGTGCAGCCCCTTATATGCTTGATTAATTAATAAACTATATAAAAATATACATAATTATCTTTCGAAGTGCCAGTAGATGTGAAAAAGAGACGAATGATAATAATTGCATTTACAAATTATGAACTTTAAATAATTCACACTATAACTAGCTAATGTAAAAATATAAAAGCGCACACAGTCTAAATTTCATTGTTTTGAGTTTTCACTTCTCTCGGCAGTCCTTATAACTGCCTCCAATTTTTTTTCAAATATGGTATTTATTTGTTACTTATATATATATATATATATATATATATATATATATATATATATATATATTTTAACTTTATTTTTGGCAACCAATCTTTTAGATTATTACTGCCATTGTCGAGTAGTTAATAGTATTACAAGTTCTTCTTCTATTCTATTTTTGGCAACCAGTCTTCTAGTAGACTATTACTGCCATTGTCAAGTGAGTATCGATATTACAAGTTTCTTGATATAACTTCAATGAACTAACAAGATGGTGGCCATCTTGTTAGAACATTCCTGGGAGTTTTTGTGGTAAGTCAGAATCCATGCTCCGTGGTATTATTTCCGATCCACTTCACCTGTGCACAATAACCAAACTATGTTACGTAAAGCACCACCGACATTACACAATATAGAGCCAAATAACACAAGATTATAGATAAAATACACACATCAAAAAAGTCTAAGCAACATGCGTGATATTACAAATTTTACCATTTATATTAATTAATTTCTAAGTATTTACTCAAACAAAGTGCGTAGGTAAGTAAACTTTTTTGTTATTGATGACATACTGGCTGATTGTAAAAAAAAAATTTGATTATGTTTTGTTTTTTCATAAAATTCAAATGACTGTGAATTTGTTTGAATTTAAGTGCGTTTTAATTGCTACGTTTAGTCTTGATTTTATAATTTTACCAACCATTTAAATAAAGTTAGCGACAAAATTGAATTGTTAGATATTCTTTACGTCATGAAGTGACGTCATTTGATGGCAGATGAAATGCAAAGAGCTGTAGGGATGTTGCAAGCGGGAAGTAATCAATCTCAGGTATCTCGACATTTTGGCATTCATAGAAGTGTTATTTGTCGTCTTTGGCAGCGCTACAATAATACAGGAGAACCCGCTGAACAGCATCCAGGCCGTAAAAGGAGTACAACCACTCGGCAAGACCGGTACATACAACTGACTGCAAGACGCCAGCCGATGTTAACCGCTCGAGAGATACGTTTGAGGCTACAAATTTCAAGTGGTGTTGATGTAAGTCCTCAAACTGTGCGAAATCGACTGCATGAGTACGGCCTACGAGCTCGACGGCCAATCAGGTGCCCACCGATATGTTACGGGAATCGCGCTCGTCGATATGAATGGTGTAGAGAACGCATAACATGGACCCAGGAACAATGGGATAAAATTATGTTTTCCGATGAGTCGCGATTCGGGTTTAAGCCTGATACAAGATGGGTGCGAGTGTATCGTCGGCCCGGAAATACTGAAAGGCTCAGGTGCGTTCAGGAAGTTCATCCATACAGCGGCTCAACAGTTATGTTATGGGCGGGTATTATGAAGAACAGGCGAACTGAGCTCGTTTTTGTAAATGGAAACATGAATGCTGAAAATTACATTGAGGATATTCTCAGACCTTATGTCTACCCATTTGCACAAACCTTTGGCTCCGATTTTAGGTTAATGCATGACAATGCGCGTTCACATACAGCTCGGCGAACCAGTGAATACTTTGCAACGGAGAACATCCGGGTATTGCCCTGGCCTGCACAATCGCCAGATCTCAACCCCATCGAGCACGCATGGGACATGTTCCAGAGACGTGTTTTGAAGGACTTGGACGGAGCGACAACAACCCAACAGCTGAAGGATTTGCTACAATTCCATTGGGAGCGAATACCGCAAGATGACATAAACAGTCTCATTAATTCAATGAATAATCGTTGCCGACAAGTTCTGAATAGCAGAGGAGCCCATACTTTGTATTAAATTGTTCTATTCTTTCACAATAAATACATTTTCTTTAGAAATTTCATTTTGTAAGAAAAAAGTTTAGTTTCTTATGTATCTTAGTTTCTACAGTATATTCTAATATTGTTCATTTCTTTTATTAAAATAACTTATAAAGACAACAGCTGTTATTTTTACATCATAGAACCCTAAAGATATTATTTTAAAAATGAAATACAACGTTATAATGTGAAGAACCATCCTAAAATTTAAATTAGTACATGTTGCTTAGACTTTTTTGATGAGTGTATAAAGAACACTACATATGGTATTCCAAGATCCCGCCAAAAACTCTCTTGTTATATATTCTTGGCTATAAATTAAAAATGTATATGACGTGTATTATTTATTACTATCTATTATCTGATATCCGTTATTTCGTTTACATGAAAATAGTTTCGTTTTTTTTATCAAATCTACATGTTTGGTATGGATTTACTTTAGGTTCTCTTCTTTTAATTGTTTATTTTTGTCATGAATGCTTAAGCATTATAATTCTTCTATCGATTTCGATCGATCACTTAGCCCCTTTAGTCGCTAATCGTATTGGGAGATATTATAGCAAAGCGTAATAATGCATGATGATACCCTGAATAGTCCTCTATATGTTAGTAAAAGTCTCTTCAAAATCGGTTCAACCGTTTTATAAATAAGCCTGTATAAACAAAGGAAATTATAATTTAATTTTTATCTATAGATACATATTATACGAACTGTAACGCATGATCTAGACATATTAATTTAGTAACGAATGAGAGTCAATTATTTATGAGATGGTATCACTCTTGCGGTATGTTGCTACAAAGAAAACTAGAAGTAAAGTTGTACAGGACTGCTCGAATTTCGTATTACCATTAAAACTGGAGGAACATTCTCCAACATCGTTTAAGGAGTAAATAAAACGTCGACAGCTCGCATGTGATTCCTTTTGCCATTGCAAGCGTCATAGACTGAGGTAACCGCTTATCATCTTGCGGCCCGCATGCTTGTTTGCCACCATCGTGGTAGAACATAAAAAAAGAAAAAGAAGAAATTAACGAATGTGCGTAAAATTGTTGCAACGTACGAAGCTGACTGAAGGATCTAATAGATGTAGGCAATGGCCATAAATTACGTAAGAAATGTGTCGAAGCGGTGTGAATGCACGATGCTATTGATAAAATTAAAGCGAGCGGAACTAAAAATAAATTCTGATGACATTAAAGAAATACTAGCTATGCGCACGACTCCGTAAGTGTTTCTAATTATTTATTACTATTATTATTTATTGTAATAAACAGATTAGTTGTAGCAAAATGGACATTGAGTGAATATTCTCTGTTTATATTTACACACACTAATGTTTACTTCCATCTGTTGATTTGTACAGAAGTTTATATATTACAGTGCCATCTAGTTGCGATATAGTAAAATTAAAATACTATCTGTGTCAAATTACCTATGCACACCTTCTTCATTTCGATCCGTAGCACGATACAGAAGTTGAATTTCACAAACGCCACCTACTATTGAGCTTTAGTAAAATGGATAGTGTAAACACCATGTTTCCTTCCATGTTTCAGGCTCAGTAAGACCAATAATATTTTTTTAGGTTAGTGTTATATCAAAGTCCCAAAGCACAGTACCGATATGCCGGATAATGACTTCAAGCACCATGTCAAACGGGTTTTAATATGTGAAGGCTATTAAATATGTATATGTGAACGATGGTGACTTCTAGAAATGGCGCCCTTCTCTGTGCATCTGCCAAAAACGAATGTAACTCTCTATGTTTGTAAAAATATATATCATGAAAAGATAAATCAGATCGAGTTTTTTGCGGGTACTTCTCGATGAGTGGGTTGTTTTTTCGAACCGGTGGCAGGTTTGACGTTCATAAGCGCCTTCTCAGGGCCTAGATTGATTAAAGTATTTTTTATTTTGAATTGTTTTCTAGATAAGGGCTAAATGTCTAAGCAGTAAAACAGAAGAAAGTTGATCGGTACCTATGCATAAATGTCCACTGACCTCCTTACTGCAGATCTAAAGTGCAAGTTTTGTAATTTTGTAATAAATTATTGCATTTGAAAAATACAAAATTCGTTATAGAACATTGAGAAAATATTTCAAAGTGTAATCATCTATTGTACGTAAGTGTTATAACGTTAAAATATTTGAGTAATAACGTCATAGTGTCACGACTTACACGTTGTTTTAAACTTGACCCCGTTTCAACTCATTAGCGAAACTCTCGCACACCGTTACTCTGCTATCGTCGGACTGTTTTAAGAGCCTCTTGGTTATTTCGTCACGTAGAATCTTGTAATTACAGTTTTTAATTTTTTTTAAAATCGAAGCAGTCATAAGTACTGCCGACAGAAGTGAAAACTTAAAACAATGGAATTTAAAGTGTGTCCTCTTTTAAATTTTTAAATAATAGTGTGAATTATTCAAATTTCATAGTTTGTAAATTTAAATTATTATCATTAGTTTCTCTTTGACATGTATTGGCACTCAGAGCAATAATTATGTACATTTTTATACGGTTTATTAATTAATCAAACATATAATTGGCTGCATAATTTCCATACAGAATATCAATATTAGATGTACATAGGCCGCTAGTCTGATGCAAGCCGCGCAAGCGCGATACCTCCGGTCACGCTTACTAGCATGTCAGTTATGAATTTCCTGCCAAAAATACCGCTCAATGCGACTAAAGATGTTTTTTCTTCAAAAATACATTCAAAACTGTAGTTTTTCTACAATCTGATCTGATTTTAGGAGACGATATGGCTAAGATAGTGTTAAATAAAGAAAAGCGAGCGCATGGGTAACACAAATGAGCCATTTTAAATGGATAATCGTATATTGCCGAACATTTTGATACACTTCCTCACCCCATACCATATTCCTTCCACAACAGTTCTCGCGCGCGCGCCTACACGATTGCATTGTTGCCACCTACAAAAAATCCAATACAGATTTAAACTGGGAACCTGTGGTGCTTTTCAAGACTTCTTGTACTCACCCGATCAGTATAGTGAGTAAATGTGATTAGTTAAAAGATAGTAACATATCAATCGTAGAAGGCGACAGGTTTTTATGTGCAGTTGCCGGCATTAACTTTTTACTTATGTGTGGTTAAGACGGGCAGTTATTAAAATGTTTTACGTTAGAGTTAAATAGTTAGTTGAACACGATGTTTTTTTGTCAACGAACCTGATGGTAAGCGGTCACTACTGCCTATGGACACTTGTAACACTGGAAGTTACAATAGTTGATTGTGAATTTTGGTAGTAGCACTCACAGTCTGGTTTTCTGCTTACTGTGTTGATAATTCAAATTGTACATTACGTTTTGGGATATAAAACCTAAAAGGATTTTCGCTGTTTTTTGTTGAATAGTCCGATATACGGTAAAGATAAATTCATTTAAAACATTTTACAATACGAGCGTGGTTACCGGCAGTATTTCTTAGATAATATAGTTAGTGGGTCATTGATAGCGTAAGTAAATTTACACGTACTTCATTTTTCAAGTATATCTTGTTAATTTTTTCACCGAATATAACTAAAAATAATCTTAACTGTAATAATATTACACGTTCGAAAGCGAGTTTGTTTGTCTGTTTCGCGTTCACGCTTTAACTGCTCAATCGATCAACATGAAATTACGTACAAGTTGTCAGAGATACAAAAAAGGACATAGGGTACTTTTAACCCAAAAAAGAAATGTATATACAATACAAAAGATAGTACACTATAAAGAGAGCAAGATAATATTTTCTTCTTGTCTTCCATTCTTCTCTATATGATTTCTCACATAGTCGAATGGTTTTTATTCCTTGAGATTCTCATTTGTTAACTTACTTGAAACTTTCAATCAATAATGATTCAGTAGCATCCTTGATGAAAAACTGCGTCTTCAACTTGTGTTCGAATCTTATTATGAAGAAAGACATCGAGGTGAAATCTTAACATGATGGTAGAATAAGTCCAAGTAATTATCGTACGTGTCTTCGCGGTAGCTTACTACAATACTTGTATGACACTATATTCGAAAGCATTGAGAAATCAGTACTGCAAAATAACTCACAGAAACGGATGTTCACCTCAATTGCGCCACAAAAGTATAATACGCGACCTTCGTCAATTTTCTTCTTTTTTTTTCGAACTATTTACGCCATTGGCCTCTTAAGGCCTTAACAGCTTCACCGGACTACGATTCGTCAATTTTCCTGGCAGCACACAATATAGCGCTTTTAGATTTTTATTTTTTTTACAACAATTGTGTGGCACACAATCATCGCAGCTTTTGGACACTTGCTACATCGAGTTATCACAATCACCTAGCTGACTCTTTTTTTTTCGAACTGACTACGCTATTGACCTAGCAAGGTCTTAACAGCTTCACCGGACTAAACCTTGCTGACTTTATAAAAGCCTGTTCATTCTTTCTAAAAATCTCCACACCATAATATCTTAGAAAAAGCTGTTGAAAAAAGTTGAGCTCACTTTACAATTAAAATTCACACAACACGTTAACTGGAGAAAACTCCTTTGAAACGGTTCTGTCCGTGACCATTGGTTCTGGGATGTCAACATGAAATCACTGCGGATGACGACGAGCAATGCGATGGTGAAACAACGCATTGTACAAACAGTAGAATACATGCCAAAAGGAGGTTTTAGTCCTTAGACTTAAAGGTATCGAACCTTTGTTTATGAATCTAGGAACATCAATTATTCTCATAGCAGGATTTTGCCCCCGATGACATTCCTGTCTAGAGATGACAATAATAATATTATAGTGGACGTTACTTCACTGCAACAAGAAACGTTTGATTTTATTTGCGCAACGTGTACCTGTAAAAGTTAAATCTAAAACTGTTAATAGAAAGAGCGAAACAGTCAACCATCAACCAAGGACATGTTTTTTAATTCTTTTAGTTACTAATATTTCGCTCTTTCTATTACTTGTTTTAGATTTAAATTTCTCAGGTACACCTGGCTCAAATGAAGTCAAACGTTTTTTGTTGTAGTGAGACGTGGTAGCGCCCAATCAAATCCAAGCGAAAGTGCAAAGGAACGTCCACTATAATATTTAATGATGGATTTCCGCAAAGTAACGCCGTCTTCAATCAAAAATATGACAATAGTATTCCGTATGGGGTCGGACTCGCATTTTATACAACAGTAGTTTTTACCCAAGGGTGAAGTAATGTTTCAGTTTGTTCTAAACATCGAGTTTTTAGGTGGTCGTGAACCCGTACCCTCCTTAATGCGAGCATGTATGCGGAGCTCATAAATTTATTGATTCCCGGTATTCACATACATTGTCAGGGTGTCTTGTCCGTACATAAAATTTTACACCTTGATTCACAATTTAGATACGCGTTCATATTTCTCGTTAATGAAGCAACATTGTCGCGCTTCGACGATATTTTTTTAAGTTACTGTAACGTATCCATGAGGCGGAAATTGGGTAAATTATCTGTACAAGGGTGTAATAAAGTAATGATTTATAGTAACGTATACAGTCAGGTAATGTTTTTAACACTTAAAACGATAAGTCTAAATCGTAGTAATATTATCGTACGTGAAGAAAAAAATTGTACTTCGTTCGGAAGGGAGGACTGCGAGATATGCCCATAGTTAAGTACATTTGGAAATGGGGATAACAAATTTTGTATAATACTAGCAGTATCCGCAACTCATCCGCGTGGAATCTTATGTACAAAACAGTGACTAATAAAGTCATCTGAATGTTACTATCTACTTTTCTCTCGTACTTAAGTCGCGTCGTCATTATAATTGCAATAACTTTTGATAGACCGAACCGAGTTTAATGAAACAAAGACTAAATGTTACTCGAAGATATGCTTTGTGACTTTTATAATTGATTGAAATATATTTTATTACTTATTCCTTTACACCAGCAACATTTTTTTTTTTCACAAAAACTAATAACTACAGACACGTTACATTTACATTCTTATTATATGTATAGAAGATATAGATAGAAGAATATGTGTTTTTGCCCTCGTAAAACTTAAATGTTATTGTAGAGGAAAACATACTGCAGATATGAAAATTATAATACTCGCGTGTTTATCGAGTGTTGATATGACTTCTTTACAATCGTTGAGTGCGTGATACCTACAATTATTGGGTAAACGAAACGAGTATTATTGAATATTCGACCTGGAAATTATATAAAATCTAGAACCGACAAGATATTACAAAATAATAACCTGTTTATTAATGATTCTTCGTTTTAATATTACATTTAAATGTTTTATGAGGTGAAGACTTCTTTAGGTTCGTAGAGCGGTATTTTTTGGTAGGAGATAAACCTATGATTTCGCGTCATGACATGCGCTGCTAGTAAGCGTGTACCGACAGAATTGCGCTTGCGCGGCATGCGTTAGAATAGCGACACGTAGTATAGCAGCCTGTGTACTTCTAATATTTATATTTTGTTTTGAGATTGTGCAGCCCATTATATATTTGTTTAATTCATAAATTGTATAAAAATGTATATAAATATTGTTTGGAGTGTCGACCAATAGATGGGAACCAGAATAATCTAAATAATTTCAATATATACACAAATTATGAAATTGAGTTAATTCAGACTATAATTAATTTAAAAATTCAAAAGAGAACACGGTTATTTCATTGTTTTGATTTTTTACTTTTGTCGGCAGTCCTTATGGCTGCCTCGACTTTTTTTTTATCGGTGCACGTCAAACCTTAATCATTTATAAATTATTATCTGTGATAAAATATGTTTTTTATATTGATCGATTTAAATCATCCATTTTTTTATTTTATTTTTTACATCGAAGATTTTTTATTAATAAATCATATAACAATCTCTCATTGCAGTGGGTTTCATTACAAAGAGATTAAAAATCATCCACTCTGCATTCTCTACACTTTTATTAAGCATTTTTGTTACAATGTAGAAACGCCAACAATTAATTTTTTATATATATTTAATTTAGTTTAATCTTTCTACATTCCTTCTCCATACGAATTGTATATATGGCAAATCTGACAATCCTCTATTCGCGCAATTTTCTAGAAAAGAGTTACAGAATTGTATCTTCATATAGTAAATAGGTTTACTACTATATGGTATAGCATATATAGGCATTTTAAAGAATACAGTGATGGATTGCCGGCACTATTAAAACAGTGTGATAAAAAAACGATTCATTATCATAGTGCCGTCGTCGCGTATTGTGGTTGTTTCGAGTGTTTAGTGTATAGAGTGAGAGCGTTGCGTCTCGCGCGTCTCGTAGACCGTTCCGAGTTGCGGCTGAGTGTGCACGCGCGCTGCCATCTTGGATTCTCAACTGTCAATTTAAATCCGCGTCCCATTTCAAATTAACGTTCGTAAGTTGTGCGTGACATTAAATTTTTTATTTCGATTTCTATGGTAATAGTGTTTTTATGTGAGTAAAGTGTATATTGTAATCTGTAAGTTGTAACTTACATCTATACCTGACTATTGGATTTACTTTCTATAGCTGTAAGTGGTTTTTATTATGTTATATCTGCTTATAGATTAGTAGGTAGCTAGAGAAAGTCCATCTTCCTATTGGAATTTTCAAGCAAGTGTTTATGGTAGGGTTTTTTATTTAAAATAACCTGTTATAAACTTGTATCGTTGATTAATATAGGTCATAGAATAAATTAATAAATTATTCATATCATATTTATGATTACTGTGTAGGTGGTTTTTTTTTTCTTCAGTGTGTATGCATACTTAGCCTGGTCTCGTTTGATTGAAAGTCTCGATGAAATGACGTACTTTCACGAGTTATTCATATACTTTTCGTGAACATGTTCCTAATTTAAAACGAAAAATTAAAACAAATCTTTAATTTCATTATAGCAGAAGGGTCGTTTAATTTGAAAGAACATATATATTTTAGTTTTAATCTATGTACCTCTTTAAAATTAACGTTGAATTCTTAGACTAACCCGACTTATCAAGTACTGTTTTTGTCTTTTCTATTTATCGTAATGCCAGGTCTCTGCAGAGGTGAAATGAAATGTAGCATCACTATCCTCTTTTTGTTTATTACCTTCTAATTAAAGCTACCGAATCTGGTGTAAATACATGCCAATTACATTAATAAGGGTATACGAGATATATTATTATAAAATAAGCAAATACGTAAATCAATCAATTAGGTATTTTTGCCAATTAATAGAAACAACTGAAATATGATAACAAAGTTTTTGTTACAACATCACATACCTACCGGTATTTATTTGACAGGAAATAGGTAGTGTTATCGTGTTTTAACCGATTCTGTATTATGTGTTTTTAACTATAGGTGATGGCTGTTTTATGATAATTCTTGTGCTTACTAATTGACATAGAAAACATAATTTATAAGTCAATTTTTTTTGGATTTTGAAGTAGCTTCATCTTATGTTGGATTTTTCAAATTAACCTACCTACTTTCATGTTTTGGATTCTTAATTTATAAAAATAAGGATTTGTTTTACATATAATGCTTTCTCTCGGTCAGTTTGTGAATGCATTGACCACGAAAATAAATTTGTATAATAGTGTAAAAGACATTATTTATGAACGTCCAACGCTGATAGTAAAGATTGCCTCTAAAATTATTCTATTTTTTATACTAAGTATATTATTTTTTTAAGTATATTATTCTCTGAAACTATACAATTAGTTGTAAATATCACGGATCAATGTAATACGTATTTGTTGAGATCTAAACCAACGTGTTTTTATTTTATTGTAAGTTATGAATTATAATGTGATTATTATGCGATTCAAAGTCTACAGTTTTTAAATGTGTTCTATAGAAAAATGATAAAAGCTATACAGACTCTTTACTTTGACAATCTATTATCAAAAAAGTTTGTAAGTGAGTGGGGCAGAACGCAGTAGCAAGATGTTCAAATTATTGATAGATTGACGTTAAGTTGTTTAGTTGCCATTTTATTTTATTATGGTCGTACTCTAAGCGGAAGGTTTGGTTTCTCTTTCTTGCGATGTTACCCGGGTTGCTTGTAGAAAATAAAAGCCACTACATAGCCAGTCTTTGATACTGCCAACATCTCCGACTACCTGCCCCCTCAGAGTGTTATCAATTAAATTAGTAAATTGTAGGGTTATGCGAATATTCGAATTAACGAATTATTCGATAGCGCGTCGAACCGACTAATTCGAACTATTGGAATAATTCGAAATATTCGAATAGTTAATTTATTAAATTCTTTCGAATTATTCGATTGGTCGAATTTCGAATATAACACCATTATTCGATTCGATGGGAGTTTTATTCGCACTCTGCTAGTAAATTGTAATGTGAATTCCGAAAATTTCGTTAGAGAAACCGTTCGACCACAAAGATTTTTTGAAATGTTATATGGGGATAAAAAAAACTATGTATAACTATTTATCACACTTTTAATCTATTAATAACTCAATTTTTATGCACTTAATGTTCTTGTTTCAGCTGACCTAAATTTAAAAATTTTAATGACAAATATAGTGTATAAATACAGTATAAGTTGTGTAAACTTATGTGTTAGAGTTCGTTGTCCTTAAATGGATTATGTATGCAACGTTCTCATTTATATGTATTCGTTGCGGGAATGCCTCTTTAGCTTTTCGCTTAGGACAGTTAGTTACCTTTCTGATAATAAATGTAACAGAAATATAAATTAAATAGAAGCAACTGTTGTTTTTCCGAGCTAGTCTCCGAAATTGTAATCTAGACAACGTTTCATTATACTTTTCCATAAGAGTTAAGCAGTAATGGTATAAAAATTATAGACATAAATAACACAATCTAATGTATCTATATAATGTTTAATACCTTCTGAAGTTGTGAAGGCTCGTCAGGCCAACAAAAGATAGTGAGTTCGAAAAAATACCAGCCCTTTTAGCCTTTGATGCACAGAGTGAATTAGATAAATACACATATATACACTAGAAAAATATACTCCTTTACGCAGTCGAGTAAAAAAAATATCGAGGCAGTCGTAAGGATTGCCGACAGAAGAAAAAATCAAAACAGTGAAATAATCGTGTTCTCTTTTGAATTTTCTCTTGAATTATAGTAGGAATTATTTAAATTTCATATTTTCTATATTGAAAATATAAAAAATAGTCTGTTTCACATATATATGCACTCTGAACAATTATTGTAAACGTTTTTATACAGTTTATTGACTAATCAAACATATAATGGGCTGCGAAATCTCAATACAAAATACTCAATACGTACACAGGCCGCTATACTACGCGTCGTCAGTCTGACGAAAGCCGCGCAAGCGCAATACGCTCGGTCACGTAAAAGAGTTTTCACTTTAAAAACCTATTATTTTGGTAATTGTTTACATAATAACATCAAAATTGTAAAACATACTACTATAATACTTCGATATCAGTATTATATCAACACAATAAAACCATATCATGTTATGTCAATCGTTGCGGTAAGTTGTACATACGCTGAAGATAAGATAAAAGTATGAATGCAAAAAAATATAGTATGTAGTAGATTTTGTTATCACGTTGTTAATGTCAGAAGGTTTGACATAAATAAATGAAAGATCTGACTCCGATTGTGTTGACTTGTAAACGCTTTGGCAGCAGGCTTATGAATCCTCCGTTTATCAACCAAGCAGCAATATTTAAATTGATTAAAAACTAAACACGTACAAATTATTACAGGCGGTAAAAATTCAAGCAAAATGAGAGTAACAGATACTAAGAATTTACAATACACATCTGGTAATAAAATAATAAAAACAATAATAAGTAACGATAGGCAATCATCGTTTCTTTGTTTGCGTGTTGCAGGTGTGCCATTCCTAGAACGCTTTATCTTTACAGAGCGCCGCTTTTGGTTTTCTCACGAAGATTATTGTAGTGCACGCCGTATGTCAGCTGTGTGCCGCTACAGCTTTGACTAGCAGTCGCCTGTGACTTTGAATCCGTATCTATATCTCTATATGTTACGAACAGCGTATAGTCGGTCAGGGAAACCAATTAACACTCTGTAGGCACTGTAACTATTTATCCGGGCAGAGCTACGCTCTACAATAACTTCGACATAGAAGTGTGTGCCGATCAATGATATCTTGGTGGGGTTGGCGCTAGCTCCTTTATAAAGTTCCCTCGGACGTGTTGTAGTGTTACCGTAAGTAAATGATAACATTTAAATCATTTGAATAGCATTTTATTTAATAAAAATATTATAAAGGCCTTATTAAAATCATTAAAATTAATTATGATAATTTATTTTAATTCGCTACTAGGTAGCGTTAGGTTTCTATTCTTGTTTTTGTAATGTAACTGAATTTGTACGAACTCGCGGTCGGGTACTAGTACCCTAATCCTAGTTAATATCATAAATGAGAATATTAGTTTTTTTATATGTTTAACGCTTTAATTACTGAACTGGTCATCATTAAATTTTATACACACTTGTGTGTCAGTGGTACAGAGAAGGACATAGGGTAACTCTTAATCCAGAAAAAAAAATGTTACTCATGAGGGATAGCTTAAATTTATATTAATGCGAGCGAAGCCACGACCTAAAACTAGTATGTTATATAGTTGAGCGCAAATTAAAGCCTGTTTCTTTTTCTCTTTGCTACATTCCTCCTGTAGCTGCCATACCGATAACTACTATCTGCTTTTTAAATTACTTAATTCAGCGGTTTCAGTTGATTTTTGTCTTTGAGGCCTTGCAGTTGCAGTACCGATAAAACTACTGTTCAGTCGTTCTATATACCAATCTCAGTTATCAGTTACATAGAACCTCGGTTATAATCCCACTGCTTTCAATCTACTTCTCACTATGAATTTAACTGAAAAATTCTCATTTGTTTAAAATAACTTTTAACTTTGGACTCAAAGTGTTATTAGTTAAGGTAGCAAATCAATAGTGAGCCTTAATAACATCTGGGTAATGATTAATGTAATAAGTTCAAAGTCCGCGAAACTCATCACGTCGTCGGCGTAATAACTACTATTCATGTTGGCAGCTTTCTACTTCACCTGGCTGCGCCATTGAGTCTGTTTTGCTTTCATTTAACACTTTTCATTTACTGACAATAATGGCAACCAAGTTTGGTTGGTCGAATGGTTTGGCCGTTGCATTGTCAATTTTGAAGCGATGTTGGATTAGTTTGAGAGCGTGTTCGGACGCAGCGTCCATGGACGTAGGTTCGGATCTTTGCAACTGAGTTGGAGCTATCGGTAAAGAAAAACATTATGATGAAACCCGTGACTAATCATGGTGGTAAGGTTTTTTCTAAGTTCACCTAGCTAGCTACCACCCTCAAGTTGAAAGTCTGCTGCCAAGTACCTGTTGATGTGTTCCCGCAGTTGCACCTAAGTGACGGTCTCCTCTCAGTATAGCGTGTTTAGTATTTTAGAACACGTCATCATTTAACATCAGATGAGATTCTGGTCAAACGCTTAAACTAATAAAGTATTAAAAAAACTGCAGGTTTGAACATTGACAAGTATCAACGAATTTTTTGGAAAGGTCAGAAAATATGCAGCCCTCTTTATGGTGAATGGTCATTGTAGCCTATGGACAATCGTAACACCAGGAGCATCGCTGTTGTGTTACCGACTTTAAAGAGTTTCAGTCCTTTTTGAAGTGCCCTATGTGGTCTATTTGATAGTCCTGTACCCGTAGGAAGGACCTGTAGGAAGTATCTGGAGGAATCTAGTACTGGAAATAATTATTTATTGTAATTAACATAGATGAATACTAGCAATATTTTCGTTATTGATTCATAACGAGCTTCATTTCATTAAGGCTAAGGTACAGTTTTGCTTACACACGTCCGCATCCTCTGTAGCAGGAGCAGCACGGGCGTAATCAACTCGACAGTCCACCTAGTATTGGCGATTTCCAACCCCGAAAAGTTCATAATTCCATATTTTTCGCACATACGGCGGTAACTGAAAGAACACTTATTAGGTTCCGGTTTTTGTTCTCAATATTTTATTGTGGATGAATTTTCTACTTCACTTTATTATAGCACATGTAACTGAATTCCGGCAATTGCATTTGAGATAGGATTCTCCCTATTCTTAGCACGTTACCATGTTAGATCATACTGTCATTTAATATCAGATGAGGTTATGGTCAAATGCAAAAACTCTATAGATTAAAAAGAAAATATCTTCACGTATTCAAAATTATTTGCATATAAAGCAAGTTAAAATGAGGACGAATCCGCCGCTCGATGTTTATGACAAAATTTATTGACGATAGGCTTTATAAACGATGACTTGTAAAGTAATGCACATCAAATGAGAGGAACCGCGCTTCTCCGACTTTCCACGGTCGTGAAACTAGTTTGACAACAGTTGATTTGTGCCAACTATATAAAGTAGATGAAGCTCACAAATAAGTGGAGTTAAGTAAAAACATTGAGGTCGATCCACCATTCACCGTTTGCTTCTCGACATATGACCTCGTCGGACGACGGTTCGTTTGGAACGGAAATGTGATAAACGATGCTGCTGGATCTACTACGTCGGAAACTTTATTGTTTGTTTCGCTCTTGTTTTGTTTAATTGTTTATGTTGTTTGCATTAGTTGCGTGTGAATTCTTGGAAATTAAACAAACGATTGATGATGATTGTTTGCTAATAGTATGAAAAGTTTCTAGGAACTTCAACGTTATTCCCTACAAGTAAATTTTAAATTGAAAAGAAATATCTCTGAAGAAAACTGAAAGGAATTTATATACACATAACATAGACGAATATACACAGTTCAAATTTTTTACAGCATGTATTACGTTTTGTAATACCTACTATAATTATAATAAAAAGAAAATTGTGTTACATTATTATGTCAGAGACTAATAAATTAAAGCACATCAGTCCTTCGAGCCTAATTATTTAAATTATATCGGGGAAAACGTTAAATTAATAAACGCATTGAGTGAACAATTTTAATTACCTTACACTATAATGTAATTTCTTCTAGAAGCCTTTCGCGTAGCTTTCAAACACGTTCTCTACATAGTGTAGAGGGTATGATTATGACAGAAGTTAATACAAGCCGAGATCTGTAATTCAATGCGGCTCGAATTGGTACCGTCCATTGAAATCAATGAGATGTGCGCATCTCAGTGTCCCGTTAGCTTCCGCAGTCCAAGCAGATGTGTGGTTTATTTCGTTAACGTTGATTTATGAGGGTCATGCTTTATTTATATACTGGATACAGCTGTTTTGATCATTGTAATCTTATTTATATATTAGCTGTGCCCGCGAATCCGTCCGCATGGAACCTAATGTAAGAAACAGTGACTAATGAAATCATTTGAATGTATTAAGTCCATTTACTTATCTACTTTTCTCTCGTACTTAACTCGCGTCGTTATTAAAATTACAATAACGTTTGAAAGAGTTAATCGATTTTTCCTAAGCAGTACTATAAAATTATTTAGGCCATAGGATACACAAATGATTACTGGAGGTAAAATACTTTTTATATACAATTTCTTAACCTTTGTCTAATCGTCCTCACACATCCCTCGTCGTTCATTCTCTTTCTTCATATCTCTTCCTTCCTATCATCTCTTTCACTCACACATTTGTCTTGTTCATAACGTCATCTTTTTTACATCAGTATTTGCTTTACACCAACAATAAAAAGTACCATAGATAATTTCTCCTTTAGTAGGCAAATGCTATTGTTTCATACATTCAACACTCAGATCTACAACAGGCAATTAGGTTCCTCATACAAAATTAAGTTATGTCCGGGGATGGAAACCACGATTTCTTTGCTTAGTAGTGGAGTTTATTATTATTGCGTCACGAGGCCTGACAATATTGGTAAAAAAATTATTTGAAAATATTTTGGTTAGGAGGAATATACCATACCAGGTTGGAGTGGGCCGTGAGAGTGAAGTCTCAAGTAAACTTATACTTAGGAATCCTTGTTTTCTGTATCATGTATTAATGTAGAATTGCGTGAGATTACGTTGTTCAGTATTTAGGTTCGCCTCGCTCTAGAAATCGACATACGCAATTATATACGAATTCGTTAATAATTAAAATGTATACCTGAGAACAATTCGTTTGTTGTTCGACCTTAGATTTAAAGTTAGGTTTTCTTTATTTTTATTTCAATAATATAAAGATGTATTTGTTCGGCTTTTACTAAACTTTCTTGTCGATAACATGATGCGACTAATCTTTTTTGTTAATAAAGTTTTGTCTGTATAATTTTTTATTCTAAATATTGTGTTCGATATCTCTTACTATACTATGATTCTTAAGTGATTATTTTTTGTTTTTATTTTTAACGTGCTACTCTCGGAAGCTATTGGTCAGATTTTAATAAATAATTTTGGATTTTACACCATATTTATTGAGAAAAGAGAGCAATATATAATATGGGAATCGCGAATTATTAAAAACTAAATTCTAGGAATTCGGTATCCTAACTCTACCCTCCCAATATATTCTTGATAATTTAATGTATGTCCGTAAAAACTTTGAAAACCTGCATTTTATAAAGGACCGGCATGATCTAAATACTAGAAACTGTGACAAACTGGTCGTCCCATGTTTCAGACTTAGCAAAACCAATAATAGTTTCTTAGGTAATAGTGTTAGGTTTTACAATAAAGTCCCAAAACATATTACCGATTTGCCGGACTGTAAATTTAAGCACCATGTCAAGCGGATTTTAGTGTCGAAAGGCTATTATAGAGTGGATCAATACGTGAACGATGGTGACGTCTGGAATTGACTCCTCTCTGTGCATCCACTAAAAACGGTATTGTAACGTATAATGTATTCGATATATATCATTACATTACATAGTATAAAATAAAGTCCCCTACCGCGTCTGTCTGTCTGTCTGTTCGCGTTAAACTCCAAAACTACTGAACGGATTTTCATGCCGTTTTCACCAATGGATAAAGTGATTCACGAGGAACGTTTTGGTATATAATTTGTGAAGGATTTTTTTATAGTCAGGACAATCAAGGCGGGACAACGTCTGCCGGGCTTGCTAGTATGTGATAAAAAGAAGTACCCGATCGAGTTTTTTGCTGGTTCTTCTCGAAGACTGGGTTGTTTTAGACTATAAATAGGTACAGTACAGAAAAAGAACGAATTGCAAACAAAAAATATATGATATGTATGTTTGGATTTACCTAAAAAACGCCTTGAACGAAGTTTATACTGTCTTTGATTTATAAGAACTAATAAATGTTAGTCATACTTTTATAAATACATCTAAACTAAATATACAAAATTGCAGTGTCATGATGTTTGTTCACGATGAACTCCGAAACTACTCAACCGATCTTCATGAAAGTTTACATTTATGTATAAATCGATCCAACTTGAGATATAGGATAAATTATATGTCGATTAATGGCCTCAATATTTTTTAATTAATAATTAAATTATTGTCAATGTTCATTATTGTTATTAATTGTAATTTTAATTCAGTCTCGTACAGATGGCGCTTTAAATTAATTTGTTGACACAAAACTGTAGGGCCGAATATTATAGATATCTCATAGATGTCGTGACGTTTTAATTTTGAATTTCTTTTTCAATAACTGAGCCACAGCAAATAAAATATATAAATAAAATATCACTACCAATAAAATAACTATTCGAAAATAATTATGGTATAAAAACGTGTGCCCATTTTAAATTAACCAATGTATGTAAATAATTGCTGCATTAAAACACGTTGAAAATTTCCTCGAGAAATTTTAATAAGATACAAAATTGCAAAAAAGTAAGCTTCAACTTTCACAGACTTAACTATATTACGGTTAAGTACCTGCTAACTGGAACACCATATAAAATTATAATAATTCTGTGAGCAGATACTGAATGATTTTTGAAATTTGCGTACATTTGCTAAACGTATATTTTTTAATTCATTAGCAGTATGCCGACTTCCCATTGGCAAATCTCTTTAGAAATCTATTCTCACATAAATCCGAGTCAAACTTTTGGAACGTTCTGAATATGGATGCAAATTCAAAAGTATATATATATATATATATATATATATATATATATATATATATATATATATATATATATATAACATTGAGGATAAAGAAATACCGGTTTTAGATTCCTATAATAGTATATTAACTATGTTTTGTATTAAACTCTCGACTATATTATCAATTATGTGCAAGCCCCAACTTACAACAACATATTTTCTGTACTCCTTCAATGTGTATGCAATATTTCATCCTGATAGGTTGTGTAGTTAAGGCGTAGAAACGTAACACTCACATTCGCATTTATAATGTTATAGTTATGATGATTAAAAAATATTTCCAATAAATTGTCAAGAGAAAAAATAAAAATTACTGACACAAATCTCAGAAACATACATAAAAATTCGTAACATCTGAGTCTACAATAATCAAGTATTCACGTTCATTTAGTACCTTAAATTAAATTATACAGTATTGCTACAGTCTAGATATATCAATCTAACGATATAAAGACTAGAGATGTAGTTGACATTAACCGACTTTTCGACGTCCGATTTTTATGTCCGTGTTTATTCATATACGAATGAACATCAACTTACACTTATTTTTCAAACGACAAAGCAATATTTACTGAATGTTGATGTACAATTTTATCTATTTATTTATTCGGCCAGTATCAACATCAGGAACATAATATGAATAGTAATAACATACATGAAAATTGTTAGAATTATTCATGTTACCAATTAAAGTCGATTACAGCATTAATAAGATACAATTAAGTATAAAAATTAAAAGGAAGAGAAGGATAAAATAGCAATAACATTATTGCATACAATAATTAATGCACTATGTAACAATTATATGTCAATTAAAATAAAATAGATATTTAGGTGGCAATGGCATGATGTACAGTATGTACTATCTCTTCTGTAAGTTCCAAAATAATTATTTAAAAAAAAACCTTGTTTAATAAAATTTGAATATAAATATCCTATGTATATGTTCTGGACAAATAAGGAGGCGTAATTAATAATAATGGGGTGTTGGGAGAATCGGCTCATTATTCGGCCAATCGATTACTGTGTCTCCAATCTTTCTGAAGTGTTCCGAATCAGGTTTCGTGTGGTGTAAAATGTACGATCACGATAATAGTAATTTAATACACATCAGTGCAAAATTTTGAACATCGGCTTCAATAATGCCCTAGATTTAGTACGAATAGACTAGGGTATATAATGATTTGTAACAATCTTTGCACATGTCCGTTGGATTTTTTGGGCTTAACGGAGAACGAGTCTGTTATCGAATCGTTTAATAATTTTGTAAAGTATGTGATTATTAATCTTAAGTCATTTAAAGGACTTTGAATAATTATGACGATTCTCTGACTTGTACTTAAATCACGACTGACGAATGTTTGTGACTTTATTATGTATATAATGATCATGCAACGCGTCAAGGGAAAGAGAAATGACTCGTATCAAAATTGCGACTTTCTCTCTCTCCCATTATATTGCTCATTCCGAACATATTTGTGCGAAAACAACAAATTTGGGAAAAAATAACTCGCTGGAACGATATGAGAAGTTAAAGTATATTGCTGTCATATAAATTTTTCGATTCAGTCAATATAGTCGTAAATAAAGTCACCGACATCAGAGTATGCCATAAAATATTCATACAGTCAAACCTATCTTTACGTGACGATGCAATTAGTAGGTTCATCCATCGGGCCGTGGACGCTATGGCGCGGAACTTTGTGGATTACAATTTAAAAATGGCAATAAAAGGTAAGAATGAAGCCGCCATAAAGGAGATAATCTCTATGGAAAATAAGTAATGTAATGTCATAGTTAAGTAAAATAACAACAGTTGCTCAAATGTTAAACGGTTTTTACAAAACTAATAAAATTAATAACAGCAAAAATATGTGCGGAACAAGAGTTGCAGAAAAAAGAAAAAAAAAACCTTTCATTATTTGCGTTATGTAATATAATGGATATTAATTATATAGACATGTAATGAAAATAGTTAGAGTTATTGAAGACGGTGACGCGACGCGGAGTTATCTAACATGTAGGTCTTTTTTTTGCAAATACGGAAAATAAATATTATGAAACTGCACCGAAAGACCACTTAGCACCTTCGAGTTCTGAGATACGGCTACTGAATGTGCAAACAACTTTTACTGAATTATTATAAAATAGCATTTTATATGGAGTATGAAGGAATGTAACACTAATGACCTTGTATTGTTTGGAATTGGGCTTAATTTTAGTATAAAACTGGGTAATTCCCACTTGCTTCGTTGGACATTAAAAATGGCAAACGCTCAATCCAATTGTAATTTCATGATATATATAGAAGATATTATGTCAGAATTTTATCAACTTGACGCAAAGATAAGCGAACGTAAGAGTAAAAATGTAGTAAAAATAAGCTTGTGTAGAAATTTGTAGAATTTATATCTGCTTTCCAATTTAGTTGTTACTTCGTAATAAATAGATCAGTGAATTCATAATTTTCGGTGTTTTCATAAATTTTACATAAAACTAGTATCCCGTGTGGTGTTTCATGTACTCAGGCATTCATCTAAGTCCTCAGTCCTTGTGGAAGGTTTATATGGTGTGGCAGATGTGTGTTTTTTGCCAATCACGGGCAGTTTCTAAAAGTTATTATGTCCATATGGACTTAGTTACAATACATGGGTGAATATTACTTCGTATTTAGGGTACTGATAGAAAAAAAACCTGAACGAAAGTTTAGAAAGTCATAGAGGTGAGATAATTGGTGTTAATACCGATGATCACGCGCTCTGATGATCGTGAAAAAAACTCTCTTATATAACAGTGAAAATTTCATTTTCATTTGTTTTTTTTAAGGCAGAGTTATTGCGTTTTTTTTGGCGGTAAATCAGTTGTAATTTAATAACGGTAACGACTGTTATGACATGTTAACGTCACAATAAAAAAACAGTGCGTGTATCAGTGTTTATACGCGGAGGAAGTGAAACTTCATTGGCTTACAAATATTAAATTATATATATTAGAATTCTCATAAAATATATATTATATGAAATCTCGTAGTATAAATACTTAACTAATATTTGTATACTACAAGACCCCGACAGATACTTATACATACTTACACATACACACAAATATATAGCTAGGTACCTTACGTTTAACGTGTAACGATTTTTTTTCCTTACCGTTTCCATAAGAAGTTTTACTTCAAAAATACATTTTTTTATCTCATATCATTATAATATATCTTTATATATAAATTTCTTCTGTACGTGTGTATGTTACTGAACTCCTCCTAAACGGCTGAACCGATTTTGATGAAATTTTGTGTGCGTGTTCTAGTGGATCCGAGAACAACTTATGCATAAAATAATTTAAAACAAAGAGGCAAAACAAGACAAATCACGACCATTTACCTCTAAGAGTAGATTAATAATGTTAATAAAGTATGAAAAAGCTGAGAGTAGCTGAGAAAGCATACATATATAGATATTTTACACCCAAGCACAGAACTAACTATTAAGTTCATTTTTACGGGGATCGACCCCTCGAGTCGATAACCTTATGTTAAACTTCATCTCGTCTATGAACCAATATAAACAAATTTAAATATAAAAAAATTGTTTATCATATTACTGTATTACAAATTATAATACAAATGCGTACAGAATAAACCATTATAAAAGAGATACATCGAACGCAACAGAACTAGAATAGACTAATAAATGATATCATTTTCTCCAACTTGTCGTTATATCTTGGCTAATTTCAACATCATAAATTATGTTTTGTGTTATTCTGATGTATAAGCAATACTATAGTAAAGTTTATATCCTAAAACCAGGTAATACATATACAACCAGCTTTTAGTTTTATTAAAATTCGTTCAGTACTTTTTGCGTGAAAGAGAAATCCATCCATCTTTACAAACTTTTTTATTTATATCATTAATAGAATAAAATGTTTTAGTATCATAAGTGTTTAGACAACTGTCAGATTCAAAATGCATGTATACGTTTGTGAGTTATGCAAGTACAAATTCGTGATCCACTAAAGTATACAGGTATGTTTAAACTAGTTCGGTGTTATTACAAAAAAGTTAAATACTTGGTTTAAAAAGGTTTCGAATTAAATACACCGCGCTCGCCCGAGGCAATTTCGTGTTATCCTTTTTCACAAGTCTTACCTAACGTAACCAAAGCGAGACAAAAGAGCAAGACGGCGAACATTCAGCGACCGCGGTGCATTTAATACGAAAACTTTTTAAAGCAAGTATTCAATACGTATTTAACTTTTTTGTAATAACACTGGTTAAGTTTAGCTTAGCAAGATTCGTGATGATTGCTATCAAGGCAACAGCCTAAGCCGGGGTTCGGACGTTTTGGCATTTTTGAGCTTGTCGTCAGAGACACAGTCCAAGTCGAGGTTCGGCTGCTCTGACAGCCTTGAGCTTGTTGTCAGTGCCATAGTCCAAGCCGAGGTACGGACGTTTTGGCATTTTTGAGCTTGTCGTCAGAGACACAGTCCAAGTCGAGGTTCGGCTGCTCTGACAGCCTTGAGCTTGTTGTCAGTGCCACAGTCCAAGCCGAGGTTCGGGCACTTTGGCACCCTTGAGCTTGTTATCTGTACCACAGTCCAGGCCGAGGTTTGGATACTTTGTCACCTCGTTGCTAGGCGGCTGGGTTCGTTAAGCGTTCGCCTCACTAGCCCGATGTAACTCAAAAGGCCCGTCAGGCCAATAGCGTTAGGCGATTCTAAAAATAAAACGACGTTACAGAGGTTGTATTAATATGATGTTAACAGAAATAAAAACACTGTGCCCAATAATCGATCAATAAAAAATAATTGTTTCCTCATTACGCTTCTAATTTGTCGGGCATGATTATGCAAATGTGACGACACTTGTAAACCGCTAGAGAAATTTCCTTTCTCATTAACTGCTCTAATGGATATTTAACTATCGTATATTGGACGAGTTATAATCTTAAGTACAAAGCTTGTTCGATAACAAACTGTAAAGCTGTTACTTGCTGGACTTTGACTTGCTGAAATTTGTCTCCAATACGTGGAACGAAATATATCCTTACATTTAAAAATGAGCTAAATCCAATTTTAGCCGTTCCTAATACTTTACGTTAGTTGTCATAATATTCAAATTTTGTACGTGTGAAATATGAAGATCATAAAAAAACTAACCTTATGGATGGCGAAATTTGAACTTCGTTCTAAGTGTATAAAAACTAGAAATTTTAGAAGAAAATAAAAACAAGGTTATATGAACGATTAAAACAGGATTTAGCTCAATTTAAAATGTAACGACATAAATATGGGCATTAATACAACAAATTAGGATTGTTGAGCGATTTGTCTAGTTTCTTTTTAACACAGGTAATTTGATGTATGATGGACCGAGACAGTGTTTGCTTTGGTCACTTCGTTATGAGTACGTGTGAGAAAAAAAGATTGATTCAAATAACTTAAACTAAAACCGTGTTATTACAAAAAAGGTAAATACGTATTAAATACTTGGTTTTATCAAAGTTTCCTAATAAATGCACCGCGCTCGCCCGAGGCAAGTTCGCATTATCCTTTTTCATGAGTCTTACCTAACGTAACCAAAGCGAGACAAAAGAACAAGATGGCGAACAATCAGCGACCGTGTATATAAATATGAGACCTTTTTAAAGCCAGGGTTCAATACGTATTTAACGTTTTTGTAATAACATCGCAGTAGTTTAATAATCAATTAAAGGAACTGTAAGACGGCTAGTTACTAAAAATATGATTCTAGTTAAAAATAACTATCGGGTTAGTAATTCAATAATTTTTATCAAATGTGTTTCTGGAACAAAAATGAAAACATTAACAAAAGGAAAAAATATAATTGAAGTCAACAAAAATCGGTGATTGTTACTAATGTACCTTCTAGTAACAAAAACATTTATGTCGTTGATATAATATTTTATGTTTATTTAACAGTCGATGTTGTATATATAGTATTTGAGTGCTGAGTGTTCATTTAGTGTCGTTTTGCTTAGATGAACTGAACATTGTATGTGCTAACAATATATTGTATCAAATTTCGCATTTGTGAAGATAGTATTTGTGTCCGCATCTCCACATACCCTTTTTTAAATTATATATTGTATTTATAATAATATTTTAACTTTGTTTTTTATCAATCTTTTGGTTGTATTAAAAGCAAGCCCCAAACGGAAGGCTACGTTCCGAGCAGCCAAAAATGTTTGACGAGAGTTGTATGCAGCCCGAATTAAATTGTAGTTGTTCATATTGCCCGGGAAATATAAATAGTGCCCTGAATATTCATTCGCTCCATAATATACAAGTTCGTCTCAATGTCGAAAGTCATACAAGTGATATAATTATAAATACTATTAATTAATACTAATAATGATTACATTAATTGAAATGAAAACATCAGTTATTTAATACTTCATGCTACGCATACATAGTGAAGCTAGAATTGTGCAACTCAAAGGGTATTACAAGGCGAGTAACACATACTTGTTATGCAAATATCGCGTCTCATAATTTGATATACATTACCTTAAGCGATGTACTTGGTTCTTACGCGATCGGTTATTGACTTTATAGGGTTTAGTTTGATTTATTTATGATAGCTATGCCTGCGACTCCGTCCACGTGGAACCTAATGTAAAAAAACAGTGACTAATAAAATCATCAGAATGTATTAAGTCCATTTACTTATCTACTTTTATCACGTACTTAAGTCGCGTCGTCGTTAAAATTACAATAACTTTTGATATAGTGAACCGATTTTAATGAAACCAACACTTAATGTTACTCAAGGATATACTTTATGATTTTCTTGGTCAGGGTTATCGTGTACGCAGTACTTTAGCAGTGATGCGTGTTTAAACAAACAGACAGACAGACTTTTCTAAAAATGATTGAAATATATTTTATTACTTATTCCAAGACACCTGCAACAATTTTTTTCACAAAAATCTAAAAAGTACAGACACGTTAGATTTGCAATCTTATGATGTGTATAGATATATTTTCCGAACGAAAATATGTCTTATATTTGAAAAAAAAAGTATATAATACTTACTAGTTCTTTATCGTTATAGTACACAGTATAAGTAAAAAATGATGTCGTATTTATTTGTTACTAGCGGATGCGGCAGACGTTGTCTCGCCCATATTATAAAAAAATACTTGACAAATTATATACCAAAACGTTCCTCGTGAATCACTTTATCCACCGGTGAAAACCGCTTGAAAATCCGTTCAGTAGTTTTGGAGTTTATTGCGAACAGACAGACAGACAGACGCGGTAGGGGACTTTGTTTTATACTATGTAATGATTAGCATTCTAGCATTTATTAGATTTGATCTATCATTTGCAAACAGTACTTATTACCCTATGTACTTTCCTGTACCGTAAAAACGTGTATGCAAAATGTTATGATGATTGGTTGCTTAGTTAAGATGTTAAAGCGTAACAAACAAATAAACACATCTTCGCAAATAAAATATTACTTGGATAAACACAGACGAAGTCCCCGGCGATAGCTAGTCGTCAATAAACAAAGTTCAGTTATTGTCTTAAAAAAGTTAGCAGTACAATCAGCAAGGTGATAAACTGTGTCGTTACATTTCAAAATAAACTAAATCCATTTTTAGCCGTTCCTACTACTTTACGTTATTTTTTAAAATCTTCAAATTTGGTCATGTAACATATGAAAATTATAAAAAAAAAACTAAAAGCACTTATGGGCGGCAAAATTTGAACTTTGTTCTCAGTGTATTAAAACTGGAAATCGTTATAAAGTTAAATAAGTTATATAAACGATTAAAAATGGATTTAGCTCATTTTTAAAATGTAACGACTAAATTGACAATGAGAATGACTTCAATTTTGTCTTCTATATTTCATTTACGAATGATATATATCAGTTTAATATCTAAGGAAGGATGTAGTTTATATTTGTCGTGGTATTTGTAGCATGCGGCGTGTTGGCGACGCCTGAGGATGGATTCCTTTAAATCTGATAATTATTTATAACGTATTTATTACCAGGCTTTCTGCTGTTCATCTTACCGATGCAATGCAATGTGGAAATTAAATCGTATCTTCTACAGATTAAAGTCTATATTATAGTGTTATGGGTTATTAATACAAATAGCAAGCACTGAGTTTATTAAGCCAGTTACTGTGCTCATGTAACTATATCAAGGTTAAACCGAGATTCAGTTCATTGCGACATGTCTAAACGATTATTTTTAAAACTGGCTTAATGGATTTAATTTTCAAATTATTTGTATTGTCATACGAGTTTTCTTTTCCTGTGGGATGGGTATAAAATTCTCATCCGTAACCTTTTTGTGTGACGAGAAGTGGTGGAGGTAAACACTGTGTCGGGTACAGTGTTATAAACGCCGGTTTTTGTCCGATCACTGAAGTTAAGCAACGTCGGGCGCAGTCAGTACTTGGATACCTCTGGGAACACCGCGTGACGTTGGCTTTTTCTTGTACTTTTTTTAGTACTTAATAGCTTCATTATAATTTAATTATTTAGATTGCGACAAAGTACATATAAGCAAAATGGTATGCATAAATTCGTTATGTCCTTAGATTAGACTATATAATATAGTAACTTGGTGGAGTGTGTTGAATTGTAGAAGTTATTTTGCGTGAATAGAGTCGGCTTACACTGGTCACTTAACTGCAATCACAGGTCGTTTTTTAGACGGCGCGCTGACTTGATTTCGCACTGAATAGGGTTGCCATGACATATCTTTTTCTATTTAATATATTATACGTATACTACCACAAAATTCAGTTTTTCAATCTACTAAATAAGCTTTACCTGATAAATTAGGTGTTAATAATGATAAGACAAAATAAAAGTTTATCGATTAAGTCAGAGTGCGTGAATTGATTCTAAGAATTTGCATTACACGAAAATAATTATTAAAAAGGAATAAGCAGAAATTAGTGAAATCCAGTATGTGTCTAGTATACAAAGTATCCAGAATGATACAGTATAATAAATAAATGTAATGTTTGCTTTAAACATGTCTTAAAATTGCATAAATTAATCAATGAATAGGATTAATGAAGACTCATCGAATACATTCTAGTGGTAATACTCTAATTAAACTGATACGATAAATGAACTATTAAACTTACTTGTAGTATGTAACTTAATGTAGAACTTATCTTAATTAATACTTTATTTCTTAGCTTTTTGTCGGAAATATATTTATGACTAGCTGTGCCCGTGACTTCGTCCACGTGGAACTTTATTAAAAAAAACAGTGATTAATAAAGTCATCTGAATGTATTAAGTCCAATTACTTATCTACTTTTCTCTCGTACTTACGCCGCGTCGTCATTAAAATTACAATAAGTTTTGATAGAGTGGACCGATTCTAATGAAACAAAGACTAAGTGGTTTTATTGTGAACCCAGTACTTTAGCAGTGATGCGTGTTCATACAAACCAACAGACAGACATGTCTAAAAATGATTGAAATGTATTTTATTATTTATTCCAAGACACCTGCAACAATTTTCACAAAAATCGAAAAAGTACAGACACGTCAGATTTACATTATTATTATATGTATAGATAACTATGACAGTGGCAGCCCTAAACCGACAAGCGTTGGTTCTCAAATCGATTCTTATCAAAACACGGTCGACGACTTAGTTCAACGAACCTATTGTATAAGCGTTTTTAATTTAAAATAAGAAATCTTCACGCCGTCACGTCCACCGAAATTATATTACGCAGTGTGATATCACTCCAACCAACGTAATAATCAATAGTGAAGTAAATTTTTAAATTAGCTTGAAGAATTTTTAGTCAATAATGTCGCAAACGGACAATTAAGAATTAGTTACGATAAATTAAGTAATCTATATGTTAATACGTGAAGAAAACTTTGTAGCCCTTTTTAAGCACATTGCATGCAAGCAGTACTGAGAGATTTGCATATGGAGAAAATGCGTAGAAATATAAAATTTATGTATAAAATGAGGTACAATTACTACACATTATAAAACAAAGTCCTCTGCCACGTCTGTCTGTCAGTCTATTCACGACAAACTCAAAAACTACTGAACGGATTTTTCATGCGGTTTTCACCAGTAGATAAAGTGATTCATGGGGAATGTTTAGGTATATAATTTGTCAAGGTTTTTTTTATTATCAAGGCGGCACAACATCCGCTGGGCACGCTAGTATACAAATATAAAAAAAAAAACATTCGTTGTCTATTGACAGAATTTACAAAATCTCAAATACAACATTGAAACAAACAGTAGTCTATGGTTAAACAATCATTTTGAGTATAGATTATCACTAAAGAAGTTGCATATCATATATAATTTGTAAATTTAAAATCATCGAATTTTTAATATGAAAAGAAAATTAATGCAGAAGGAAGTATTTATACGCACTTGCAGCTGACGTCATAGAATTAAATTTAAAAAAAATGCAATGACTACAGAGGTGCATTCATTGCCAAAACAATCAAGAAAAGAATTTCATAATTGTTGAAATTTTTAAAGTTGAAATAATTGTTCAAATTATGAAGTGGTTTAAGTTGTAGGAAAAATATGTTATATCCAAGATTGGTTATCTGGGGGTTTTGTTTTCTTTTTATCTCTGACGCTAGTAGCAAAGGAAATACGTATTTAGTATCAAATCTACTGGATACAAATACGTTAATAGTAAACGCGTAAGAAGTATGAACATGCGAATCCAAATGTTTGAGTTTTTAGTAGAAGTAAAAGCATTTTCTTTCGCGCGTCTAACTATCTGCAAATATGCCGCCCAACGTATGTCATTATTTCGATAGCTACTTTTAAGATTAATTAAATACAAACCGATCTTCTCTTTTTATATGTAAAAATAGATGTTGGTATATTTGGAATCAATAAACTCCAGTATCGTTTGATTGACAATCACGAAAGTTCTTTTTTTATGGAAAAAGATTTGTATTGTAACTCACCTCTAGGTGACGCTAGACTGTATTTTATTGTTAATGTTATATCGCTATAAAAAGTGGTCGAACTTGCGAGCGGTTGCTATTATGATATAAAAAATAGGTTGTGTCGTAAAGACACATGATAGAAGTGAAACTTTTAATATTACAGGGAAGCATTTTAATTAAAAAAATAATACAAAAGCCGTCACATGGTGTTCCCAGGCGGTCATCCATCATAGTATTGACCGCGTCCGACGTTTGCTTAACTTCGATGGTCGGACGAGAACTGGTGTTTTCGACACTCTATCCGACACAGTGTTTACCCCCACCACTTTTCGTCTCACAAAGAGGTTGTGGATTAGAATTTCAAAATACAAATTTCATTTCAAAAGCTACTATCACAATAGTTGATTTGTTGGTAGGTGTAGAGTAAATGTACAGAAACGGGTTTTATAATCATAGCCCACATATAGAAATCTGTTGTACCTGAGGCAGTTATCAAACAACTAACCTTGCGAAAACACCTTTGATCCGTTCTCGTAGCGCTACATTCCTATCCACGTTCCATTTGTTTCAAATAAGAAAAAAAAATTGCTTTCGCTTTCGAACGTTTCGCGTGAATCGAAACGTCGGGACAATATGGCTGTAAATGTGAATAAATAAAAAATGGAATGATACGGAGATATCAAAAATATTTTCACTTGTTCGTCATAAAATATATACGACATATGGTACAATTTTTTACAGCGATAAAAAAATACACAAATTGAAACAAGTAAATGAGTAGTTCTATCCAATAAGTAAGACCGTAAGTGTACTAACAGGATATAAATTTTGTAGCTTAGTTTTGGTTGGTTACCCGCGACACAGGATTTAATTCCTAGTGCGGGAATCTACAGTTTATTTTTATCATGTATGATAAATAACGACTTTTTTATTTATTTAGCTCTACACTTTTACAGAAATCTTAAATAACATAGCTGAATGTAATAAAAAGTTTTACGTTGTAATCAAGAAAGTATTTAAACATTACCTATAGTCATTACATAGTATAAAACAAAGTCCCCTACTGCGTCTGTCTGTCTGTCTGTTCGCGATAAACTCAAAAACTACTGAACGGATTTTCAAGCGGTTTTCACCCGTGGATAAAGTGATTCATGAGGAACATTTTGGTATATAATTTGTCAAGGATTTTTTTATAATCAGGGCGGGACAACGTCTGCCGGGCCCGCTAGTAATCGATAATTGCAATTTTTATACTTGAAGGTAGAAGCTATTTATTTCTTTTATTAACTACTGGAAATATTTAAAAAAAATCTTATGTCTTTTCTTGTAATCTTTTTTTTATATCATAGGAGGCAAACGAACAGGTGCGTCACCTGATGTTAAGTGATCACCACCGTCCATAGACACTAGCCACCCCAGGGGGTCGCAAATGCATTGCCATCTTGTGTTTAAGGGGAAGAGGAGGAAGTTGGGAGGGGAAGTGGGCCCCCAGCGGTCTCGCTGACGAACGAAACGCAACAATGCAAGCACTGTTATTACACGTCGGTTTTCTGTGAGAGGGGGGTACTACCCCGGGCGAGCCGACCCTGAATGCAAACCTGAATGAAACCAGTAATAGCTTCAGCGTGGCTGTACCACCTGGTGAATTTAATAATATAGTGACCGCTCAGTTTAAACGAAATGGAAGTTGACATTTCTTATGATTATTAAGTCTATATAATTATTAAAAAATGTTGTTACTTCATTATCAAACGAGGAACTCAAGTATCGAGAAAGGACTTATTTAGGGGCCTTCTCCATTATACATATATTACCGTTAAATTAGAGAAGTTAGTTATCTTACATATTATCTAGTTATGTGCATATCTAGGGAGATCCATTAAAGTGCCAAAATTGTTTCATTTCCGATTTAAGTGGAATGAGCATACGCCGGTAAAAGTTAAATCCTCTCCTGACGTATGTAGTAACCTTGCTAGGATAGGATATGTTGGACTTGTGATAGAAATAAACGCGAGCGGCAAGCGTTTGCAGAAAACTATTAATTGAATAATCAGTTAATAAGCAAACAACCTAGGTTGTGTCCATTTCCAGTGTTTTAGACCTTAATGGTAACATATACTGTCTTTATATGTTTTGAGTTAAAGTCGTCCTTTGATAAAAATAAATAGGATAATACTCTTTTGGGATTGCTGGATTGAAAAGTTATTTCCATGTATTTGGCCTTCTAACAGTATTTTATTCCAGGCCCAGCGTATTACAATCATCGACCAAATCGTTATCTGCTATCAGATGTGGTTGTGATACAAATTACTCTAACATTAGCAGTTCAAATTGTGCACTTTTGACGTAATAATTTGAAAATATTTATGCTCCAGCAATAAACGAAGCATAACGCGGTGCAGAGAAAGTGCTACATTTGTTATGCATCTTGTACTAACTGCGTTTGTTTTGTTTGTTTACGTGTTTAGACGTCTCGCTTCGGTGGTAGGCTAAGCGATTTTTGAATACCGTATGTTGCATGATGCTACTAGCGGTTAGATATGTTTTTTATGCAGTAATAATGTGGTAAACCGACACGCTGCTTATTTACCTATAGCTATTTACAATCAACTACAAAATATATCGAAGTCCTAAGTGTGGCTACGCAATAGGCGGTTGCTATTATTGAAGAAGCTATTAGGACGGCTTGTTTGTAACTGTGTGTTACAAATTAATCATTTGACATAAAACGCAGCAGCGTAAGTCATGTTGCATTACGGTAGAACAGGTGTGAGCGTGACCCTTATTAATTTTTTCATGCATTGCAAAACGATGGCTTATACGACATTCTACGATGCTTCTCGAATATATAGAATACATCTTCAAGAGGTTAATATGGTTGTGATAACATAATTAAAAAAAAATAAAGAATTCCGTCTCATTCTTATAAACCATAAAAACGGTGCGACCCTTATCAAGAAGTAATATTTTTGTAATATTTCTTGCTATTTGTTGGAAGCCAAAATTAAGAAGAAAACAAAAATTAAGTGTAAAATGTTTGGGATAAAACCTTAATTTATAATCCTACCGTCATATTTCGATTATACGACATATCATCATCATTACATAGTATAAAACAAAGTCACCTACCGCGTCTGTCTGTCTGTCTGTCTGTCGTTCGCGATAAACTCAAAAACTACTGAACGGATTTTCAAGTGGTTTTCACCAGTGGATAAAGTGATTTACGAGGAACATTTTGGTAAATAATTTGTCAAGCATTTTTTATAATCAGGGCGGGACAACATCTGCCGGGACCGCTAGTTACATTATTTTTTCGATGAAGGAAAACATCGTAGCGGAATTTTTGTTATTATCTAGTGTCTATAATTCGCAATTTGCTTTCTTGTACAGCTTTTATGTCGATTATATGTTATCATAAATATATACGGCTACAGTACATTCTAAGAATGAAACTCTCCCTTATAGAGAAAGTCTTGACTGACAGTTAGTTTCTTGGCGTGTAATAAGTGTTAAAATGTTCATAATTTGTGTGAAAATTATGGCCTTTTCTTTGCTCATTACTTTTAATGTTTACTGTTCTTAAAGAAATTTAATATCAAAGTAGATATGAGTTTATTAAACTATCGTAAAACTGACATTGTAAGTAAGATGATGGTCCTAATTTATAAGATTTTTGAAGTGATAAATGGCTTTGAAATTCTGATCCGCAAGCTCTTTGGGTGACGAAAAGGGGTGAGGGCAAACACCGTGTCGGGTAGAGTGTCGAAAACACCGGTTCTCGGCCGATCACAAAAGTTAAGCAACGTTGAGCGCGGTCGGTACTTGGATGCGTGACCGCCTGGCAACACTGCGGGACGTTGGCTTTTTCTTATATATTTTCAATTAAAATGTTACCTTGGTTCACTTCTATCGTGTGTTGTTTGACGACACAACCTATGTTTAGCTATAAACCAAAAATATAATTCCTGTTATTGTTAGGTGTAAGTTTATGAAGCTTTGAATTTGTTTGAATTACTTTCACTGAAATACATAATCCATAGAAAATATTCCCTGTTGTTGCATTTCAAATATGACAAAGAATTGAAACATTCAGAATATTTACTTAAATTTATGTCAAACTCTACGAATCTACGGGAGTAGAGAGAAATAAAGGTTGTCTGCGAACCACCTTTAAAAGTGAATGCACATATTTTTGCTATTCATACAAAACTACCGATCCACCCCGGTTTTACCTAATATAGGAGCCTTGACCGTTTAAATCCAATTTTTGCCCTTCGTTCCGTATAGATACGAAAAAAAATTCAAAATAAACTAAATTAATTATTCTATTATTTCCTATCCACTTCACTTGTGCAAAATACCTAAACTTTATTGGATAAAACACCACCAATATTACAGAATATAGAGCCAAATAACACAAGATTATGAATAACATATAAAATCCACTACATGACATTCCAAGATCGCGCCAAAAATTCAATTTTTGACAACTAATATAAATGACGTATTTTAATTAATACACGATGTTAGTATTGCCATATCCAAGGTCTAATTGATGATAATCTCTGTCGAGTACTCCAGTTTTAATTATAATAAAGCTGTAACCCGTGCACCTGTGCCTCAACAAACGAATATGGAGCGAGGTAAGTAAGGTAAGGTAACCCACAAACTATATAATTATAGTAATCGATCATTCGGAACACGGCCGGTTATGTGTTTCACAACATTTTATTTTATATCTATGATTTATTAACCTTGCAACACAAAGGAGGTGGGTCTCCATATGGAGTCTACGCGTTGAAATATATATTATCTATATATCAAAACTTGACGTCGGCAAATATGACGCAGATACACTACAACACCGTTTGACAGATAATAATGAGAGTTGGTGCAAGTAAGTGATTGTTTATAGAGGTTTTAATGCAATCTATGTTAGTTTAGACTTAAACTAGCTTCTGTGGAATGAAATGGAAGCGTGGAATATTGACATTGGGCTAACTAACACGCAGCGGAAGCTATTTAAAAATGAAAAAAAAAAAACGATATTGAAACATTCTTCATTGGTGCTCCGCTCCTATTCGTTTTCGCGTGATGATATATAGCCTATAGCCGTCCTCGATAAATGAACTATCTAACACTGAATTAATAATTAATTAAAAAATAATTTTTGAAATCGGAGCGGAAACTTACATATTACCATACAAACTTTCATCCCCTATTTCCTATTGTTATTTTACACCCTTGAGGGTAAAACTCTTATAAATTTTGAATGTCATATTTATTTATATCGAATCAACAGTCTAAAAAATAAGTTTCAAGCTTTTAGTTCTACTAAAAAGATGATACTTCCGCACAACATTTCAACCCCCCTTTCAACCCATGCAACTATTTTTCGCATTAAAAAGGCTTTCTCAGGCTCTAGACTATCTGTGTACCAAATTTCATTTAAATCGATGCAGTAGTTTATGCGTGAAACCGCGACAGACAGAGTTACTTTCGCATTTATAATATTAGTAAGGATGATACCGCCGGTAAATGACGCCGGGCTGTATTTTATTGGTAATCCTTACCATTCTTATAAATCGAAAAGTAAGTTTATTTGTATATGCAAATTTATTATATTTAATTGTGTGGCTAAATAGAGTATCTATCTTTTATTAATCGATTACTCTATTTGTCACTGCGAAGTTTAATTTGTCAACTGTGTTTTTGAAGTGAATCTTCTTATGCAAGACCTTGGTAATTCTAATCGGCAATCTTTTTGTATGACGAAAAGTGATTGGTGTAAATATTTTGTCGGTTAGGTTGTTGAAAACAACGGTTCTCGTCCGATGACCGAAGTTAAGTAACGTCGGGCGCGGTCAGTACTTGGATGGGTGACCGCGTGTCAACATCGCGTCATGTTGGCTTTTTCTTGTATATTTTTAATTAAAATGTTTCACTGTAATACAAAAGTGACACTTCTATCGTGTGTCTTTACGACACATCCTGTGTTTTTTGTTACGCTTTCACGCCTTAACTACTCAACCGATCATTCGGAAATTTTGCATACAGATTTTTAGTAAGAACATAAGGTACATACTTTTAACCCAGAAAATACATGCTGTTCTTGAGAAATAGGTGAAATTTATATTAATGCGAGCGAAGTCGCAGGAAAAAGCTAGTCATTTATAAATATACAAATGTAGACACAATCGCTGATAGGTGCTAGTCAATCATATGCGATTAGAAGACGTCATACAATTTAATAGATAAATACGCTAATAGAATATACCGCACACAATGAAAACAATTAACCAATACGAGTTAATTATTGTATTAACAGTCACGTTTCGCTCTAAGCCGTTGGTTTCATTTGCATATAATACGTGTAATGGTTGCAAATACGACAGCTTACAGCCGCTTAGGTTTGTAAATGCGCTCCCGGGGCTAATCTCAGCGAACGTGTTTCACTCCGGACGGTTCCGGTTCAGTGCTTTGTCATAACTTATCTTGTCGTCTCAATCGGTAGTCGAATTTTGTTTACCAACATTTGGACGCAAAGGAAGCTGAGATTAATCCGTGAAATACATAGACAAATAAAAAAAAAGGTCGAGGCAGTTATAACGACTGGCGACAGTAGTGAAAACTCAAAACAATTGAATAAATGTGCTCTCTTTTGAATTCTCATATTAACTATAGTGTGAATGACAATATTTAAATTACAGAATTTGTTTATTGGAATTATTTACATTGGCGTGGTTTTCATATCTATTGTCAGTCGGGGCAATAATTTTACACATTTTTATAAAATCCATTAATCAATCAAACGTAAGATGAACTGCAAAATATTAATATTACATGTACACAGACCTATACTACGCGTCGCTAGTCTGACGCAAGCCGCCCAAGCGCAATACGGTCGGTCATGCTTATGTAGCATGTCATGACGCGAATTTATAAATTTATCTCCTGCCAAATATACCGCTAAACGCGCCTAAAAAAGTTTTTACTTAAATAATTGCTGAGTATAACTTTGTATTAACACCGCCATAGTGTCACACATCCAGTTACCGCCATAGTTCCGGGATTCGCCGATGTGTATACTTACATACCAGACTGTTCTTTATTTTTTTTATGACGACCCCAAAACCTCTTTCTTTAGATGAAAAGACGGAGAGAAGGATTTAGTAAGGGCAACACATTCCGCTAGATGATCTAAGTTCTTAGTTTTGAAAAAAAATCGATGAAATGTAAAGACCTTATAACAGTTGAAAAATTTCTGCATAAACATTATTTGAACAAAAAATTAACTGAATGAAAGTATATCTTCTTGCAGCACGCGTGATCGTAACGAAAAATAAAGATTTTTTTTCCTAATGTTTTTTTTTGCACAAGGAAGATTTTTCCGGATTTTAACACGCGGCTTACAGCCTGGTTAAATCTGATTACATCTTACTGTTGTATTATTCACAGGGCTAAAACAAAATGTAATTATTTTCCTGCATATACCAAAGTTTGTTTTTAAGGAACTGCATAGACCGTCTATAAAAAACATAAAGGTGTGATTATGATGCATGTAGTTACGTGTAAAACATCTTAAATTCTAAATGCGTAGTAAATAAATGAATACAGCTTACACTACGTCTTGAACAATAAAACGGATGCATTTCCTGCATCGTTCGTCGCCATTGGCGCTACCTTCCCAGAAGTAATTATCTTGTGTACGTAACTTGGGTTCTTTTAAGGGATATATTTTAAGTGGATTATAAAGAAATAAACATTTTGAAACAGGAAACTATGTATTTTTTATATTTTACTAGCGGGTCTGGCACACGTTGTCTTGCTTTGAAATTTTTGAAGTTATACTTCTTTTGGCGCGTTAGGGGAAAATGATGAGAGTAAATTTTTAAGATGCGCGCGCACACCGTCACGAAAAACCGACACCCTGTAGTTAGCTACAGTCAACATTTTGCTTCTTTGTATTTGTTGTTTGTATTTCTTTGAATTAAAACTTTCATTGTACTAATACCTTTTTTCTATTGTTAGTGTCATTTTTTCTACAAACGTAGAATAAGGCGAAAGATAAAATTTTTCAAAAGATTTTTATCTTGTTACGCCAAAGAAGTATAACTTCTAACGCGTGTACACACATACACTTTTTTTAAGTCAAAAGGCAGCGCCACCTGTCGTGTCAAATTATGAATTTAAACTAATCCTGAATTCACCAGAAACACATACAAAAAATTCATCAAAATCGGCCCAACCGTTTAGAAGGATTTCAGTTACATACACACTTACAGAAGAATTATCATTACATAGTATAAAACAAAGTCCCCTACCGCGTCTGTCTGTTCGCGATAAACTCAAAAACTACTGAACGGATTTGCAAGCAGCTTTCACCAGTGGATAAAGTGATTCATGAGGAACGTTTTGGTATATAATTTGTCAAGGATTTTTTTATAATTAGGGCGGGACAACGTCTGCCGGTCCCGCTAGTATATTTATAAAGATAGGCATTTGACCATAATCTCATCTGATGTTAAATGAAGACGTGGTCTAAGACCGTAAACGCACCAAACTTAGAGGTTGGCTCTCAAATGCAGCTGCCGGAACACACCAACAAGTGCTTGGCGAAAGGGTTCTCAACTTGAGGATGCTAGAACCGAGCGGACTTAGAAAAAACCCTACCATCATGCTGTTGTCTCATCACGATGTTTTCTTTCGCTTACTCAACTCTATAACTCTTTTTTGCTTCCAAGTTACTTGCTACAATTTATGATTACTACGATCCCCAGTATACCTATGAAATGATCCCTATGAAAAAGCATAATGATATGTGGATACCAAAACAGTGCAGGATGTATATGTATATAATAAAGTAAGAAGACATTTATCTGCAAGTATATCTCGTAGAAATCGGCTTAGTTATCTCGAAGATGAGATATCTTAGATAAACAACAGACCATCGATTTTTATTTATGTGTCGATATTATCAAAACTTATACATTGAATCCGAAGGTTTATGCCCAGTGGTTGGATTAAAAAGACTGACAAAATAATATAGTATAAAAAAACGCAATTCTTTCGTTATACAAAAATAAATAATTTAAAAAAAGAGTTAAATAAATCGGTGTCGACATTCTATGGACAGCACCTATGTTATTCGACCTATAAATCGTAGGCTATACATTAAGGCAAGTTATATTTATTGCGAAAAATAAAATAATATACGCAACGAAACAAAAAAAAGAACGACCAATGAGGTTTTAAATAATTATTGTAAAAAAATATATTGTTATCTTCGTTCTTCTAAAGTAATAAATTAAAAAGAACAAAAGCGGAGGCTACAATGTGTACTGGTTCTGGTTTGATACTTGGAACTAGAATTCGTAGACAATAATGTAGACCAGACGTATTTGTAGATCTTATAGATTCGTAACGCCTGTTCAGTGTTATTAATAGCGCACGTGGGAGGTGAGTGACCTTGGGATATAGCAAAAACGGTCAGCAAAAACATTATGCCTCTTCGAGGGCAATCGCGGACTCTTGAGCGTTATAAATGCTCTTCCTATTGTCATTATATAAATCAGCTGATTACATTAAAAATAATAAACGCACACGTAAATGTAAAACGTTGTTAAAACCTGACATATCATTAAAATGAAAACCTTTTCGTATTAATATTATATATGAAAATGTTTGTACGATGAATGGGTGTAATTCTTTCACGCAAATATACTGAACGGATTATGATGAAACAATAATATACCTTCAACCTGGACTTAAAACCGAACGGTTTCTTTACAAGTCTTTACATATATAATTCTTCTACCCATGTGTATGTGACTGAACTTCTTAACGGTTGGACTGATTTTGATGGTATTTTTTGTGTGTTTCACTGGATTCAAGAATGGTTTAGATTTATAATTAAATCTTTTTTATTTTCAAGACGGGACAACGTCCGCCGCGTCCTCTATTCTGTTTATAAATGACGTACTTCTGAAGTAACAAACATTTAAAAAAATACATCCAAATTCAGAACCTCTTTCTTTTTAGAGTCGGTTGAAAAGTATGCAATTATCTCATTATGTTAGCCAGTTACAAACATATTAAAGTACGAAACCGCGAACACAGGATATTAAGTTCATTAGCGTTGACTATTCGACCTTAATAACATCATTTAAGACAATAGCCATATAAGATTATTCTGGATTCAAAACGACCGTTACAGTTTCAATGTCAACTCGGGTTGATGACTCGGAAAAATGGCGTGTTCCCGTCGCGTCGCGTCACATATGCGCCCGCGCAATCATAAATCACACGACAAGTTAGTTACATAATAGTTTTGATCTTGTTACATATATTTTAGATATTTGTAGATAAGAGGTATTAGTTTTATTAAAGTTTAGCGATTAATTCCTTTAAGTCAATCTTCTTATGGGAGGGCTTTAAAATTCTGATCAGCAAACTTTTTATGCGACAAAACGTGGTGGGGGTAAACACTGTGTATTCACACACTTCTATAGATAAACTATAGATATTTTTTTCACTATTTTTCATTTCATTCGGTCAATTTATTCACTAAACGTGTTTTGTTTCGTTACTTACGTTACGTTACTTATTATGTACTATCTTCGACTTTCTTAGTTTAAATTAATTCATAAATGATTGTAAAACTGTCATAACGATTACCAATGAATATAATTAAAAAAAATCAGTGATATCGTCGGACCTCCTTTGTGGTTTTTTATTCTATACGACACATTTCTCAGTAAAATTAAATCAAAACAGTTTTTAGACTACTTTAGTAATCTATTTACACAGACATTGTAAACCTTTAAATCTCCTGGTCAAAAAAATACGAACTTTTGTTCTAAAGGCAGGTATACAACGTGTATGAAATTATTGTGAATATGGTCTAGCGCCTGTGTCTTGTCTCTTATATAAAATGGTGTAAATGATTATTGCATCTTTTTTCATGTTGATTAAAGAGCATTCGTCATAAATGATTCCTTTTTTTATTCGATTGTATTTTATGTATAAATCAGCAGACCGTTAAATTTCAATTTAATTTTCGATTTATCAGCAGAATGCGTTAAGTTAATTTATTTGTATCTTAAAATTAAAAGGACATAAGTCACCATTGTTTTTAACTTATGTACTTATACCATAAGTATATAGCATAGATACTTTTGTATAATAAATATATTTGCAGCAAAAAACGGTTCAAAGATTGAAACGCTAAATTACAAACATAATCCCTAAAAAGCTAAAGGCAGTTCTAATCTATACGAACAAATAGAAGAGTTGTCGACCAAAGAGATTTTGTTCAAAACGACATCACGAAAAATCTTCAAGAAATAAATCATATACAATTACACAATCTCACGTCACAAAACAGTTTGCGATTGTGTGCAATAAACGACGTTTTTTTTTTAATTCATTTTGTAGTACAACGATCAAGAATCAAGAACAACAATTTTTATTTTGAATTCAATAAGTACTATACCATATCCTTTTCCAAGTTCCAATCTGTATACCAAAATATATAAAAATGAGTTTATCGATTTAGGTATAGAATTATGAAACCGCATAACCTTTAACTTTACTCGCAGGTTTGTTACTCTATGGGTTTAGGTCTGAACGCTGACGCATCGCATGTTAATATCAGCACCTCCAGATATCAGTATTTTTTTATCATTTTTTTGTCACTTTTTACAAAAATATACATTTATTTTTAATTTACACTATTCTTAATCCAAATTTATTAAATTTTATTTTCTGTTTTTTAGTTGGATTTTATATGAAAGCGTGTTTTTTTAAACTATTATTTATTTTTCATTTTTTAGTAAAAAAAAAATTTTAACTTTTTTTTTCGGATTATTGCATTGTCATCGACCTTTGACAGGTGTGCAAAGTTTGAATTAAATCTGATCGTTCAAAGTAGGACAAAATCGAGCTCAAAGGGGTCGGTTACAAACATACATACAGGTGAAGCTAATAAAAGCGTGATAAAAAGTGACATACAGATTTTCGCATCTACAATATTAGTACTGATGACATACAAATATTAAACTTGTACATAAACTTGATAAAAAAATCTTTGTAATGAATCTGCCGGAACAGAATGCGGTATTAGGTATTTGAGAGAGACGTCTGTGTAAGACTAACGTTAATGCGTAATTCCGTTACGCGGCGCGTGCGCAGTGACCGTTAGTGTAGTCATTCAATAGATCTTTCTTCTTAAAGTAGAATTATATAGTGTACAAGCTGTGCCCGCGACTTCGTCCGCGTGGAACTTGATGTACAAAACAGTGACTAATAAAGTCATTTGAATCTATTAAGTCTAATTACTATCTACTTTTCTCTCATAGTTAAGTCGCGTCGTCATTAATATTACAATAACTTTTGATAGACCGAATCGATTTCAATGAAACAAAGACTAAATGTGACTCGAAGGTATGCTTGATATGATTGTCTTGGTTTTATCATGGACGTATTACTTTAGCGGTGATGCGGGTTCAAACAAACAGACAATCGTTTCTAAAAATGTTTGAAATGTATTTTATTACTTATTCCGAGACACCTGCAACAGTTTTCTTTACAAAAATATAAAAAGGACAGACGCAATAGATTTATATTCTTATTATATGTATAGATTGAAACAATTACTCTCCTGCATATGGTATGGATCTGGCAATTTTTTTGTATTGTGTAGCATTTGATCGTAGCCTCTTCTAACGTTGAATGACGATGCGGTCTAATATGGTAGTTAAAAAATACGCTAAAAAAAAGTGGGACTGGCTTTCAAGTGCAGCTGTCGGAACACAGCAACAGGTAGTTGGCGACAGGTTCTCAACTTGAAGTTGATAGATAGCCAGCCGAACTTAAAAAAACCGCTATCGCTATGCTAGGGTTGCATTACTATGTTTTCCTTCAGCGAAAGTTCAGACTCAATTACAAGAATTAGAACCTACGTCAATAGACACGGTGTCCGAACTTGTTACTGTACAATTAAATAATTCGAGAGTTATATTAAAACCCAAATAAGAATTTCTATGTAACTAAAAACAGATGTCTAGAATTGTTTTGAAAAAATGAGTGCGTGTACCGTCACACGCGATTAAAGTAAAACGTTTTAAATATTTTTGATTTTGTCAATAAATAGTTTATAAACAAATGAATCAAAATTTTTAATAAAAAATATTAAATTGAATAATAATAAAACCAAGATCTCTAGAATTAATTTGAAAAAATGAGTGCGTGTACCGTCACATGCGATTGAAGTAAAACGTTTTAAATATTTTTGATTTTGTCAATAAATAGTTTATAAACAAATGAATCAAAATTTATAATAAAAAATATTAAATTGAATAATAATAAAACCATACAACAGAATTAATTATGTATAATTACAAGGGCGCGCGACCGTGCTGCGATCTGATTTCAATGTAAGTAAGTAGCAAATTAAATCAAAGATTCATTATCTGTAGTGCCATCTATCAGCTAATTCGGAACTTAAATAACAGTGGAAATATTATTAGCAATTCTTTGTTATAAAATATATAAAAGTACGAACAGATTACTATGATATGTAACGAATTAAATTAATTATGGTTTAATAGAAGTTATGGTTAAGTTTATTAACAGGATGGTACAGAAACGTGACGTCATATGTCCGTAACGGACTTCCGTTGCATTGTCGTCCAGTTACCTGCTAGTCGCGCCTAAAGAAGTTTTATTTCAATAAAAACTCCTTTTCCTCCCATCTAGGATAATTTAATCTATCTCTTTCGGTGATGATTAAAATGATACAGGAAAGAACGAGATGCGACGATACTTGTATGTGTCGTTCTGTCTTTTTGTATTCTGCTGTGTTTTCTACTAAACTTTTACACTGTTTATTATTACTACTTTACACTATGTGGACGTATCTAGTAGCCGAGAAGTCGCGCAGTTAGTGTGATCAAGTTTTAGTGTGGTCGTCATAATTGTCAACTCTCTGTCTGGGTGTTTTTTTTTTTTTTTTTCGAACTGACTACGCTATTGACCAAGCAAGGTCTTAACAGCTTCACCGGACTACTAAGGCGAGCGCTTAAGGCACTCAGCCGAATTTATTTTGACAACTAGCTCAAGGGTGCGCGGCACACCTCGGCTTTGGCTGTTGCCTGATACATGCAATTCGCGACCTATCTGAGCTAACCTAAGCTAAGCTAACTATTCATACATATATGAGTTGTTGAAACATATATGTGTACCAAGCATACATACCTCAACAACCCTTATATATATTTCGTATCGGATAATATTCTAAACTGTTTTAGTTTGATAAGGGAAAAAAAAAAATATATAAAACCCTTCCACTTGCATGTGTAAGCGTGTATGCGTGCACGTGTGTGGAGCTGTCTGGGTGTTAAAAATCCATATACGTACATTAGTTGTTAAGTTAGTTCAGTTTGTATTAAATCGCCGTTCTTTTAATTGAGTCCTCATATATAGTGTCGTTAGTCGGTTCGAATTCTCATAACGTGCACTATTTTATTCAAAACGTGTTTCGTTTTGTTTATGCCAATAATATGACATACTTCGTGACACTCGTACGGACGATTAGTTAGCATAATTTTTAAAATGACATAACGTCACGTATTCGTATCTATTTTGGATCTATACGATTGGTATAATTTCTGCTTTCCCAAAGGACACGATGCGGTCGTCTTACTAATGGTTTGCGTTCTCGATCGTATTTCGATTTAAAATTATTTTTGGACAAATTCTTATTAACAAATCTGAGCTCTATGACGTTGCTTTGTAAATATACAGTAATTAACGATCATAAATTTAAATCAAATTAAAGTATCATTTTATAATTTAGGCCCTGAGAAGGCGCTTATTAAAGTCAATGCTAGTACCGGTTCGGAAAACAACCCCGTCATCGACAAGAACCGGCAAATAACTCGATCTGGTTAATCTCTTCATGTTACATAATTTTACAAAACATACGTAGTTACATCGTATTTAGTGGAAGCACAGAGAGGAGCTTCATTTCCAGACGTCACAATCGTTCACATATTTGTCCACCCTATAATAGCCTTTAGATATTAAAACTCACTTGACATGGGTCTTGAACACACTATCCGGCAAATCGGTAACGTGTTTTGGGATTTTGTTATAAAATCTAACACTATTATCTAAAAAACTGTTTTTGGACTTAGTGAGCCTGAAGCATGGAATGACCATTTGTTGCAGTTTCTAGTATTTAAATTATATAGGTCTATTACTAGATCCAGCATATCTAAGTTTTTGCACACATACATTAAATTATCAAGAATATATTGGGAGAGCATAGTTAAGATACTGAATAGTCTTTAATAGAATCACAAAACGGGGGATCGAAAATTTTATAAATTAGAATAACATTAAATAATTATAAAAACAAAATAGTTGTTGGTGTTTTGTAGAAAGGACGAATAATTAACATATTTGAAGCTGGTGTAAAGTGTTGGCGTAAACGTAATAATAAAATAAATCAAGTTAAAAATATGGTGAGGTTATGTTGACATCTGACTCGAGAATAAGAGGTACTGTAGCCTCACGCCTACACGTTCACACACATTATTACATATGTTGTTGAACGTGTACTTGGCTTGAGGCACTACAGTGCCTCCGGATGATTCGCGGGCCCCGTATTATACTCGTATTTGCTAATTGCTCAAACTAAAATTAAGCACAGACTCAGACTTTATTATTTAAATTGTATACGAACTCGTATGTTTTAATATTTTCTATAAGTATATCATTTTTAATTGTATAAAACGTCCTTTTGTACACTAATGAAAACTGAGTAAAAATGTCTACATACTACGTTGTTGATCGATAACGAAACGGTCTGATTGACGTCGTTTCATTTTAATCTATGCAAAGGGTTTTGTTTTTTTGCATGTTTCGATACGGTTACGATCATGGTATGGACCGATGTAAGGTATCTTAATCCACTGTATCAAAAGATTGTGTTAAATATCATGATTGTTTTAGGATTTTCTTTAGGATATAAAGTACAACCTTGATGTTAGTTTTTACTGTAGTGTAGTTAGTTACTCATTATTGATGTATTTAATTTGTCTGCAATGTCTACGTACTCGTCTTTGACAATATACCATGTATGATAATTTACTAAATAAGTACCAGTTTTGTATCTAGTTAAACGTGGAAGAAGGGCTTAATTAATAACAGTTTTCGCATTTCTGTGAACTTTTAATTAGTATAATGAGGGAAAATTACATTTCACCGTTATTCATAACAAAAAGCAATAAAAAGCGCTTTTATGCTTGGAATGATAGCTGACCTTATTTATCAAATAAAATAGTATATATTTCATTAAAAAATCACATGACTATGGAGAATAAGGTAGCAATTATTTAATTAATTTCCCATACCATTGTATAATATCTTATAACTCATGTTACGCAGAACTTTTGTTATATAATGCTTTGTTTCAATAGACCCTATTTTCTTTAGGTATAAATTTTGTAATATATTATTTTTATATAAATTTCCTACTATCAAATGTATGAGAGTTATGTAGTACATAATTGGTTATGTGTAAATTAATACATACAGTTATGATGAAATTTTTTACAAAGATTGTCTATTCGAAGTTGAATTGTTTTGAAGTTGGTTACTTTGAACTGACGCGAAACAATTCATTATAATTATTGATATATTTAATTAGGTCTACGAATAGTCTTAATATGTTCACAAAATTAGAATTTCATTTAAAGAAGAAAATACACTAAGGCTTTTAAAACGTTATGCATATTATAAACATAAAACCTAAAGTCATGTAGTCAGTAGTCCGGTGAAGCTGTTAAGACCTTGCTTGGTCAATAGCGTAGTCAGTTCGAAAAAAAAAAAAAAAAAAACTAAAGTCATAAAACAAGTACAAATAATGAAATTATTCCAATTCTGTAAACTAATTTAATATTGAAAATTAGTTGTTAGTGATATCTAGAAAAGAAACATCATCGGTACATCTGGTAAATTAACAATAAATGACTATAAATAATACCTTGTACATCAGTAGAACAAAAACTATAAAGTTTTGATGATAAATATACGAAAAAAGGTAAGTCAAATAGAATTCCTTAACGGCTATTCACAATCATTGGGACGTTTTCAGACCCAGTGGTAGGGTTTTAACGTACATAAGTGTCAGTGACATAACTACACCATCTCAGGCCCGTGGTAAATTCATTGAATGAGGCTCAAGGGCCCCAGTAACAATCGTCATGCTGTAATTTAATTTTAATAAACCATTGAATTAATGGCCCCATCAGGCTGGGCCCCGTGGTATTTTGCCACCTCTGCTACTTTATAGTTACGTTACTGATAAGAGCCTTCTTAGATCTTAAATAAAGTAATGTATTTTCGATGCTGATCTGCAAATACTAAAATAATACTAAATTTGACACGCTGTGCTGCGTACTGGTGGTGGTCTACTTTAATTACTCTATCATTGAACTGATACATACAAATATGATTTTTAAGTAGATTTATTTTTTGTCACCGAATGTCTATCGCGGAGAAAGCCTATTAAAATAGAAGGAACATTTTTCTTTGATACACCCCGATAAAGCCATTAATAATTAGTATATAGTAAATAACTAAAGCAAACATAAAATTTACCGTTCGGTTTTGTTGTGGGAATAATAATAATAAAGTGAGAACAAAAATGAGTATGTTCTCGTTTCACTTACATTAAAAGATTCATTTTATCTCTGTTCTCATTGTAAGGAAATAGTTTCGAAGAAATGTGATTTCTCATATTCCGCATCACGCTGGTTCACATGGCTAGTGGTGCAGTTGCTCTCTAGTTGGGTAAATGGAGCAAAGAAAACAATGAAGCGTCTAGAACGCGATCTTTTTTTTCATACGCTACTGGCATATTATATTACAGTTAATCCGCCAACACTCGTTGAGTAGTTGCAACACCGTCTCAATTTTTGCTTTGATTTTCGCTGTTATCTTTTTATTAACACTAAGTACACATTATATTGTATGTTTATTACGATTTTTAATGAAATCTTAAGTGACTGTTCTTGTTATTAAATTTTACATGCATTATAATTATTACATAATAACATATATCCAATAGTTTTTGGAGGCATCGTAAATTGTCATGTTTTCGTATTATTATTTTATTCATAATATCAAGTTATTTGACAGTATATTATGTAACATTGTTGGCATCTTACATAACGTATCACGCAAATATTATTGTAGTAGCCGACCCGTGCCCACTTCGTTGGGCGGTAATAGGCATTATCAAGCTACAGCTTTTCTCTAGAAATCAATTAAATCATATATATCTCATAATTAAGGCAGCGTTCGTAAGAAACGTTTTCGTTCGACCATTTTTCTCCGACTCCCCAGATATTACCCCCTACAACCTCACAAACTTTACCTCTTTATAATATTAGTATAGATTATAGATAATATAATTAGTTAATAGTTTCTGCCCGCGACTTCGCACGCGTGGAATAGTTATTTTGGGGTAAGGCGCCGCGGAAGCTCTCAAAAGGAAAAAATACCCCGATTTTAAAACATTTTCCATTGTTGCTCTGTTCCTATTAGTCTTAGCGTGATGATATGTAGCCTATGACACTCATAAATAACGTGGCTTTCCAAAATGTTCCATCACATACAAATATTTTGCGAACAATTTTAATTCATGGATAATATTTTTGTTCCCATCTTCATTAAGAAAATTTATTTATTTTAAGTTAAATTAGTTATCATTATAGATTTGTAATCAAATTATTTTAAAAGCAAGTATTCAATACGCATTTAACTTTTTTGTCATAATACGGTTGGTCTATATCTAAAAAAATATCACGATATCTTCATTTAGAGTTATAAAGATAAAAAAATTCAATTTTTATAAGCAAAAAAATTTTTTTTTTGCACTACGCATTAAGTGATGTGTATTTTTTGACATGCAAATGTGGAGTTAGCGGTGTGTTGCGCATGTCATGCTAAGTCGCCGGTATCAGCTAGTCTTCAATAAAAAAGATACGTTGCCAAAGTGGGAAGAATATACCGTTTATGTGAAAATGTATTTTCAATTAAATTATAAATGTAAAAGAAAGTTTAGTATATTTATGAGTTTCTGCATAGAAACTGGGTAATGATAAAAAATAATGTCAAAAGACAAGTTTAACCAACATAAACGGAACAGAAACGTGGTAGGCGGAAGAAATTAGTATAAAATGTATAAGTATACATTTTTCTAAAACCATATCATTGGCACACTCTCCGAAACCAGTTCTTTTACGGAACTGTGCTAATGGTTTTACAATATATTTATTTAAACCGGTTTTATATACACACGCACGCACACACATCAGAATAAATGCATTATTGCAGAAACGAAATATAAATGTAATTCCAGTTTACATTTTAGGCTTTATGTTCTAGTTAGTGTGGCACCCGCTTACACCGTTCTGTAATTTGTCGTACGCAGGTGTTGCAGTTTGTTGCATAATATCCAACGGTGCTCGGTTACATAACGGTGTGTAGGGTCGCCGGTGTGGTTATACGGTCAACGATATCTGTGAAATGGAAGGAAATTATATCTTATATCTAAACGTTATGCCAAATAGTATGTATACGGTACGTTTTACCGCATTTGATGATTTTCTTTTGTACTTATTAGTAACTAGTGTTTGCTTACGGTTTCGGTCGTGTAGTACATTTTTCAGTACAATCTTTTTGGATGAAAGGTACTGGGTGTCCTTTATTTTATTGTATTGTATAGAATGTGCATAAAAAAAATCATGATTATCTGTTGAGTAGTTAAGACATGAAAGCGTAACAGACAAACAAACAAAATCAGTTTTATATTTGGACTATTTATATATACGCGTGGGATTCTATTTAAAAAAAAAGCAGCCTAAGTTATTTTTTATAATATCAACTATATGTTAGTGGAAGTCTCGTCAAAATGAATCCAACCGTTTTGTAGTTTATACGGCATAAATAGAGAGATATACAAACATTTTAATGTTTCTTTTCGTTATATGTACCTTATATACCTTCAAATCCATTGAATAACAAACAGCTATTATGAAATCACAAACACTTCAATTTTATTTATTTGTATAGAAGAACCAAGTAAATTGGTTATGTCTTCGATCAACAATAACGGTTATGTGCTTTACGATTTGTAACTTTTTTTTTAACACGGAAAATCCGTACAGATACCCACCCTAGCCGGGCAGCTGAGGGTGGGGTATGCCCGACTTGCACGGACTAAAACCGCATGGTGCCTTCTCAAACCTATTGGCCGGGGAGCAGGAGCTGCCGTCTGGCACTGTGTCTACTCCCTGGCAGGTGTCAGCCCCTCAGCAGGGACCCCATCGCGGTCTGAGGGGTCAGAGCGGTAGACTTGCGGTAGATTTGTAACATAAAAACCGAATGAATTCGCCTTGTTTGATATGTAATGATTATTATATAAAAATATATATACATTAACAATTAGCTGTAACTAGTTAGTTAAGTTTAATAATCATATCGTGTCTTGCTCACTTTAATATTGTATTTAAGCTGCAGTAGACTCAAAATGATTTCAGAAAAAAGGTATGAACCAAGAGTCTGCAGCAAAAAATAATAAATCATTACCACTGATATACAAAAACCCAAGATGCACACTTAACGTCTCACAGACGGCACACAAAAACGAGTGCATTATGCAGACATTTCAAATAGTCTCGCGTTGCTTGCGTCCTTGTACAAACAATTTAAAATCATTCAGTTAAGGTTGAATTTGCAAAATAATAAGTTTATCGTAGGACTATAACTATGTATATTTATTGGGGAGTTTTGCGGCCGGTTTTGAGCGCTACTTTTATTCGGGACCGTGTGTATTGGGTTTTTATATGTCAATGATTATAACCCAACATATGTAACGAAAAGGGTGAATGTGGTTGAATGTAGGATTCTTGTTTGTTGGTACTGAGAATAATATTATTATTCCCAGTTAATTTAAGATGGGAAGTCGCCTCCCACGATCTATTGTTCGCTCGTCGTGTCTAAATGTAAATTTGTACGATTATCTAATGCATCCAGCATTGTCAGACATTATGAGGTGTTAATGCATTTATTATTTAAATTTCAATATCGTTTTACCAATGAAAATAAACGGATGGACCACCCAATGTCAAATTTATTGTTCTTCACTTAAAATTATTCGAGAATTTATGTCTATTTGCATATGAATCAGATGAACTATACCGCTCTATTCGACTTAGGTACTGGGATATATATATATATAGATGGTGGTATAAGAACGATAAACTGGCTGATAATAGTGCATGTTGGCACAATTTATAATTTTTTTAATGGGGTCCGTTTTTGTTCTGTTCATTTGTCTGCCCGCGACTTCGTTCTCAAATTTTGGTAAAGATTTTTTCTTACAATTTCAGCAATGCACTAAATATGTTATCTACAATTATTACTACTACCTGTAAACTCAATCTCTGTATGTTAGTAGTATCGTTGACTGTGATATCTATCCAGATATAATAGCTGTTTCCGAGACTTCGTCCACGTGGAATAGTTACTTTGGGCTAACGCTAACACGCAGAGGAAGCTCTCAAGAGGAAAAAAACCCTGATTTTGAAACATTATTTATTGGTGCGCCACTCCTATTGGTCTTAGCGTGATGATATATAGTCTATGCCCTATAACCTTCCACGATAAATAAGCTATATAACACTGAAAGAATTTTTCAAATCGGACCAGTAGTTTCTGAGATTACCCCCTACAGCATCACAAACTCACAAACTTTACCTCTTTATAATATTGATAGTATAGTATATAGATATATGATATTTAAGTCGAGATGATCTAGTGGTTTGACCGGTGTAATATCATTTTGATGTTCACAGGTTCTAACTCCAGCATATGCCAACATTTTTTTTTCGGAATTTGCGTACTCATTTAAATTGGTAACACTATCGGGTGACGGTGATGGAAAACATCGTGAGGAAACATGAAACTGAGGAATGTTCTTGCAGTACTACTGTATGTGGGAAATCATAGAACTGTGGATTTCTCAGAGCTTGAAATCGCCAATACATCTTGGGCTGGCGTGGCGCGGTAATTATGCCAATACCTTCCTTCGGGAAGAGGCCTATGGTTCTGCAGTGGGTTTCCAACAGGTTGATGTTAATGATGATATATCATATTGTTCATAAGTTTTATATTGTATTTCATTGCGGGTGAAATCGCTGGGGGTCACTAGTTCAATAAATAATTAATTTACGCTTTAAATTCCTGCATATATAAGTATTGTAATGTTTAGCATAGACTTCGAATATGTTGTGCAATAAGATTTTTTTTATAAATTATTAATAACTAGCACCCACCCGTGGCTTTCTCTGCGCTTGTATGTTTATAAATGATTTACCTGAACTTTTAAAAGTTTACGCAGCGCTCACTGAGATAGCTTTCAAATGACGCGATTTTTTCAAACATATTTACCACTTACCGTTATATTTTGGCCAATTGAAAAAATATCTTTGTAGATTATAGACAATGTGTTATTTTGCTATATAAACTATAATGCTGTGAATTTCATGAAAATCCTTTTAGTAGTTATTGTTTGAAAACGTAAGAAATATCCATCCATCATTAAAAAGTTTCTCTTTTATATTAATAAGATTAGGATTCCTCAGCGAGTTTGTCTGCGTATTTTTCAGCATACTCAAGATAAAGAAATGCATATTTTCTCTATAAATCCCTAACTACCTCTTTGTAAAATTTCATTGTAATCGCTTTAGACTTCAGAGATTTGATTCTGATCATATAAGAAACAGACTGTAGTTGAATATTATTGTGTATCAGATCTCTAAAGATACAAATGTTGCGTTTTGAAATAAATAATATTTCATTCCGTTATTGATACGAGATCAAAACATAATAGTGTTTGTAGTAAAAATATAAGTGTCATAATGTTTAGTAAAACACGGTGTTTTCCAACATTAAATTGTGGTTTTTCACTAATTAAATCGCAGTAATTAATTCGTTCCGTTCTGGTAAATGCCGCGCCTACGTTTTGCGTTCAACGGGTTGGCGTTTGCGGCACGATATGATGGCCGTTATGACGTTTGTCCGATCATGAAGTTTAGTATAAATTAATAACTACGTTTGAACAAGCAAATTGCTTCTCTTTATTGTGAAAAATGACGTAAAATTAGTCTTAATATTTATTTAATTTTAGGACACAAAATTAATTTAGTACACTAATTTCTAAATTTTATATATGTATGACTATATACTATACATCGGTCTATAGTATATTACACTATATTTAACCATATAATATGGTCCTTGCAAACAAATCTTTTTAGAGTAAATGAAAGAAAAAGTCTTTATTGTTGGAAAACGATTACAAACAACGAGATAATTAAAGAAAATATATACATAGTGTAAACAACAGTGTTTTGTACTAAAAAAACCAGCGCCGTTTCACAGAATACTTAATAGATTACAATTATTAGTATATAGTTATTTACAACACAACTCGGCAGTTATATTTTTCAATATTCGTCGCTGGTCAGCACAACTACTACCTCAGGTAAACTCGCGTCTATGTGAAATGTAAATAAAGCATCATTTGATTATATCTTTGTCCAGAATAAATCGACATTACTATAATGTGTTAAAACGGCCAGCATAGCGTGCCGCTATTATAGGTATATTCTAGTTTATACCAGACGGGGTTATAACTGGAATATTATATACTGTACTCAGTCGTAGAATTTTTTATCTTGTATAATATTGCAACATAGTGTTTATTTGGATCTGGTTTGATTTTCATAAGTTCTTGCGTGCCTGGAAGGGGACAATTCGAACCGATTCGATAAATCACACAGTTACCCGGATATAAAGGGCGTTTAAGTAATACGTAGGCACCAAAGGTGGGAAAAGCGTACGTTTTGCTTGTCTTTGATGACAAGAGAAAGAAGTATAGATCAGTAATAATTACTTATTTATTTTTCGTAATTTTTGAAGCGAATTTTTTAGGTGTTATGAACAGTGAACGGATGTGAACCGTCACGCTCGGGTCGGTGTCACTGAACCGGGATTTCTCGGCTCCATTCATCATGAATCGAATTTACCGTAGAAGGAACGTTTCGTTCCAATAAGTATTTTTTTAGATTTGCCTTTTATTTAGTAATGTTATGTATGTTTTGTATATAAAAAGTATATCATTTAAATTATATATATTGTACGTATACAATTAGTGCCTAAACCTGCATTTAAAATTTTTCACTTCTATCGCGTGGTCATAGGTACACACCCACTTTTTCTTTTAATTCTTACGATCGCTTCTATGAGATTCTTTCTATGCATACGGATATCATTGGTTTAACTCGCGATTCTGTTTTTTTCTATTTCCTTTTTCTGCAGTCAGCATACAAAGAAAAGTTTACGATAACATGTTTTCTAATTAATAAATCATTACATACTTAAGGGCCCTTTCTAATATATTAGTGTAAAAAGTAGAAATGTGGAACGTAGAATGAATAGGGGAAGCCTAGTTTTTAATGTTTGTGATACTTTAGTTCGATTTATCAACAGGTTGTGGCTGATAGCGATCGTGAACAATTTTCGTTTAGAGCTAAATAATGTAACCACTCCGCTTATGTGATTTTAGTTTTTGCTATTGATTTTTTAGTGTATATTTTAAAACGAGACACGCTGCGGGGCTTGTCTCGTATTTATTTTGAATTACTGTCAACCTAACAAAAATTCCTAATAAGAGAAGAAACATGATTGTTTTGTCTTTAAGAATGCGTTCTGTTGAATAAGTCTAACTTTATTAGATTTATGAGATAGAGATATGTTTGATTATTGTTTGGTGTATTTAATGAAGGTGGTATGTTCATTTTGTACAAAAAATAACATGGAAAAATTTGCGGTCAATTGTTAGAAAAATATGAAATTTTATTTAAAATCAACATAGGAATTCACGTATACTGTCGTTTAGAAATAATCCTCGTGTACTGTTGAAATGTCGTGAGCTCAACATATTCTTTAAAAGTCAAAGAACCAAGGATAATTTATGAGTGAACGTAGTAAATATAAAATTATGTAGTTTACGTTCATTTTTAACGGTACATTATTCTACTGTAAACTCTGAAGTCATCTGAGTGTTCACATTAGTAACGTAACGTTTGATCAATGTGTGAGTGGGTAAATGTTAATAAAATAGTAGTTTTCGTAACTGAAATATATGATGACATAAGTTATTTGAGATAGACGAATGATGTGTCGTCTCTTGGTATATCATATTACACGGGAAGCTCTATAAGACTTCATATAATATGCTTGGTACACATATATGTTTCAATAACTCATATATGTATGAATATGTAGCTTAGCTTAAGTTAGCTCAGATAGGTCGCGAATTGTATGAATCAGGCAACAGCCCAAGCCGAGGTGTGCCGTGCACCCTTGAGCTAGTTGTCAAAATAAAATCGGCTGAGTGTCTTAAACGCTCGCCTTAGTGGTCCGGTGAAACTGTTGCTAGGTCAATTGCGTTGTCAGATCGAGAAAAAAAAAATGAATTTTGTATAAAGATTAGTGAAATAAATCAAAAACAGTTATAAAAATTGCCTTGCGTTTATTGTGGTCCACGGAGAATGTCATAATGTGGAGTATCTGGTGGCGTTACTCACACTTAAGTAATTGCTCTAAAGTCTAGGCGAAATAGATATAGATACAGTATTCATTTTGATGTGGCGCGTCGGGGAGAATAACCAGATAGTCGGCTTAGTTCGGTTTCGTATAGCGTTATCTCTGTCTATCGCAGTCATTGCGCTGTGCGATAGAGAGAACGTTTTACAAAACCGAAACAAGACGCTCTTCACATCTCACTCTTCTCCCCGACGTGTCATCTCAAATTCTGGTTAATGTGCCCTAAGTATATAAAAGTAGGTTTTTTTTATTGTGACGTTTATGCATTTTATGTTACGGAGACTATTGTATATTTCAATGATTGTTTGAAGTATAATAATTTGTTTTAGTGATTTCTTATTCTATATGAAATTGTGCTTAAAGAATATATTTAACAAGATGCAGTCTTACAGGACTAAAACAAAAAAAAAAGTTAATGTATTCAATTATTAGAGAGGATATCGTGATCTTATTATGTATAGATTTACAGTCCATCGGTTATTGAAACTGGAACTGGTAAGAGATTTTCAAGTTACGTCTGTAAAATGTTATTAATACTGTCTAGCTTCTATAGAAAGAAATAATGATATGTAGATTACATGGTTCTCTGAAAAATTTCCCAGTAAAATTCTCATCAAAATCGGTTTACTAATTAGGAGATCATCCCGAAAAAAGGGGTCGTTTAAATATTATGTAAACAGAATTTTGTAATACCTGGCCGTCCCCTCCTCATGGTCAGCAAAAGTAAGCAATGGTTTAACACCCCTCCCAGGCTTATGTTAATATTTATATCCGTATTTTTTAATCTGTTCAAGATTCCTTATTGATTCACAGGCAGCAGTTATCTAGTCTAGAAATAAAGAGTTTATAATCTATGGATTACGAATCTATAAGATTAATCATGTTATAGTGGTTCGCTACTAGGGCGATGGTAGCCCAGCGAATAAAACCGCCTCACATATCAGACCTACACATCCAAATCCCCCATCTCTTAAGTCATCAAAAATAAGCAAATGGAAAGCCTTTCCGCCACCCCTTTACTCCTTACATAATACTTCAACGGCACCAAACGGAAATAGAAACTAAAAAACAACAACTAAATACTAAAAGAGATACAAAACAATAATAATAATTAAGAAAAAACATATTAAAACGATGATATCATGTCAAAATTAATCCAAAAATGAGTCCAAGTTTTTATTGAATTGAGAAAGTTAAATGTTTGCTAGATGATTTTATTGCGGTTTTGACGAAAAAAAATACGGTGGCAATTATAGCGGAACCATTGCGAAAGCCGCACGTGCGCACGCGGCACAATTAAACACACCGACAAACAGACCGAAACATAATTATAACGAATAACGTTAATTATAGGATCGTCTGGTATAATATTTATTAACAAAAACCACGTTTATTGACTCGCCGAGATTGTTTATTTTAGTTTGTCGTTTTATATTAGCTTTTATATACGATAAAGTGCAATTTATACGTTTATGTGTCTTAGTGTAGTCACAATTGAATTGAAATTTTCATAGACGGCCACAGCACGGCGTTTTGTGAAGTCCGCATCAAATATTTTAACCGCTCTTAATGTAACTGCACAGACCACAAATATGGATATAAATACGTATTGTATTATATATAACAATAAGACAACTTAAAGATAAAATAATGCCAGTTTTAGATTCCTATAACAATATTTTAACATTGTTTTGTATTAAAGTTTTGACGATGTTATGCGCAATCCCGAACTAAGGGCTATATTCTGAGCGGTTAGAAGACTTTTAAACAAATCATAATTTAAAGAGTTTTATAAATTATTGCGTAGCCTTTATATAATTTAAGGCTTGTGTTAACGTCATCATGCTAAGTCTAGAAAGGCTCTCAAATGACATTGATTGAAACAAAAACACGTGCTTACCACTGGACTATCTAAAAAAATAACGGTGTTATTACAAAAAAGGGTAAATACTTGGTTTAAAAAGGTATCGAATTAAATGCACCGCGCTCGCCCAAGGTAAGTTCGCGTTATCCTTTTTCGCAAGTCTAACCTAGTCTAAAAGTCTAACCACAGCGAGACAAAAGAGCAAGATGGCGAACATTCAGCAACCGCGGTGCATTTAATTCGAAACCTTTTTAAAGCAAGTATTGAATACGTATTTAACTTTTTTGTAGTAACACCGTATGGGTTTCAACTCCTTACAAACGCATATCGACCTGCACTGATCAACAGGCCATTGATAGCATAAGTCTGTCAAAAGAAAACCGTATTTATTACAAAATTTGAAAAACGAACAATTCTATAATGTAAAATTATTATTTAAAAAAATGCCTACAAATTTAAAAACATAAAACGTGTTTTAAAAAATCAGCCGAGTGGTGAAAGATATGTCCGCAACTTAAAGGCGCGGTAGTTTATCAAACGCTTAATTGTAGGATACGAAATAGATGCTAAATCTGTAATTCTTTACTTCTGGTAGTTGTTCAAAAATTATAACTTAATAATATATTATTTTTTGTTTCAGGTGAGAGTTTTGCCTTTCTTCAAAATGTGTTCACGCAACTTCGAACAAATAACTTAAGGCAAGTGTTTATCATATTAACAATTATGGAATTAACTGCATAAGTAGAGAGGTAAACATAATCCGTGTTATTACAAAAAAGTTAAATACGTATTGAATACTTGCTTTAAAAAAGTTTAGATACTTTTGTGTTAAATGCACCGCGCTTGCCGACGGTAGCTGTGGCAAGATCTGTTATCCTTTTTCGCAAGTCTAACCTAACCTAACCAAACAGAGATAAAAGAGCAATATGTCGAACGTTCAGCGAGCGTTGTGAAATTAATACGTAAGTATCCAAACTTTTTTAAAGCAAGTATTCAATACGTATTTAACTTTTTTGTAATAGCACCCATTATTTGCAATCCTAGTGGAGCAATGGCAGTAATCCCTACTATTCAGTGGAAAGGCAATGAGTTCTATTTCTATAAACGCCTGTTTTTGGTGCGATGAGCATGTGTGTCTGTGTATCGGTGTTAAACATTTACACGGTTTATCAGTTACAACACAATACATGTTAAGTTTGGAATTAAATAGCCGTGCGTGAAATGCAACCCATAATGCAATTGAATAATAATGTATATGATATTAAATCTTAAATGAAATAAAGGCATACTTAATCTAATTTGTGTTTGTTAAACAAATACCTAAACTACAAGAAAATATGTAATTACTATAAGCGATATTTTTTGCTGTGTATACGGTAATAGACATAGTAGTAAGCGTGGCCGACTGTGTTGCGCTTGCGCGGCTTCCGTAGGACTAACTACGCGTAGTATAAAGGCCTTCGTAGATCTAATATTGATATTTTGTATTGAGATTGTGCAGCGTATCATATATTTGATTAATTTAATGCTCTCTTGCGTAATGCTTGAGTGCCAATAGATGTGAAAACCAGACTAATGATAATAAATTTAATTTACAAATTATGAAATCTAAATAATTCACACTATAAATTAATATAAAATTCAAAACAGAACACAGTAATTCTATTGTATTGAGTTTTCACTTCTGTCGGCAGTCTTTATGACTGCCTCGATCTTTTTTATCGTTTTTAGCGGGGGTTACCTACCTTGACAAGAATCCTGCATCACACATACTTGTAGCCTTTCAGGCTCGATCGATCGTAGTGTAACAATATTGAGGTGGATCGCAAGCAGTTTAAGTTTGAGCATCGCTGATATAATGTGTTCATGCTATGGACCACTTAATCGTTCCATCGCATCTTGCGTTCTTAACTTAACTTAGAACTCTGTTCAATATATTTTGTTGAAAAATCATTATTTAAAAATACTGTGAATAAAACAACCATAACGGTTTGTATAAAATTAAAAAAAAAATCTATTGTAAGGTTACGTCAGGTTTAGCTGTAAAACCACACCTTTGATACAAAATAAAGTAATTATCTAACATAATTATTATCTAGAGTCACGCAGTCATTCTGTGTATCCTTGGCATAGTTGAATATAATAGTTATTATTTATACACTATGTTATTATTTCGGCATGTAATCTATCGGTCGGATGTCGCGTTTAGTATACATATAAGAGGTAGCTAACCAGGGGAATTTCGCACCGCCTCCGAATCAATAAATGTTGTGTTAACTTATTAGCTGAATCAAATTAAATTTTAATTTTAAGATAAAATGAATACTTAAACTGAATTCAGTGCAATAAATGTACAAAAATCGAAATAATGTTACGCGAACAATAAAAAATTCATCGAAATCAGTCAGTAATCGCGAGGTATAATCAAAAATGCCTTTTCTCTTACAAAATGTATGAGAAAATGAATTTCTGTCATTATTTTTTTCTTCCCGTTTTTTTTTTGATATTTTTATAGTTATTCTGCTATTCCAGTCGTTATTGAGTTATAAATGGTGTTAGTGAACTGATTTTGTTTTCAACATATATATACATAGATATGCATTATTCGTTGTTTATTGGAAAATCAACTCTAACCAAGGTTAAAGGGTTATTATGACCTTTAAATAGTAACATCTTACAACCATTTAAGTTTTAAGTTGGTTGACCGTACCACACCTATGTCTATGACAAAATGTTTGACTCAACTAGGACTGCGGTCGTAGGCTGATTGCTACATCGTTCGAGTCATAAAAAATGTTGCCGGCTGTGCACCGTTTAATTTACTGTAGCGGCTATAAAATCAAGTTCTAATATTACATTTTAAGAAAATATGAGGTTTATTTATACAAATGTTGTGTTTCATGAATTAATAATATAACAACTCTAAAACAAAACCTTAATTTGTCAACTGTTAAATATTTATAGGTACCTTAAAAATCGTATTTTAAGTCATCAAATGATAGGCAAGACTTATTTAACAATAGATATGTCGACAGAAGAACATTTTCTCGTCATGCTTGTGTCTATACATGTAAATAAAATTTAAATGTCGCTTGTGTTAATTTTCGAAACGGTTGAAATTATTTTGACATATTCTTTCTCTTATATCTTTTATATTATTATCTAATACTACTAACTACATACTATTACGCTTTTTCACGGGGGCTAAGCACAAAGAATAAAATTTCGTAGAGGAGATTTAAAATCTATAAATTGGTAAATAAATAAAAATAGTAGAGTCTACTAATTCCGATAATTTATTTGATGTCTTTACTCGTACGTAATTAATTTATTTTTAGAAAATATGCTATGTTGTTAATGTACATATAAATTATATAGCTAAATTTCGTTGATCCCTCTTCGGGTAAAGGTCTTCAGAGGATATCAATCGTTGTGATTATTAGCTATATCCATCCCGCTTTATTCTAATTTGTCTTTCCACCGTACCTTTAGCTTACCCTCTACGTGAGGCCATAGAGTAACAAACCTGCGCTTGTAAGTGGAAGCGGTTTCATAATTCTATGACGTGAGGCACATTCCAGAGTGTTTCGGCCCATCTGTTGTTAGTAATTCCAGCCATATGTCCTGCCAATCTCCACTTCAGACTACGAGAGAAAATTATAGCATGTATTATAACTTATAACTTTTGCCTTTTTTTTTAGTTAAATAGTAAAGGTAGATAAAAGACATTGTTCCTATAAACAACAAATCCATTTCTACAAGAGTGTAGTAGCGTGCTTCAGGTAGTATCCTAAATTAATATTATACGCCCTTCTCTGTGCATCCACCAAAAAGATAAACCATATCGAGTTTCTAGCCGGTTCTTCTCGACGACTGGGTTGTTTTTCCGAACCGGTGGTTGTTTTGACACTCATAAGCGCCTTCTCAGGGCCTAAATTGAATAAAGTGTTTTTGATTTTTATTGAGACGAGCGAAGCTGCGGACAAACTCTAGTGTAAAATAAAGCATTGTATCGGAATTAATTTATACTCTAGTATCGTTTACCGGCTATTATTGATCTTGACCTTTATTTAGACAACGTGAGGTTCCGTGCGTGGGCTCCATACCCAGCCCACATCTGTAACGTCGCTTTGGTTAACAATACCCTGTTTAGTCACAACGATGTAACGTTTTTTTATGATTGTAGCATCAGATAAAAAAATTTAGGATGCGTGTTGCATAATGCATCAAGTCTGGCAGTTAAGATGAGTCAAAAAAAGCATAATATTTGAGACCGCGGTTTGCTGAAATGTGTGTAATATTTAAAATTATTACGATCTTCTTTCTAATAAATCCAAAAATATTTTTACTAATTCATACTAATTTTATAGAGATCGAGAGATTTTGTTTGTTACAACGACCTAAATAATAGAATTAACAGACCGATTTCAAAAAGTGTCTCTGATTTTTGTAACTTATTAAAAAAGGCCTTTAATGAAGGAAGTAATATTCAAAGCCTCGCGTCACTAGTCTTAGAACCGGAGCAATTGCCGTACAAAATATTTCAGTGATTAATACGCTAAAAAGAATGAAGTATAGTGCATATGGGACGTGTGTCGCGGCGTGGGGTATCGGCAGCCGAACGCGGGATGGGATTATGCGTGTTATAAATATACCCTTAAGGATTACATTGCTAGAAGGACGCTTATTACCTTTCGTAGTAGGTAAGAAATAATAACATATTTACAATTAAAAATGACTCATGATTACTACACATAAGAAATGTATTACTGGGTAATGTCAAAGCAATAGTTAGGATTTTTTATAACACAATCCATTTGATATTCATGTCGGATATTCATCGGCCAATTAGCTTTATTAAAAATAAATGATTTTTTAAGGAATAAAAGGAACAATAAATGATCACATGTCATATAGAAAACTCGTTAACAATGACATTTATAATAACTAAATTGCTGCTTACTAACATGATAAGTCGTGGCGGTTAAAACTTCTCTTTTGCTTTTAGATGGCAAGTTTTCAGCTCTGGGGTCCTACTTTTTACCTGTATTTTAATGATTTTAAAGGTCGTTATTAGCGAAAAAGTTGGGCTTGTGGTAGATGACTTTATAAATAAACCTATGGCTTCGCTTTGCTCTTCTTCTTGTATATATATAAAAAAATCTAAGACTTATAGAGTTAGGTGAAAACTACAATAGATTTAAATTTGTTGCACTCGTCATATAACATAATGAGATATCGCTTCGATCTCTAGTAGGATTTCCACTTATATGGAAACTTGAATATCGTTCGTGCTGTGAACATCATCATTGTAATTTTATTTTTATGTGTGCGTAGGCTGTAGCTAGTCCTATTAGAAATAGAAACATCAATATATGAAAATAAACTTTCGTGTTATATGCATAAAAAACAAATTTTAATAACAACTCCTAAGAGCCTATGGTTAAATGAACAAATCCGGAGTCCGTATATTGACAACATAGGAAAGTGAATCATAAGACTAAAATACACGTGAGTAGAGGGGGGGGGGCGGGTACCTGATGAGACGAGAAGATGGACAACGGATCGAAGGGGTGTTTTAGGACCACTTAAACTACTAGACCGATTGTTCAAAGAAATAAAATAACAAGGTTGGTTGGTAATTTATAGATAAAATCCACGCAAATCTGTAAGGGTTGTTGTGAGCGAGCGGAGGGTTTTCCTCAGCACTACTGAAATACGTGTTGAATAGATGTAAGTGTCTACTAAGTTATCTAAAACTTTACAATTGGTATATAGTCCATTGAAATCTTACATTTTTTTGGCCTAAGCGTGCGTTTCTCAGAGGACGTAATATTATTTTTTTATGAGTAGGGTTGATATAAGCTGAAGTTAAATTTTATGGGATCGCCACCCTTGTCCTCCGGCCGCCATCATGGAAAAAGGGATGCAAAGGTTTTCGCTCTTTATCTCGGAAACTAGCGACCCTATACAGATTTCTTTATGTAATATTATTTGTAGCAAATTAAATTGTCTACAGCTTTATTTCTATTATTTTTTATCGTAAAATGGATAATAAAAAAGGTATAAACAAAAATAATGGAAAATATTTGAACAAATTTTCTAATAAGTTAATTCATACTAAGGTCTCTATTGCTGAACAAGATATGAAAATTATTCTTTTAGGTCGTCCTATCCGGCGAAGCTGTAAAAACCTCGCTAGGCCAATAGCATAGTCAGTTCGAGAAAAAAAAATATTCTGGCTGAATTATGATTTAAGTGCTGAAATGAATATCTTAAAGCAACATGTGTCTTTTAATTCTGATAACAGTAGGATTAGCATTTAAAAATATTTTCTCATAGTAAGCAGTGTTTGACCTTCAACATCTCAGATAGCAATCTCTTGGCAGTTTGTGTTTGGTCATTAAGTGCGGACAAAGGCTATTGACATTTAGACATAAATATTCGAAAATATCATTCTAAATTAGCAATATAAATCAATAAACAAATGACTACTTTTGGAAAAAGAATTCCATGTTTTTAAAATAAAATTAATTTGAAATTAGAATTCTTAGCCAAACAAAAATTATTTTGATTTGAAATGGCCAGTACTGCAGAACGGCAATTTCATAGGTTCACCTATTTCACCTATTATTTTATTATTCGCTCAGGAGAGTGAAGATACTAACATTATATTAGATTTTTGCACATTTACATATTTGAACTTGGGACCAAGTTATGCAATAATCCAGGAGTTTTGTTAAAAGAATGATAACTACCACTTAAGCAAGACACAAGCTGAAATGTTGACAAAGTTGAAATGATCGAATAGGTAGGTACTTGATTTTTTGGGAAATAAAGATTTGCATTTAGATTTGTACTCGGTTACTGTAACACCATTAAGTAAGAATCCAGAAAAATCAAATATACATTGAATATTTATACTAAGTTTTGTAGTTATTAATATTGGACGTATGTTATTATTTCTCTTGCCATGTACAATAATTTGCGCGTAGAGTTTTTCCTCCTTTGTGTTTATTTGATCTTTATGACGTAATTCATTGTTTTGCACTGCTTTGGAACGATGACTCTGCATCACAATACATGACTACGCAATGAAAGTAATTTCTTAGGTTACAATTATTTATGAACTTACAATAGATTACATTTTGATGAATACTTAATTCTTGAAGTTATCTTGGGAGAGTGGTTCCTAAGTAAGAATGTGTTACCATTGCAAGGGGTCAAAAATTTGTTTGTTTATTTGGTTGCTTTTTAACACTCGTTGAGCACTTTTTAGGTGCTGCGCAATGCTAGCTACAATACAAATTTGTCATTTTATTAAACTTTCCCTTTGTAAATGGGCATATGATTGTTAAGACAACCACAATATCGCCATTAAATAAAAAAAAATGTCTGTAAAGTTGATTTACGGGCGATAATTTTACGTGATAACGTTATAAGAAAACATTGATGAAAAATTGCATACTTTTATTATATGAATTGAATTATTATCACAAAATGTATAAAGACTTGACAAAACAGCTAACGTGTAGGTCGTGTGCTGCCAGTGTCTCTCTTCTACTCGGACGCATCGATCGATGGGATGGAAGAGAGATAGATGCGTCACAAGCCGAACGCTTAGGCTAATCGTCCCTCTCTATCGCCTGTTCTGCGCTCTCGCTTGCACGCTCGGCTCAGGAGAAACGTGACAATGAGTCATGCTTTTTCGTGCGTTCATCGATTTATAAGACGTTACCACGTCAAAAATTACCACCAATTTTGCTCATTTCACAGAAAACAAACAGTAATTAGCCTTTACTAACAATAAGGATTCAAATCAAATATTTATCAACTATATATATATATAAATATATATTTCTAGAATACTCGTAAATACGTTATTACAATTGAAGTCTTATCTGTTGAAGCCATTTCAAAACAAATTACATAACTGTTATAAGTGTATAAAACATTGATTTATGTACGGAGTGATGACATTTAAGTATCAATACATTTTAAACTGAGGCCCTTCCAGTGTGTCACAAAAGGCCTCATTGATTCTGCATTATCAATTCGTTTAAGCAATGCGTTAAGTCTAAAATGTCAATCGTGCGCATCCCGTTTTAGCGTAACCTTTAACCAGTAATTGGACATTTGATTGCTACGGCTCAGAAGCGGATTTAATTGATTCGACCAAAATTGATTTTCAACTTAAAGTATTCGCGTTAAGAATGATTTTACGTTCGAAACCCTTACACTTGACCCGGAGACATAAAGAATTTTATTTTATTTTTTCAGACATTTTTATAATAATTCGGTGTGTCAAATAATTTACGGTAACGTACTATGATAACATCGCAGAGATTTATTTGATAACTAACTAATGCCTGCGACTTAATTCTAGTAAAAATATGTATTTTTTTATTTTTGTGGAATCTATTAGTTTTATATCGATTTATTTAGTATTGGAACTCTATATTTAACTTTCTTATCTTTTAAATTATCTATTCGATCATCTTACTTTATTGTATCTCTTTATCTATTATTTTATTATTATTGCTTACCTTCTATAGTAAACCGTATTGATATATGAATTATCGAGGCTACCTTATATTACTCTGAAAAGTTCTCTATCTTCTAATCCGGACATCCAAAGGCATTTCAATTTTGTATATATACTAGTTGGCCCGGTGGACGCTGTGCCGCCCTGATAATAAAAAAAACCTTGACAAATGATGTACCTAAACCTTCCATAATCATCACTAATAATCACTTTATCTACTGGTGAAAACCGCATGAAAATCCGTTGCGTAGTTTATGAGTTTATCGCGAACAGACAGACAGACGTGGCAGAGGACTTTGTTTTATAATATGTATGTAGTGACGATAGATAAATATGCAACATTAATTTACTAATTTAGATAAAAGCTTATAATAAAATCATCGAATCCGTTATATTTAAACAAGTTCGAAAGTTAAATATTATTGTGTCGTTTTATGTTCTAGCAGTATAATAATGAATTTATTGGTGGAATTCCTTTGTATTTGCAACTGTCAGGTTATGAGGTCATCATTAAACTCTAGTAGTGTGAGTGATTAAGTTCGTGCTCCTTTGTAACATAATTAATTGTTGTGAAATTAATATTATCATAATAAAGTATTGTATGGATGGTTTATGAGCTATTTTAAGAACGAAATATGTACGTTGCAGTTGCAGTTGCCGTTTAACTGTGCCTAAATGATGATTCTTTTCCCATTCATTTAAAATGGTTTTTTTTCACTTTTTAGCAATTAATTTCAATTTTGATTGTTTTACTGAATAACTTACCGAATATTATTAATTCTCCATTTACTATGATCCCTTGGGATGGAGGAGTTTATTTATCAAAAAAGTTATTTGTATATTTTGATGAGGTCAAAATTTATTGTTATCGTTTTTTTTAAATATTATTTTGTAATAAGTAACCAAGAGAGCTCTTTTATTTTGTCTCATGGATTATTAGCTTTAGTCAAAATTGTCATATCCGAAACACGATTCGTACGATACACATTAAAGTGCACATATGTCTCACTAACATATACATTTATGGTTAGCTTAGCGCGCGTCGATAGTTTATCTTGACTCTAGATATTGCAAGCAAGACCATAACTCAAGTCAAGATTTGGACACTTTGGTACCTTTGCGCTAAATACCATTTTGGTTGAGTGCTCCAAGCGCTCATCCGAAAACTCGGATATGGTAGGAATATAGTTAGCAAACATTATACGGATGACGATACACCCTCACAGGGACGCTTTTTTGGTTGTTATTCGGGGCCTGTCAATATCCAGCTGTTGAGAAGTTTGCAGACCGGTATAACAGATAGAAACGATGCTGGATTACCAATTTCTCAGTACAGTCCTTAAAGGTACATTGCCGCCACTTCTCCGTTTCGCTATGAAAGGATGATCTTAAAATAGTCGAATCCACATTATTATTTAGAACAAACAAATCACACTGAGATTATAATAAAAGCCACTATTCAAAAACTAATCCGCATTATGATGTTTATAATAGGATTGTAAACATTCATCCTCAAACCGGAGTCAGTAACAAAAGTCAGTTTGACAAATAACGAATTGAATTGAAATCTGTTAGTGATTATTATCTCTAAATCAACATTATAGCCAACGTTAGTAGCATTAGTAGGCTCATTATAGCAGGTTTTGAGCAGAATGAGCTTAACAAGACGATATATTTGGATGTAAGTCATGTTTCGGACAAAGCCGAATTGGGTGAACTTGTGGTCGAGGGCCATTAAGATTTAACTGTTAAGCTAAATTAGCATGAGGCTTGATATGTTCGAGATAGATGTGACCACGTTTATATTGCGTGGGTGACCAATTCGACTTGCCTGTAGATAATGGGGTCCCTCAAGGTTTTTATAAACGAGGTTTATTTTGTTTCTTGGTATTATGTATTATTAACAGACTATTATTTATCGATTGGTTATAAATATAAGTTATATACGTTTATATCGTTATTATGAATTTTGTAACATATAAAATTACACGTTTCTGAGTACCTATTACGATAGTTATTTTGTCAAGTAAACGGGAAGTAGACTTTAATTTGCAATATTGAATTGAAATAAGCTCTCATATTTTACTTATAAAATTGCGTTTGTTCGTTTGCATTGGATTAACGATTAAATTTGAAAAATAAGTTTTGTCTTTGTATTGAATAATTTCAATTACCATTTGTTTTAATACGTCGTGTATCCATTTCGTTGCGTTTATCGAATAAATAATATTTTATTAAATTGTGATATATGAGTTAACATAGAAATTGAATAAATCAGAAAAAAGCTAAAGAGGTTTGCGATGCCAGAGTAGATTAAACCTTTCTGGCTACATTAATAGGAAAGCGCAATAATGATCCATAATACAAACAGAGATAATGCAATTTGTAGAAACTCAATTAATAATTTTGAAAGCGCTCATGACGACCTGGAATGCTGATCCAAAGATGGTGTAGTTAAATTGTGCGACGCTGATATGGACTATGAAAGCGACCGGCTGTCCCATATGCTTTGTCCGCATTAAATATGCTAGACATAACAATAAAATGATGTAGCGTACGGTCAAACTGCGTTATTGGATTACCATTTATGGAGACAGCATCGTTTATTGAATGTAAGTCGCGACGATTTAGCTGTGATAGCTGTTAAATGAGTGTTCGATCATGATAAGTCTTTAGTGTGTAATTTCGTAATAATTTATGTTGCGCAATACGTTCTTATAGTAACAAAGACTTTTACTTTTCACTGTATGATTACTTCTAATAAAATAGTAAAAGTCATTATACTCATATCAGACGTTGCATCTGTAATGGCAAACGTCGTGTATCTTTTAACTTTTAATCTATTACTTAATGTCAGTTTTGCTTTGATTATAGTTTTATTTTCCTCCATTAGATCAATCGTCTGTATAGTTTATTATGTTTCAACTTTCGAACATGTTAAATGTTGTGTTATTTATTTTACGTTTAAATTGGCTTATTTAAGTCTTTAGCTTTTTTATTAAATGTTAGTTATTGAAATCATAATGCATCAAGCGTAACATTCGCAATAGTCGCACGTTTAGATTTGCTGCGTTCCGGGATCGGTCGATATCCAAGCAGGTCGTAGGGTTTCTGTGACTGAATGAATTGCTGCCACCGTACACATGACGATATGTCCTCCACAGAGGCTTTCTTATCAGCTATCCTATAATCAACTGGTCATTAGCTCGCAGGCCAGCATGACACAGTGACATCGACCACTGTCGTTGGACTACGGAATTCTCCGTTATTACCGTCAGTTTGGATTGGTACTGGCCGATAAACACAGAGCAGTCAGTATGTCTTGCTTGGATAAGAAACAAATATAATAAATTTGAATGTAAAATACCGAAATAAATACATTACAAATTCAAGATTGACGCAAATGGAAATCAGTTACATCGCTGTGTATTTTCCGTGAACACAAGAATGAAGTAACACCGACCGCAACTGTCCTACCATGACGAGCAGTCGTGAGAACTTGTATCCACTTCCTTAAGTAAGAAATCAATTTACACTATCAGGTTCACCGTGGCGGATTTCAATGTAACAAAAAAGAACACACGAAGATTTACAGATGCCTCGATATCGGTCGAGTGGTATAATAAAATCTTAAGTTTTTATTAGCCACAAAGTATAAAGCAGTCAGTCTGTAACCAATTTCGAAAGACGTTACATTCATGATTAGACATATACCGACAAAAAAGTGTCTGCAAAGACTCATTAGTAGAACGTGGTAGCGTTACCAAGTCGTTTCTACTTTTAGGAGTTTATATGGAGGGAAATAAAAGATATTTGACTACAACTATGTAGACTTATAATAATCGTAGAAATTAATAGTACATCCATACGACGGCTTATATCTGTATGTGTTATACCCGTACAAATCGTTTCTAGGGGTATCTACGGTGGCCAATTAATTTACAAGTTCAAAGCAAACCATAAAAAACATGGTTTTAACTTTAAGTTTTGATAGATATTCACACCTTAATATATTATTGAGGAATGTGGTATAACTGTTTCAATAGGGTTTATTCAATTATTCCCTTTCAGAAATATTTTTGTAACAAATCATCCGCACCATTTAATATTAACTAGATCAAATTAATTACGAATTTAGTAGGTTTTGGGGTTACTTCTACATTATAATCAGACCCCTTGATTGTGCGTCTGGAATACATAATGAATGTTGAAATTAAATCAAATACCTATCGTTCCAATTTAGATACGTTTACCATGAAAACAGTTGTGGTTTTACTACATGTGATAACAGATCAGATTCCTCAAACAATTACTCGACAGCAACCATATAAAGTCTATCCTTGAATTTGTAACATATGCGGTAATTATGACAGATGGCACAATATTCCCATATATAAATACATCAACGTCGGTAGTACAAAAGCGTTTTTTTTATGTTTCGGCCAAGGTTTGCTTCCGAGGTTAGTTGTATTGTTTACAAAGCGCTCGTGAGCGGTGGTGCATGAAGAGGAATTTTCAATAGATCTATTCAGTACTCTGAAATTGCCGTTGGGAGACGCTTTGCTTGGATTGCTTGCGATAAACGATGCTCTGGGTTTTCTCACACTATTTAAAATAATCAATAATCAAATTATTATTTACTGGCGGTTCCGGCGGACGTTGTCCCGCCCTGGTAATAAAAAAAAACATTGACAAATTATATACTAAAACCTCTCCCATTAATCATTTTATCTATTGGTGAAAATCGAATTAAAATCCGTTCGGTAGTTTTTGAGTTTATGGCGAACAGACAGACAGCCGCGGTAGGGGACTTTGTTTTATAATATCTAATGGTATTTACATTAGTGACAAATAATGTAAGAAACGATGTTGTAGCAAACATTCTTAACATAACAAAATGTAGCAACGGTGCATGGTGTAGACAGTTTTTGTGGCTAAAGGTTATTAAAGACCTCGAGTCTCTCATAGATATATTTTCGTAATTACATAATTGCAGAAATAGCTATGTAAACGATGGTTTTTTTTTATGATTATAGCTTATTAGCAAGGAATGTCTAACATAATTGCGCTTAAATCACGTGAATTATGATTTTAAACGTGCTTAGCTTAGGTTTATTGCTAAAGTGGCTCACCTATGAATCTAGGTTGCTCTTAGGTGTGGCATGTGTTATGAAATCGTATGTGAAACTTAGACGACGTTTTGATATATTGTCTGTTTGTTTTATTGCTTCATCCAATTAGAGATGTGAATTTCGTATTGCATGTACACAATAAAGAACGATAAGATACAATATAACTAGAAGAATAGTAAGCGACGGAAAACTATGAAACATATGAACTATTATGGTAAATAAACACTCATGGCTCAAACCAAAAAATGAGGCTTAGAATTCAACAAACACTCATTATATTTGCCAAATGCTTAATAGCGAAATTAATTCTCCTATCTATGGCAAAATAAATAAAAATTATATAGAAAAAGTATCTGTAAATGTTAAGCTGGCCATTGACTGCAAGAAAACAAACCGTCTGATAAATAAGTGGATAATGCTTTGAGGGCTCTTAAACTGGGCAACAAAATTTTACTGGGCGGTAGATTTTGGTACTAATTAAATTTTAACACATTTTCTTAGTAAATGTGTGGCAGATTTTAGGCACTCGTTATTTGTTGGGTGGCCGATTGTCACTTGTTCCCCATGTAATAAAAATTCAATCGACGATTCAAAATTTATTAGTAACGATTAAACTGCCATTCAAAGCTCGCTTGAGTGAATCACAAAGCGCGATACAACTCAATAGGGTCATAAAACCACCCATAAAACTGTCTAAAGTATAGGAAAAGGCGATTAGGTTAGTAATATAGACAGGTGAAACTAGCTAACCGAATGATTATTAGCCATTTCGTCTTATATTTTTATTTCCTTTTTGTTAGATCTACATACACTATCGTTTCGCCAAACTCTTGTATATTGATGGAGGCATCGCTTTGCGGAAATCCATCATTAAGTCAAGTGAATGATACTTTGCATTTTGCCTGCAACTGGTTGGCCGCTGTCATCTGAGTAAATTAAACCTGTCAAACAAGAACTAACAACAAGTTTAACCGTCTGCCAAAGACGGGTTCTACCGTCTTTTTGTTTTTTTCAGTGAGACGTGGCAGCGGTCAATCAATGTAAGACAGAAATGAAAAACAATATCCACTTAATTATTTAAAATGTCATATATATTGTATAAATGATGAAGCAGCTGAAGTTGTTGACAATACAAACTCACAATGCTAGCTTTCCAGTGCAGCTGCCAAAACATCTTCTCAAAGGACATGCAGACCATAAGATGTTTTGACAATATTATATGGTTTCTGCACGATATTTCTTTGTATCAAATCTGTCGTAGGATTGAAATGTCCAAGTCTAGTGTCACATCCAAATTAACTTCGTTGTTATTATGCATTTTTATACGAATGTAGGGATACATCTGCTTGTTACTTGCGCCGAAGAAGATAAATTTGAATATGTATTATGTAGCGTTGCATCAGGCAGATACTTGCATTGTTACTTCGATAGAATCTTCGTCAACATTGATTCGTCATCGGGTCGAGGTGATTGTTTTGCGATAGTGTTAGCTTTTGTAAACAAATTAACATATCTCTCAAGATTTAAATAGTTAAAGAATTATCGTGTTTAATTTTTTTCGTAAAATTAACTAATGTAAATTGTTTTTTTTTTAGTTTTGCTGTTACAACAGTATTAATAGATTTCTTCTAGGGATGGCGATCTAAAATCGATTAATCGATTTTTAGACATAGAAAAATCGATTTTAAACATCGCATCGAGTCAGTGGATCGATCTCTGACACTATAACATCGTGAATCGATTTTTCTATGTAAATAAAGATAAAACCCGATATAATCTTCTTTATATATAATTTTTTTCTGTACGTGTGTATGTCACTGAACTCCTCCTAAACGGCTGGACCGATTTTGATTACATTTTATGTGCGTGTTCCAGTGTGTCCGAGAATGGTTTAGATTGTACCCGGTAGGTGGCGATGCGGTTGACTTTTAGGATTATTTTTTATTATCAAGGCAGGACAGGCCCGGCCCGCTAGTAATTTATAATTAAAAAAATATGTAACAAAAAGCTCATCAAAAAAGGAAACAAATTAAGTGATCGATTTTTGGATAATCGATTCTTTAGTCCTCGATTTTTTCATGAATCGATTCCACACAAACCACGATTCGGATCAATTTAAAAAACGTTTTTTTTTTGCGAAGAATCGTCATCCCTAATGTCTTCTTACCTTATTATAATACTATAATAATTTATGATTAGATTAAAGCATAATATTTTGTAGTTAATTTGTTCCTATATTTTTACAATGTTTGGTTAGATATTCACCTATTGCTATACGAGAATTTGGAATATTATGAATTCCTCTTAATCTAAACACTTTATTTATTTTGCTGTAAACCACCAGTGTTATTTTTGACCAACACGACCAAACAACAACAAAACAATGAGCAGACAAGAGGACAGCTAATTATTTGGGATACCTGGCTAATTTAATTGCCCCTTTTTTTTCTCGAACTGACTGCGCTATTGACCTGGCAAGGTTTCAACAGCTTCACCGGGCTACAATTGAATTGTGCCGGATCGTTTTTTTTGTCTCGAACTGACTATGCTATTGACCTGGCAAGGTCTTAACAGCTTCACCGGAGTGCCGGATCGACAGCAGCGTGGCATTTAAAACAGCGATCACATGAAAGCGCGATCTATCTGTACTGTGGCGACATCTCTTAACGATAAACATAAACGTTATTAGTGAATTTCTTTATTGTCTCGAATATAGAATACTTCAGTTAGAGCATTAAATCCTTGAATGTCATGATATAAAAATCTGGTGGCATCACCTAATGTATTTAATAGTATAAAAAGTAATGTAAATGTTATCACTGTTACAGGTAAATTATCAACGCAATATTGAAAGTATCATGTAAGTAGAACAGTCAAAGGAAATTATTGCGTATTTGATACAATTTTTAATCGCCAATTGAAGCTGATGGATGTATATGTAAATACGAAAACAGTTTTGAAAGTTTCGTAAATAAAATTTTTGTTTGTTCGTTTGGAGAAGAACATTATTATTATTATTTTTTTATCGTAGCACGGCAAAGTGACTGTGCTGTGCCTGATGGTGAGCACAGTATAATCCAAAAACAATGGCGACTACCGAGAGATACGCTATCCCTCACCGGTCGCCGCTCTCTTGCCGGCCTGCATAAATGTCTCTTCACGTACGCTTGAAGGACCCCATATTATAGGAAGGAGGGAACACACTGGCCGGGAGATTGTTCCACAGCTTCACGGTACGGCAGAGATAAAAAGTAACTGAAACAGTTATTTAACTGAAAGTATCAATAACTTTGATGTTATTAATTATTTACTGGCTTGATTTAACATCTAGTATCAAATATAATGACCTTCGCGATAATTTCATATTAGAATTTATACTTTACGATCGTAGATCAGTTGCATAATAATATACGTTTTGCAGTTAGGATCTAACAACTAGACAACTGAATGCAAAGGGGAAAATAGGAATCGTTTAAGCAAATTACATAAGTGGGCTTTGAATATAGTGTTGAATGGTTCTCCTGTGAATTGTTTATTCGCTCATTTTATTATCGTTATATCCCTGGTTACATTTAATTTTTATTCTTCATTGTCTATATATATATTTTGTCTATATATTTTGCGGGGTGGTAGGGTGTCTGTACCCGACTGGAACACCCGCCATAGTGGCCGTTTGGGGGGGTCGCGTTCCGGGATCAGCCGGTGTATATCCGGGGGGGGGGGGGGGGGGGGGGGGGGGGTCTGTCCCTGACTGGGTCGCTTTCAGGCCGGCATGACAGTGGTGACCGGCGATGGACAGTATGTCTTTCGGTGGTCGCCATTGTTTTTGGATTGTACTGTGCTTACCATCAGGCACAGTACAGTCACTTTGCCGAGCTACAATAAAAAAATAAATAAATATATAAAGCTGTTTATTTTGTATGCTAAAAATAATGTTATAAATTATTTTCTAGTTAAAATCATTAATTTTTACATAAGAAAATATCTGCTCTTAATTAATAGGCTTATTTATCTATTTTTTTTTAATTTAAGATGAATATTCTATGTTATATGCTCACTTAGAACAATGACGTTTTTTTTAGATAATAGTGTTAGGTTTGATTCAGAGTTTAAAATATATACGCTTGGAAGATACTTATCGAGTCGTAGTTTTTTTTCTAAGTCATGAAAAACGAAAGTTGTAAATAAGTTTCTTTTACCTGTCCACTTATTTAACTAATTTAATAGTAGCTTTTGTTTTATGGCGTTGAAACTATAGATTCTTTTAATTTATGAGGGTCTATATTTTCTGACACTAGGATCCAACTCTTTGATATAACAAGAGACTCGTGTTAATTGCAATTTACGTGTAATATGTGTATAAAAGCATCTCTAACAGTTTTCTAGATTGGTTAATAACCAGTATCCAGTAAGAGAAGTAGCTGCTAACTTTGAAAGAAGCTTCAGAATTGTTGACTTAGAATGGAAACGTTAAACCACTGTGATAATTTTCTTTGTCAGCTACAATGTTGTCTGAATTGTTGTTTGATTGAAGTACAAAAGGTAATAAACATGAAAATGTCCATCTGTCAAACTGTATTCCGCGGTAATACATTGTTATTTGCGCTTTCACTCGCATGTAAGGTTTATTTGAAGTGTCGAGCTTAATAATGTTCGGTGCCCGTTGTGGTTTACCTAATCATGAAGAAAACACATGTGGTTTTGCGTAATCTTTGTGTGACTTATATTTACTTCCATGTGTCACACCTTAAACATTTTCACCGACTTTAAATATAATAATAAAATATTTTAACGTTCCAAGTTTGTTTTTTTATGTCTTAGCAGGTAAACGAACAGATGGGTCACCTGATGTTAAGTGATCACCACTGTCCATAGACACTAACAACACCAGAGGAGTCAAAAGTGCGTTGCCAGCCTGTGTTTGGGGAAAGGGGATGGAGGGGGGTAAGGAGAGGGGAAGGGAGGGCGGGGGTCTACTGGCGCTTTCACTGACCGAACGAAACGCAACAATGCAAGCACTGCTACTCCACGTCGGTTTTCTGTGAGAGGGTGGTACTACCCCGGGCGAGCCGACCCTTTCATGCTGAAACCAGTAATAGCTTCAGTGTGACTCTACCACCTATATGAGTATGAGTATAAATATAATTTAGAGTAATATTGGTATCTGCACTGGTTACATACAGTATCGCAGATATCACAATAGCTTATAATGAGTACTATAACAACAGTGACTTAAACATATCCAATAAATAAATCCCTAATAGGCGGTTAAAATGGCCTATTAACTAAATAAGTCGTCGATAAACTCTCTACGGAATTATTGAGTCCCGTAAACTAGCTAAAATATTCATAGTAGAATTATTTACAGTATTCATTTCCGTAATGTCTAGGTCAAAGAGTCAATTTAACAATACGGCGCCAAGAAACCAGACAGTCGATTATGTATTAAAATTTTACGTATCTTCGTGACATACGTGTATGCAAAATAAACGATTCTCATGTCCCTTGTCTGAACTCGAAAACAGACGTTAACTACATTTGCATCGAGTTTTCATACATTAACTAACTTATGTGAGAACTATATGCAAAACTGTTGAACCTGCCCGCTAACTTGATGCGGGATGCGGGAAAATGATCAACGAATAAATTGATAAACTACAAAGAGGATTTGTGATTCATTTGACGAGGAATGAATTAAGGGTCTGGCTGACAATCCAGTTCTCGGAGTTAGTGATCTAGTGGCTTCAGAACTCCAGTTTTTCTGATGTTGTAAATTTCTACTAATTTCAGCTTTTTCTATAATTTATAGGTTTTAACTTTAGATCACATTCTCACCTGATGTTAAATGACGATTTGGTCTAATATGGTAAACACGTTTAATCTAGAGAGACTGGCTCTCATATGCGGCTGCCAGAATACATAATATGTATGGGCTTGGCAATATGTGAACGATGGTGATGTCTGGCATTGACTCATCTCTGTGCATCCATTAAAAACGTTTGTGACATTTACCTAATATATTCTAAATATTATATATATTTGTTAAAAAGATAAAGCAGATCGAGTTTCTTGTCGGGTCCTCGATGACTGGGTTGTTTTCCGAACTGGTGGTAGTTTTGACGTTCGTAAGTGCCTTCTTAAGGCCTAAATTGAATAAAGTGTTTTTGATTTGATTTGATATATTTTTAATTTGAGGGTGAAGCTAGCCGAGCGGGCTTATAAAAAGCTTAATCGTCATGTTATTGGTTTCATCACGGTGTATTCTTTTACTGAAAGCCCCGGCTTATCCACAAAAATTCCAACGTACGTCGACCGATGCCGAGTTCACATGTCCAACATTACTTCTAACTGCCAATAGTAAGCCATTGCGATATTATTTATGCACCGAAAATTTTAAATTCTTATGTAACTCAGTCTAGTGAAACTAATCGGCAACGGTTTGAAGCAATTATACGTAATTTTGGTTTCAAAATGTATTGATTATATGCCAATAAATAAAATCGAAATGAGTTATGCAAAACTCAGAAAGGTATCGTAACAAAACGAGATAGGATTTTTAACATATAAAAATTATATATACCAGCGAAACCAGATTACCACATTAAACCGCACCCAATTATTGGCTAAAATGTTATATTATTGCAAATTAATCCGTCTCAACTGTTTTTTTTTTATTATTTTGGATAGAAGTGTCAAAATAGTAATAGAGCTGCTAAATAATGTAGAAACATAAATCAATCTATTTATTTATAATACTTCATTTAGATGTGAAACGAGTTAACATTAGATTTTTTAAACCATATTATACCCGTTTGGCATATATCTTGTTGGATAATTGTTTGGCTGTTGAGAATAATAGCGTATTGTTATACAAATATACCCAATAATAACATTCCTCAATAAATAAGTTACGAATGTAAAAAGGGGTTACATTTAACGGGAAATTCATGACATTTACGCGTTCAAACAAGCATAAAATAAACAACTTTTTGATCTATAACATATTATATTTTCAGGCGTTTATTTACTTCATTTTACATAGTATAAAACAAAGTCCCCTACCGCGTCTGTCTGTCTGTCTGTTCGCGATAAACTCCAAAACTACTGAACGGATTTTCTTTTGGTTTTCACCAGTAGATAAAGTGATTCATGAGGAAGGTTTAGGTATATAATTTGTCAAGGATTTTTTTATAATCAGGGCGGGCCAACGTCTGCCGTGCCCGCTAGTATATATATAAATGATAATGAACTAAATTTATATACCTTGATCTAGGTTTGTCTCCACATAACATCGTTCAACTGTGTAAATCGCAAAGGGTGAGGGCCGGCAGAGTCATATGCGGATGCTGCACGATCTCTTACGAGGCGGCCTACCTACTAGCTGGATCATCACCCTGGGACCTGGAAGCGAGAACACACGCGTCCCTATACCGACGACGTGTGGAGGCACTGGAATAAGGACGGAGTCTCACAACTCGGGAAATCGATGCACTTAGATCCCATCTCCACCAGGTCCTTTGGTCGATGAATGGTGACGACGACTTGAGCGACCGAACTCGGGTGTGGCAACGATAGAAGCCATTCGGCCAGCTATGGTTGATTGGCTCATCGGGCGACACGGCACCCTAAGCTTCCGGCTGACGCAGGTGCTCTCGGGACATGGCTGCTTCGTTAGCTAGGCATAGGCCGGGAGCAAATGGCAGAGTGCCATCACTGTGGCTGCGCGAGGGACACAGTTCAGCAAACGCTCGCTGAATGTCCCGACTGGGATGAGCCACGCCACGAGCTCATCACGTCCATTATTTCGGATCTCTCGCTCTGAATTGTCATTCGCAAGATGATTGAGAGCGTCGCTTCCTAAGGTATGTCTCCACATACATGGTGATCAACTATATAGAGAGCTAGAGTATTGTGAGTTAAAATCGAGAGAACACTTATTTAAAGTATAAATTATTTCCTTGTTTACAATCTATCAATACGTTTCATATAAGAAGATAACTGACAAGCCGCCATCATATTTCGCATTTAGCATGTAACTTAAGTAAAAAGAATACTACTGGAGAAATAATAACACGTGCAAATTACAGTGTTAGCTACGTAACCGGCCATAAATTTAGAAAATACATAGGTTTACGGGAATTAATATAATATGGCTGCTGCTTGTTAATATTACGGAAAGCATAGTGGAATCTTGGCCATCTTAGTCTAAAATAAAGTAATAATTTTGATTACTATCCAAATATAACTAATTTTCCTACTATAATTGAAATTGCTATTTTCTATATTTCTGAGAATAGTAAAGACATTTTTAATATTTCCCGTTCTTGTTGCGCGCGGTACAATGTTATTGAGTGAAGTTGAGACAGATGCGATTATCTTTTCATTTGAAAGATATACTACAGCGTAAAGCGTACAGTATATATAACCTTTACCGGATAAGCGTGAAGGTGAAAAATGTGTATAGAATGCGGTTAAACGAAAACACCGCGTGACTATCTCATGTAAATTGTATTAACACCCATGCATGCCCAGTTGTGGAGTGAAACAGTAATTACTGATTAGTTACCACCTCGCGATAATTTACACCAATATTATTACATGAATAATTATTGAATGGATATACTTATGGAATGAATATTCTGACTAAAATTCAGCTGAACAGTTTATTTATATTATAGACATATTGTCGTTTAGCAAACAACACCGCTTACGTCGAAAATTAGCGGTTTTTACTTTTAAATGTTATTTTATAAATATTCTCATGATGCGTCAAACTACACGACACATTTTGAGGGTTTCAAACAATAAAAACCCACGATTTAATTCAAATCACTAATTACTGCATGAAGGTTCTGATATTCTATAAAAAGATAGCTTTTTCACTCCTTTAATTCAGTCAAATTGACTTGCTCGGTGTTGTTCGCTAAGCGACAATATCCAATTCAAATGAAAGGAATTATAATTTTCTCAATACAAGTTAAAATGTTATGGTGGTATTTGTTTTTATTATTTTCGCTATTGTATATAAGCTGAACGTATTCATTTGGAATATATAATATAGCGCAATCTCCCAACATTTTACGGTATTAGTAAGTTATTGGTGGTAACGCAAATACCACAAAAAATTACTTGATGGCGCTACATGATATAAGCTCTAACTATTTAAATATATATATATATATATAACTTTCTATTATGAAAATAACTTTATATCTTTTAACAGAGTAATTCGTTTTTTTATAACTAAAAAAGTTGCAGTTTATCTAGTTTTTTTTTCATAAGTAATCCTACCTAATACTCCTTCTACAAAAGGGCCATTTTTGTTTAACAAGGTATAAAATTCCTGCTAAAATCACATTGTCTGTTTTGCCTTTGAAGGGCTGTAGCTTTTGAACACAGAAACTAAGATAATAATTATAATGAGTAAAGTGAAGTTTACTTAAGAGAAAACTGCATGTGGCAGAGATGCGAATGCTGTGATGGATATGTGGTGTAACTAGAATGGATAAGATTAAGAATGAGTATATCAGAGGAAGTTTGAAAAGAGAACCAGGTACAGAGAAGTTGAAGTTGAATAGTTAGCATGGTATGGGCATGCGATGAGGAGAGATGAAAACCATGTAACTAGACAAGTTTTCAGTATGATTGTGGATGGATATAGGAGTAGAGGAAGACTGAAAAAAGTATGGATGGTTTGTGTGAATAATGATAAGTGTATAGAAGGTGTGAATACTGAACTGAGATCTGACAGGAGAGAGTGGAAAAGGAAAACACGTGCTAACCTTACTTAGGTAGGATAAGAGTAAAAATATGGTAATGAATAGTTGACTATTGGCCACTAAACTAAATTATGATATTGTTTTAAAATATCTGGCCTTAGTAGTTTAATATCTTCGTCGCATAATAGTCGAAACCTCATTATTATTGGTAACGAACACACATTAATAAATAAAATAAAAACTTGAATATAAATTAACATTCAGTCACGCCTTCAATTTTATAACGTACATATTATGTAGTGAGCATTCGAAGTCCGGACGGCGACATTATTTCCAAGAAAGTCAAAGGTAGCCGGGCCGAGTTCAACGTTGAATAACAATGAGATCGAAACTATTGAAAGTGCCGGAAATGTACAGAGAAAATCGTAAACAAACAGAATGTGCAAACAAATATTACGATACACCAAATGCCCGCAGAGTGGTGTTGCGTAAACTTTATTTTGTAAGATTTTCTATGGGTAATCGTCCTATGGGCACTATACTTGACAAGCACTTGCCATTTTTTTTAATTATGGAGATAAAGACTGCAGGACATGTTGCTATTTTAGATTATTCTGCGTTATACTGAATATTTGGCATTTAAGTTTAAAACGTGTATTTGTCACACTTGACATTGGCGAAATTGCCTACATAGGCAGAGGCATACCGAAGAAGAAAAAAGAGACTGCAGTTCCCATGACACGATAAAACCATTTTCAAGCGAATACAGTCGATAGTTAGCTAGCCTAAAATAAAGGAATAGTTGTCCTAATAGTCGAAATTAGATCATAATTATTTTTTTTAAATTATGTATGTATCCTATTGAGGTTAATTTGTCAGTGTATATTTCGTTAACTATTGTATATATATTTTTTTAAGTATGTTCTGTTACGTCAACTATTTGCGTGTGCAGATACGCCATTATTATTAATTTTCGATTTATTGAAATACATATTATAGTAACCGGCTTTTGATTTGGTACATCGAGGACAAGACCGATATAGTCCGCTACTCGGTTTCGTATAGGGTTATCTGTCACAGCCGTCCCGCTGTGTGAGAGAGAGAACGCTCGATACAACCCAAGCAAGTCTATTTTAGCCAGACGTCTCACTTGTCTCCCCGACGTGACAAATCAAATGCTGAGTATCTATTGTATATATAACATCTTTAGTGATAATCTTTACTCAGAGCGATTATTGAACCATAGACTAATGTTTATTTTACTCTTAGGTTTTTGTAGTTTTGTATGATTTAAATAATATATGTTTTATTTCATTTAATGCAATTGTAACACATACATATATTATGTTATCAGTTCGCACTTTTTTTTCACATGGATTTTATCTACCACAAATCACATACTATCGCTGTGAACGCAATATGCTTAAAATGGGGTACAAAGTTTTACTTCACGTGTTGTCCGGTGAAGCTGTTATGGCCTTGCTAGGCTAGGCTTTACGTATTAATATCTACATAGTAACGCTTATGTTTAAATAAAAAAGTTTATGCAGTCATAAGAACTACTGACAGAAGTGAAAACACAAAACAATGGAAAAATTGTGGTTTTTTTTTCAATTTTTAAATTGACTATAGTCTGAATTAATTCAATTTTTATAATTTATAAATTGGAATTATTAATATTATTCTGGTTTTCACATCTATTGGCTCTCAGAGCAATAATATATACGTTTGCATACAGTTTATTACTTAATCAAAGATATAATGGACTGCACAAGCTCAATAAAAAATACTAAGCGAATGTACAGAAGCAGCTTACTATGCGTCGCTAGTCTGACGCAAACGCAATACGTCACGAGCATGTCGAGGTCATAGGTCACGCGAACCCATAAGTTTTTCTCATATTGAAACCCACTCAACCAGGCTATAGAAGTTTTCACTTCAAAAAATCATTAGGAATACTGTAACTCTCTTATACCAAAAGTTTATTTACAAAATATAGTATCTCTTACAAGAAGTCGAATTACGAGACTTAATTATACTAAGATTTGCTAATAATTTATCTCAGTTAATTAATTGATTTCATGAGAACCAGTGATAATTTTGTTTTTATCCAGATAGATTTATAGTTCGAAATCAGTGTACTTGAATACAAAGAAGTAAGCTAATAATAGAGACCTCGTAATTAAACTGTCTAGTAGGTATGCATTATAAACAGATAAATATATATAATTAGGCAGTTGCACACATTGTTACTGGTCTGGCAACTAATTTTCTTGTACGCGTTTATAATAACAGACCCTATTCGTGTTCGAAGCAAAAATATGTGTGAGTTTGACTTTATAATTAATACTGCCACGTTTCGATTCACACTTAGGCTGTACAGTATTATGTTATAGTCACGCGCTGTCATTTATCTATCCAGTGTTGGCAGAAAGGTTCTTTGAGATCATAATCATAGTTTATTCGAGCTGATTTTGTTTTTAACTAGCTCCGTCCGCGTGGAATCTAATAGAAAAACAGTGACTAATAAAATCATCTGAATGTATTAAGTCCATTTACTTATCTACTTTTCTCTCGTACTTAAGTCGCGTCGTCTTTAAAATTAAAATAAGTTATGATAGACCGAACCGATTTGAAATCTTCATATTAATTATAGTGTGAATGACAATATTTAAATTTCAGGTGTTGTTTATTGAAATTATTTTCATATCTATTGGCACTCGTAGCAATAATTATATACATTTTTATAAAGTCTACTAATCAATAAACGTACGATGAGCTGCAAAATGTTAATATAACATGTACACAGAACCCTATACCACGCGTCGCTAGTCTGACGCAAGCAGCGCAAGGGCAATATGGCCGATCATGCTTACGTAGCATTTCATGACGCGTAATTGTAAGTTTATCTCCTACCGAAAATACCGCTCAACGCGCCTAGAGAAGATTTCACTTCGTTTTCATTCCAGTAAGTATTATTTACGTGATTCGATTTTACTTTTTATTCAATTCAAATTCAAATTCAAAAACACTTTATTCAATTTAGGCCCTAAGAAGGCACTTATGAACGTCAAAACTACCACCGGTTCGGAAAACAACCCAGTCATCGAGAAGAACGGCAAGAAACTCAATCTGGTTTATCTTTTTAACGAATATATATAATATTTAGAATAATAATATATTCTATATAATAGTAAATTTCACAAACGTTTTTAATGGATGCACAGAGATGAGTCAATTCCAGACATCACCATCGTTCACATATTGATCCACTCTATAATAGCCTTTTGACACCAAAACCCGCTTGACATGGCGCTTAAGTTCACAATCCGGCAAATCGGTAATATCCTTTGGGACTTTGTTGTAAAATCTAACACTATTTCCCAAAAAACTATTACTGGTTTTACTAAGTCTAAAACGTGGGACAACGTGGGTATTATTCGTAATCCCCGGGCAATATAAGTAGTGCCCTGATTAATAGTTTAGCCCGTAACATATAAAGTGTACACTTGAATTGTTAGAAAAAGTATAAGGCATGTTAATTAAAGGTGAACAACAATTAAAATAGGCGTTTAATATTTCCCTTGGCCGAGTTACAAGGGGAAATTAAAAAATTGCTCGTCGAATAGGCACTATGTAGTAATGTGATTCATGAATAGATTACAAAGTTGCGGACTATTTTTATTTTGTTATTGTAGACGAGATAATGTGATTTCGGAATACAATAATCATATACATTTGCCAATTGTCAATTGCATTTTATTGATTGATTATTTGGTTAGTTAAACTATCCCGAGTGTTGATTTCATTTTGTTTGCTTTTTAATATAAAGTTATCAACTTGTAAAATTATGTGCAGTAAATATTTCAATATATATATATATATACATACAAAAATAAAGACATAATATAGTCTTTGTTTAACACGTTTACATTCAACAACGAAATATCTTGTGGTTTGTGAACTAGCCCAATAGTCCCACTATGAATTATTTTAGAGATTCACAAGTAAATCATAACTACTACTATATGACATTATTGACATTTGATAATGTATTTAATCTGAGATTTTACTGTTGTTCCACTTTACGCACTTTGATGTAACATATTAAACTTATATATTGATTATTTTAATAATTTCATTGGTTCCTTTTAACCAAAATATCACAATAATAATAACCGATTATTATTCATAAATTCAAATTGTTTGCAAAATATCTGTGTAGGTAATGGAACATTTCCGAATGATGAGATTGAATTGAATGAATGCAATTCAGAGTTGCTTGTATAGAAAACTTAAACCAGATGTTTAGCTAAAGACCGCCAGGACACGCTTTTCTATGAGAGCATTTTAAACATGTGTTTAATAAGCTTTAAAATTTTAGACACTGTTTAGTAAAACTCGTGTTAAACGGGTGTTCATTTTTGTATCTGTAATTGGACCGAGTGTGTTGTAAATTTAGCTGTAACAGAATTTCTTTTGTCTACGTGCGAAAAAACTCTCTCATTCACTGAGGCGCGTGAAACGATGACATGGTATTTTGTCGACCGGTTTCCTATTTGTTGTTTGTTCGAAAGCCTCTATATTTACCCTTCCCACGTCTTGTCCCTTTTCTATTCTGTATACACAGGTTAAGCCTTGGATCTTTGCGCCGTGGTTTTACGGTTACTTGGAAGAAGTTGTAAATAGGTAGATATGAAAGATTTGAAAGTGAATAAGACTAGCTTATAGGTCATTTTTGATTGACCACAGTTTCTCTTGTTATTATATGATAAAGTAATCTAAGGTGGTAATACGTTAACCCTAATTCTTTTTTATATACTTAATAGTTTTAGGGCTTGAGTCTCATCTGATGTGAAATAAATATACATGCTAAATCTAGAGGGGTTTGGCTCTCAAGTGCTGCTGTAGAAATGGTAGAGGCTGGTAGCAGTTTTTCATCTTGAGTTTGGTAGTTAGTTAGGCGAATTTGGAAAAAGCGCTACCACCATTTCAAGGCAATTTTATTTATTGTAAATAGTTATGTACCGTATCGAAGAATAGTCTAAAACCGAGGCAAGATGCATTCTTTACCGTAATCACTTATGATTCACCTATGTTAATGGAATTAATTATTGCACTTCTTATAATGTTTATTCGTTAATCATTAATGGTATTTCATCTAAGGCATTCAATACACTATAACTGAGGCGTGAAATTAACTTATGATACTCTTAATTACTTAATTTTCGTGTACTCTTTTATTTAGTGTAGTCTATATAACAGTAAGTGAAAATAAATCTTTAATAATTCAATAGAAGAAATGTAGGAGTGTGCGAATTGTGACCGATTCGAATAATTTGATTTTCGAATTTATTTAATCGTATGGTTAAATAGAGTATCCATCTTTTATTATTATCGCTTCATTGGTTAATTTATTTGCCACTGCGAGGATTAATTTATGTGTAACAGTGCAGCGGTTGTTACTCTTTAGCATCACCCGGGGAGAACGTGGAAGGGAATGAGAGGTACACTTCCTGCGGTCGCGGGTAACGTCAGCCCCCATCTCCAACAAACTATATTCTACTGGTCTATTATCAAATTATTCGAATAATTCATGCTGTACGAATAATGTGATCTAACCTTGAATTAATTTATTTATTAAGTATTGGAGAAATATTCCAACTATTACTATTTTGATATTTTCGAATTATTTGAATAACTTGAACAGCTCAAATTATACTATATATTCATTAGAATACTCGAAGAATTTTTTGATTCCATCCGTGAATTCCAAAATTCATACACCCACTTATAAAATACAAAATACTAGGTTGCCGGGTCGAATGAAACTGAAACAATTAAATATATAAATAAAATAAACAATCAGAATAATGGTAAAAGTGATCGACATAAAACTATATAAATTATTTTGCGACGTGATAGCATTAAAATGCATGTAGCTGAAACAGATTCTCTTTCTCGAGGAAAGAAATAACAATGGAATAATATTTAACAGCAGCTCTTTAGATATTGAATAAGTTTACGAGGCCACTCAGAATAGGTACGTTCTTTGAACTTTTTTCTAAAATTGTAATGACTTCCGAACGAGGAGAATGGATATCTTTTGAACGTTAACCTAGATTGTATACAAATAGTTAAATAAAGTGTCGCTGAATGACAAATATAGGTGAATGCGAGTGGTGAAGCACTAAACACTTGAATAAACTCCGAGGACAATTCCTCTTCTACTCAGTTGTTACTCTATTCGTGGGGAACGTTTATCGGGAAGAAGTCTCTAAAAGCAAATAGTATCGACATAAAGCAATCCCTAATAGTAGACTAAGTTGCAATAATTTGCTTAAGTTAATACATACTAATCAATATATTGCAGTAAATAATTTTTCTGTTATGCAATATAGATATACAATAGAGATTAGACTAACAGGTTCCCGAGCACTCCTTAGGGAATTAAAATAAATAACAAAGAGTCAATCGAATCCAAAAAGTAAATAACTTGGAATAATCTACGAAAAATTCCGCATTCAGTGGTCGTAGTCGTATGCAGATACATTCAATAGTTTTGATGTTATTAAGTACCAAAGAAACTCTGTTCTCATGATATATTGTATAAGTAGATAAACCATGTAATAACTTTGTACGTCACGCGAGATGGTAGCTAGTTGTTTATAAACAAATACAACTACGCATAACTTATTATATATCAAGAATGCTTGAGAAGTAAATACATAAATAGTCATTATTTCATTATCTTCTACATATATATAAGCAGATATGTGTATAAGAGTCCGGTACTTTTTCTCCTCTGCCAACTGACTTTCTTTATTTTTCTTTGCCTAGTAGAGCTATTGGAGAGTTTTTATTTTACTATTTATTTTTTGATAATAAGCTCTCCCCATACAATTGACGGAGGGAAGCCTTTTTTATAAATCTCTATTCGACTCACTTACTCAGTCTAAATACGTCTACTTCTACTAATCTATACATATAACAAGAATGTAAATTTAACGTGTCTGTACTTTTTCGATTTTCGTGAATAACGTAGTTGCATGTATCTAGTAATAAGTAATATAATACATTTCAATTATTTTTGTCTGTCTGTCTGTCTGTTTGTTTGTATGAACACGCATCACTGCTAAAGTACTGGGTTCACAATAAAACCTTATAGAAGAAAATCATAAAGCATATCCTCGGGAGTAACTTAGCCTTTATTTAATCAAAATCGGTTCACTCTATCAAAAGTTTTTGTAATTTTAATGGCGCCGTGACTTTAGTATGAGAGAAAAGTAGATAAGCGAATGGACTATATACGTTGAGATGACTTTATTAGTCATTGTTTTGTACATCAGGTTCCACGTGGACGAAGTCGCGGGCACAGCTAGTATGCAATGTTTTTATATACTCTTTGTCAAAATAAATCACGAATCAAAAATTAGTACCATTTATACGTTTATTTTCTGACGTAATAACTAACATCTGACAAAAACTCAGTGAAACTTATACTTTATAAGACAAATATGTATAAAGATATTTCTCATAGGTAATTAATTACCTCACAGTCTTGCAATCACAAATGTCCTAGAAAGTTAGTGACCGTATTTAGAGTTGAATCAACATTCACACGATTAAATTCAGCTTAAACTTTATCATTACGGTGTATTTTATTATAGTCGTTTGCTCTAGAATTGATGAGTACAAATTCATTAAGCGACACAACTGCCGCAAATGAAGGTTAACTAGTTTCCATTTATAAATCCGCGTCTACACTGGCGTTTTGTAAAACGCACGTTAAAATTGCATAGTAACAGGAAGAATACTGTTACGTTGTATATGTTGTTACTGTTGTTCTGGTAAGCTTTAATCTTGCATAAAGTCTATGTAAATGTAGTTTAAAGTTTCAAGATGAAATGGTGGCTCAGTGCCGTCTATTACTATGGGGTCGAATTACAATTAGCCTGAAGTTTGAAGAAAGATATCGTGATGAAAGCATAACATGATGGTAGGGCTTTTTCTGTTTGTTTGGATAGCCACTACTCTCAAGATGTAAATCCGTATCCAAGCTTGTGTATGTGTTTTCGGGTAATTGTACTAGGGAGTCAATCTTTCAGTAAGTTTAGCAAAGTATAATTAAGGATCACACTGTTATTTAACATCAGGTGAGATTGTGATCAAACCGATAAATTATAGAAAATATTGTAGGTTAACCGTGGCCTACCGCGACACGACTATCACATAATAACTTGTAGGTCTAACTAACTTTGGTAACATATCTAATGGATTTGGCGGTTTTTGTGTTGCATTAACTGCTTTTGTATACTCTGGCTGCCCATTATGGAGTAGATTACGGACTTGGTTGAAAATAATCGTGTATTGATAATACCCTTAACTTCGAAAAAAAATTATGCAAAGCTTTTATTAAACGACCAACAATGTAGATTATACCCGTAATTGCAATGATACCGGTCCATTTAGAAGTCTTTTAGAATGTTTAGCTTCCTGTCAGTTGGTTTTGTGAACTTCGTCACTCAATTGTTTTATCGTTCGGCCATTTTTAACAATACGGACGTCTCTAACCGCTTTTCGGTATCATTGACCGTTGGTTCAGTGGCAAATCTACGCTACCTATCACAAACCCTCACTCGCTCTGAGTACTAAAAAATGAACACCGTATAAATAATTATTACAATGACTCCAAGCGAAACGAATTATACACACAATTGCCCGAAACATAAATTCTATTGTTAATCGTAAAATAACACTTGACAATAATTCTCATCCAAATGTAATCTCGCATTATGTTGATGGAGGCTGTAATGTACGAACTGATCTCGTTCAAGTGTCTTTCACCATTCATCAGACAGCTTTCAGATGTTATCTCAGATGTGACTGCGCTTTATAAATTATGTTTCGGTACGGTCCATCATCTCGAAAGCGTTTTAACGATTAATGACCCTATGTCTGCTGTAATAAGATTTAAGTTACAATTTAAAGGATGTGTCAATTACTCAAACATTCTTCAGTTTGTTTGTGAATTTCACAACGATCTCACAATTTAAATAACGATTGGCTATTTTATTAAGAAAGAAGAAAGAGACACATGTCTCAGTATTTACAAGTATGTGTCTTTATGTGTTTCAATGCTATATATTAACAGCTGCAACTTCGTCTCGATTTAAATCTATACTAGCAATTTCCTGCTGCTTCGCATGTGTTCTCTTAGTGAGCCTGAAATATGGGGTGACTAATTTGTTGTTTACTTACTTGCTTATTCGACAACTACCATCATCTTAGATCCGTTAAGTTTGTATAGGATACCCCTAATTAAAGTTGAATACTCTAAATTTAATAATTAGCTAGAATGGTACTGTATATGTTCACACGGCCGCTCACAATTTCCTAATAACAACCATTGTTCTGGTATTCTTCCGTTCACCGTAATTAACATTGGCCAGTTATGAACTTTGCGTGCGAACATTGGGATAATATATACTTAGACATTTGACCAACTAAACGAAGATATATTTAACTTCTTTAATTTGTTCATCTTTCACACTTCCCTTTTTTTTATTCATATACATACCCGACTTGACATAGTGTGAACTTTAATCTATACAAATAAGTACAATTCAGATGTCTTATTGTTTGCCCCGGATTTTCTCTAAAATAGTTTAACCGATTTTGGCGACAATTTTATTGACAGATAGAGGACTTTTCAGAATTTTTCAAAATATGAATAAGAAGACTTCTGAAAATAGGAAAAGCGACAGAGAAGTTAGGGAGTAATAGGTTAGCATGATACGGGCATGTCATGAGGAAAGATAAGATTCATGTAACTAGAAAAGTTTTAAGTATAAAGGTGGACGGATACAGGAGTAGAGGAAGACCGAAAAAGGTGTGGATAGATTGTGTGACAAATGATATGTGTATAAAAGGTGTGAATACTGAGGTGACATTTGGCAGAACAGAATGGCAAAGGAAAACATGTTGTGCCGACCCTACTTAGATGGAATAAGGCTAACCTTCGCCTTTTTATGGTATGAAATATCAATAGGCATGTAGTCCATTTTATATGCAGTCTATGACCATCTTCTGTAGTCCTGAAATTTTGAGACCAATCCTAATAAGTCCCAGAGGATTATTTTGGAGACGCGTCGCGATCGAGTTCATGTCACACACAGTGCTGCACTTTGCTTGCTGTGTTAGGACGTGTCATCATTAGATATTATAAAGCGACGTCTAATTGGCAATTAATCCACGTTTCCTTATTCGGAGGTGTTTGACCCTGAACTCTGTGCATTCTTCATTTATTTATTCTAAACGCGGACACCGTTATCGCATACAAATACGCCATTAGAACCCATGAGAAACGTGTTGATTCCCATTAAAGTGGGAGCTCGTGTGAATGAATTGCTTATATTTTGTTTAGACTTGCGGCAAACATTCGATATTTTGTTCTTCTATTGATATAATTCCTTTACTAAGTGTATTGTATTCATCTATATACTAGCTGATCCGCGCAACTTCGTCGGCGTTAAATCGGTTACCTACCGGTTTTAATTGTATTTTGAAACTCGAAAAATATTAAAAAAACCTAGAACCCGATTATAGCAACTTCTACCGTTTCCAATTGTGAAAACAAACAATTCAGGGATTCACTCCAACAAATAACTAGTTAGTTTAGCGAATGACTTACGTTTGTATGGAAGAAATTCCGATGAGGTGGACGTAGCGCTATCTGTTATTCATTAACATCAATAATTTCGTTTTGTTTGAAATACGAACGACCGTCGCGTCGTTTGGATATTGTTCATACAAAAATAATAATATCGCGAATAAAAAATGGGGTTAGGAAGGTAAAAATTTGGGGTTATAGGTATTTTTCGATGGCAAATGAAAAAAAGTAAAAAAAAGGAAAAATGGACAAAATAATTGAAAAAAATTCTGGAAAGAGACACCCTAATCACCTAGAGGTATAAAGTATACTTATGTTCTCAGATCTACCAAATATACATTTAAAATTTCATAAAAATCGGTCCAATAGTTTCGGAGGAGTTTGACCACAAAAACGTGACGTGACTCTTTAATTTATCTTATGATTTGTAGGTCCCAGGCTACCTCTGTCAATTATCAATATGTCCAGTTTAGCAGTCTAACTGTGAAAAGGTAAGAAAGTGATACTAGTTATTTTAGTAGGTATAATTGATAATACATACCAAGAGCAGTTATGCTCTAGAATTAATTCTTGCCTAAGAAAGGACCGTTTCTTCAATTATCGACAGATCATATTTAACAGGGCTGTTTCTCAGTACAAATTATAAATAAATTTTATTGGCTACTCATAATTAATGAAGGCAATAACATGATACAGTTCACTATGCAAGACGTTAGTAAATATAATGACATCATAAAACACACCAGTACACGTAACAAGTTCTCATTCATATAAAATGGACAGTTACAATACGATCTTTGAATATTTATTGTGATCGGTTATTGAGATGGAAGCTTCTAGAATAAATAAAGACATTATAACTCTGAAACTAGAAGTCACATTGGTTTTTTTTTGTATCATATTTATTTTATTACGTAAGGTCGTATGTTGTGTAACATTGGACTGTGAATCTTATATGCTAGTTATCATACAAAGGGCTGGTCAGAAAATGCGTTAAGCGAATACTAGGTAACAGTGCGCGTGGTCCGTGTCACGTATAGCAGATCGAAAGGGAGTTGGCGATGTCACAAGGGCCCAGCATTATCGAGAAATACTGAAATATGAACGGCTATATCAGCGATGATGTATCATGTCATGGTTGGTTCCATATGTGAAATTCGTGCTTTATACGGGATGAAATCATGGTGACATGTTATTGAATTGAAAGTAAACCAATAATGAAATAAAATATGAAATAATTAATATTTTCCAACACCCTCTAGTTAAAGTCTTTAAGCTTCTTTCTGTATGTATTTAACTATATCTAAGAGAGTTAGTCGTTCTTCTATGTTTTGCTAGCATCTGTTTTGACTTGATGTAATTATGTGTTCCATTTTAGTAAAACCAAGGCTTGAGGTTTTTCCTGGGGACTACGAAACGATATGATATTCTTCGAGAGGATAGTATATAGGTTATTGAAGGGTCGGGAACGCGCATGTGATACCTCTGATGTTGTTGATAGGCTGCGGTGGCTGCTTAACATCAGGCGGCCTACATGCTTGTTTGCTAACATCGGTATAAAAAAAATAATATACCAAAGCTCTATAATTTTAAATGGAAAGTTTATATAAATATATTACTAAAACAACATTATCATATTCGAAATGCCTGAGCGTCTTTCGTGCCATTAAAATTCAAAACCGAAAACCTAATGGGAATGAATATAAAAATGCAATAACACGACCGAACATTCAACTCTACGAAATATTGCGATAGTGGTGACGTGAGACGTGACCGGAGTTCGAATCGGGGATTCCGTTGCACAGTGAGTTAATCACGCGAAATGAATTATTAATTCATGTTTAACATGACATTTCCGCAGTGCTGTGGTTTAGATGAAGTCGTGAACGTCTCTGGAAGATGTGTACGTTTTATAATTAAACGAGCGAGCACGGCGGAGGTAGTCCCGCCCTGATAATAAAAAACACCTCGACAAATTATACACGTAAACTTTCCTCATGAATCAATTTATCTACTGATGAAAACTGCATTAAGACCCGTTCAGTAGTTTTTGAGTTTATCGCGAACAGACAGACAGACGTGGCAGAGGACTTTGTTTTATAATATGTAGTGGTAGTGATATATACGTAATTCCGACCATACACGGAGTACTATTATGAGTATATCGATACCAACTTGAACAATTTGATTTGGCTTTAAGACTAGTTGTAAAAATCACGGGTAATACCAAACTTGTAAGCGTTGTTGAATTATTAGGTCTAAGGGTAGACTTCGCGTCCTTTTGTGTACTGAATGAGTTATGCTCCAATGACATAGTCTTCGCATCGGGAGAACCTAGCGGCTAAACGTTCAGAATGAAGAGTTTACGTGACAACTAGAGTGCAAATTTATTAAGAATATTGACGTGCTGCACTCGATATTAGACGCAATGAATTCATGAGAATTGTGTTCTCACTAGTACACAATGTGCACGCACCTTTCGGAAAAAAGTTGCTATATTAGCCATAGGAAGGCACACGATTGTTGTTGAACGAGTTGAAGCAGTCGCTGTGGCCGAAAACGACCAGAAGCATACATAGATACGAATTGTTGTATATGATGCTTGCGGCTCCTTACCACTATTGCACCACTCGCTATTGGCAGGAATTTCATCCCTACACTTTTAAACTAAAATGGCTAAGGAAAGTCCGGTTTCAGAGAAGGGTTGCGATATGAACTCCCTGCACAAGTTCTTCCAGAGGTAGTCCCCTGGAATAATATATAATTCCTCAAAATGGTAAATTTAGCGTATTTCTCAGTAACAACCAAGTCTTAGTAAAGCCATGACAGTGCTGACTCTGGGTACACGTTATACCAAAAATTCCCTAGGGGTAAGTCTGTACTGAAGATTACCTACATCTTTTAATCTATATTCTATTTTTAGTTCATAACTTGAATTTGTCATTTAGAAGCTAATATTTTTCTTTTTCTGGTACCGATTCGCTATTTGCAAATATGCAGATAATGTTTCTACGCGAACGAAATAAAATTTGCATACATTTTCTACGGTTATAATTACCGTGATAATTCAAATCCTAACTAATATTATAAATAATATTATTTGTTTGTTACGCTTTTACGTCGCAACTACTCGACCAATTATCATGAAATGTTGGAAACACATTGTAGGCGGTACAGATAAGAATATAGAATACTTTTCATTCAGAAAAACAGTACTGTGCCTGAAGCATAGATATATATCAATGTGAGAGAAGCCGTGGACAAAACATAGTATTAAATAAACACATCTTTTCGTGTCACCTTTCCATATTACGTAATTATACTATTAAAATACACAATGGAAACAATGTCAATTAACATCAATTGACCTTTTACAGATATGTGTCTTTAAATATTTACTTGGATGACCTTAAAGAACAAAAATTAAACTCAAACACCTTTCGACATAATTATACGAGTTAACATCTGTTGTATAACTTGGCGTTCGTTTTAAAATTCTTTTGTTGATAATAATGCATCTATAAATACCGGTTTTTCTTTATATTCACTAAGCCCAACGATCTGTTTTTAGTGCACTATAAAAAATCGAATTTTTTTGTGATTTTCTATAAAGCTCAAGACACTGCTGATTTTTTAATGTATTTAACGCGTTAACTCTATATCAGAAAGATTTTAAAACTTTTTTTCACACTGTATAGCCTATTTCTTAAGGAACGTTATGAACCTATCTATGATCATATTGCGACAGTTCGGAGCAGAAAGTGTAGGTCAGAATCTATACTAAGTGAGTACAAAGTAATTTTAAGAGCGGGCCGTGTGGTGCGACTCATGTTGTTGGAGATCGAAGACCGAAAAACTAGACGTAACTAAACCGCATGATCAGCTATTGATAATAGAATATTAAAGAAAATTTGTTTTCATTTTTCTATATACTAATTAGTCTAACATAAACACGTATATATTTATAAAACTTTTACTAAACTTAAAAAAAAATTAAACTATAAAAACGTGTTCTGTCATTGATACTAAGCCCTTCCAGCGTATTTTTTTCTTTAAAATTTTTAATGTACAGATTTCATCACGTTAGCCTTTTATTATATGTATAGATTACATCTATGAGTTTGTATGTTAGAACTATTGATGCAATTCTGAAAACGAAATTAGAAGAAGAAAGAATAATATAAGAATATATACTCGTATAATCTTTGTGAGTGCTCAATATTAATTCAATATGTTCATTTCTTGTTCAGTTTTATATTTTACAACTACCAAGTATAAAGTCGCGGGCAGATGTTAGTGTGATATGGACGCATAAACATATAGTGATATATAGATACAAAACTATTATGGAGCTTCTAAATAAGGTAAATGAAATTGATCGCCAATTTTCTCATGATAATGCATCTTTAGTAAGTAATGATTGCGAAAAAAACTCAAAAGCTTATAAAGCTACAGACAATAGCTGGTGTTTATATAAACAGGCAGGACGAGGCTTTCACCTGTCTTCAATTAAAGATGGCCGCCTCGATCACGTTAAAACGTATTACTGGTCAACGGTTACTAGACTTATATCATTAAATGTCGTAAAATGGTAACCACAACCGATTACTTAAGCGAAGGAATGGTTGGTTAACTGCTTTTTTGTTTTCTGAATAACATGTCTTTATTTAATACTATCTGGTTTCCGCGAGTTTGTCGAGAAAATAGTTTTGTTTATTACTTGAGAACTATGTGGTTTATTAAGACTAATTGTGGAATGTTTTTTATTCTTTTCAATTGGGATTGTATCACCACCTCCTAAGTTGAAAGGGTTGGAATTCGACCTACTTTGGGAAGATCTCTATCTGCCGGTAATACTTTTGTTAAAGTTTGATTTAGCCTTTTTGGAGACGAACCCATGAGTAACAAACACTTTAATTGTATTTATATTTGTAGATCGCAGAATTAACTAAGGTATTCCGTTGATCGGTTGCTACTCCCAAATTACACCACAGGAGAGATCGATGAGCTCATGTTTATTGTATCTGCAGGCTAGAAGCCGGATGATTTTTAACTGACGGTTTATGCTTCATTGTGAAGAGTTTCTGAGGTAGGCGTAAATTGCCGAAGCTTAAAATAAATATAGGAGCGCTCCGTCAAACATGGTCGAATGCCAAGACTACCGGGGCTTTAGTAAGTAGGAAGGTATCCCGTATAATGCTGCCGAGCTGCTCGTTTACCTATGTAACTGTACATCTGGGGAGAACCACACAAAAATAGGTAAATAGTTGTTATCGTCGCCTGTAAGGGCTATCACTATTGCCTTACGAAGTATAGTAATTAACATACAAATATTATGGAGATGTAATATGGAATAGGCGAACACTACCGCTTTACGGGATCAAATATTCTCATATTGGTACTTCTATAATTTCTTACATATTATTTTGCAAATCTTCAGGTTGTTTTAAATTATTTCACACTTTCACCAAGATCCTTAATTAACACTGGATTTCTCTTTATTTTAATTTTAGATATAACAAACTATGATTACATATTTAGTTACATGTGGGCGACTGGAACGTTAATTAGAGTCGGTATTTCTGTCAACCTGTCTAAATTTTTTTTTGTAATATCTACACGAGCTGAATATTTTCTTCTGAAGTCGAGATATTAATTAATATTTAATTATGAAGTCTGTCCGGTGTTACTTTTTCTTTTTAACTATTCAGATTAGCTGTTGTCTTTTATATTGCTGATATTTTGACATATGACTTGAATTTTATTTTATCACTACATTATAAAACAAAGTCCGCTGCCACGTCTGTCTGTTTGTCTGTTTGCAATAAGCTCAAAATCTACTGAACGGATTTTCATGCAGCTTTCACCAGTAGATAAACTTATTCATGAGGAATGTTTAGGTATATAATTTGTCAAGTAATTTTTTATTATCAAGGCGGGAGAACATCCGCTGGGCCCGCTAGTTATACATAAATAAATGAGAAATCAATCAATCGGAGTATCAGCTATCTATACATATAATAAGAATGTAAATTTAACGAGTCTGTACTTTTTCGATTTTCGAGAAAAAAATTGTTGCAGGTGTCTAGGAATAAGTAATAGAATAAATTCAATCACTTTTAGAAATGCCTGTCTATCTGTCTGTTTGTATGAACACGCATCACTGCTCAAGTACTGGGAAACTCGTAAAGCATATCCTCGGGAGTGACTTAGTCTTTGTTTCATTAGAATCGGTTCACTCTATCAAAAGTTATTGTAGTTTTAATGACGACGCGGCGTAAGTACGAGAGAAAAGTAGACAAGTAAATGGACTTAATGCATTCAGATGACTTTATTAATCACTGTTTTTTACAAAAGCTTCCACGCAGACGAAGTCGCGGGCACGGCTAGTTATGTATAAGTTTCTTCAAAGTGCAATTTAATATTTATTCGTCAACTGTTTGTTGTTCATTTCTTATTATTTCTATGTTATACTCGAAACTGCCTTCGGCTCACTGAAAGGCTATTCTGTATAAACTACGTGATTTCCTGGACACGTCGTGACATAACTAATGATGCTTGACAACATTATAGAAGGGTCCAGTTTATAATAGTTTCGTAGACAAATAATTGGGATTTTAATAACAGTCCACGATAGCGAAGCACGTAATGTTTATCTGGAAAAAAAATCAACACTTGAAATGTTTTGTAATATTCTTAACATATGATATGATAACACAGGAAAATTTAATAGAATGCAAGATATTTTTTTTATCAAGAAATTTAAATGCATGTATTCAAATTGTATCATCATCACACAGTCTTGTATTATACACGTACACACCTTTTTTAAAGATCTAAAATGTTGAAGGAACTTTGGAACGGCCTCAAAAAAGAAAAAAAAGCAGTTACAACTTTTATTCACAGCCGAAGCTTGTGATAAAATGCAATACGATACAATTAAAATGCAATGTTTAAATTGAAACCTGAAATGATTACAAAATTCTCAATTAGCACATATCAAATGTTACGTAAACTAACTAATTCAATTTATAAACGAATGAAAGTTCATGTTTTGAACGCACAGTGGAATTGTAGGTCGCGGAAGTTGTGATTCGGTTTTATTGGTCTTGCTGGCTTTGATTTGTACACATGTTAATTATGCTTTGACGGATTATATGTTACATGGCCTGACAAATACTCTCTCCCACATTTTGTGACTATTACTGACGTCGTGGACAGTGTTTATTCCAAAATGTTACTTTGTGGGACACTTGTGTAAAAAGAAACTACTTAAATATGAAAGTGACTTTAGAATATCTGCAAGACATAAACATTATATAAGGTAGATCTTTTTTCGTATTTGCATTTAATGTGTGAGGTAAGACTATTTAATCTTAATTATTAACTATCTGAAGTCGTGGTGGTCCAGTGGTTTGACCGGTGGAATATTAATCCAACGTACACAGGTTTGAACCCTGGCATGTATCAACGAAGTTTTTCGAAATTCGCGTAGATTCACAAGTCCAATTGATAACACTATCGGCTGACGGTGAAGGCAAACATCGTAAGGAAACTTGAACCTGACAAATGTTCTTGTAGTACCACTGTATTTGGGAAAACATAAAATCGCGGACTTCTCAGAGATTGAAATCGCCGATACGTCGCGTGCTGGCGTGGTGATTACGCCCATACCTTGGCTCATGGCCTTGCAGTGGGTCTCTTACAGGGTGATGATGGTGATCTGTCCCCGGCTTTGCATGGGTGAACTTACAAACAAAGATCTCCGTACAACACACTTCTTTATATGGAGATGTTTTAAAACCAAATAGTTCATTTTTCCGTGCGATATTTCGAACATTACCTTTTATCCTTGTCAAGACAAGTACAAACACAACAAAACATAGCCAAATTTATTTATCTAAATTCTGGTTAATGCAGTAATTTAAAATGGTTTTCAGAAACTTTACATATGCAAAATGAAAATCTAACCGCTTACTTTATTTAATCCATTCCTTCAGATTTCTTTAAAGATAGGCCCTATAATAAAACCCATACCACCTCGTTTGTTATTAATTTCCTTTGACCTCGGTACACGCTTTTGTTCGTAAATATCTGACGGTGGGAGCGGCCAACTTTCATCCTTACGCAATCCACTTTTCATCATTACATCATTTAAGCAATTTGTGGAAGTGAAATGAATTGTTAGCTCTTTTACATTTTATGACATCGTTCGAGGCACAATAGGTCTTTTGAAACCGGTATCGGTATTCGATTGATAAAGGATTGATTGAGTTTTTAACTTACGTAAATTTACGATGGGCTTCTTTTTTTGTAATTGCTCTAACAGATTGGTAAAGTTACTCTTTCGTGTTTATTACTGTTAGTAAATTTGACACTTATATTTATTTTATGTTAAAATTTGGACTGAAATTTATAGCTACACGTTTCCAAGATTTAAAAAACAGAAATAGAAGACTGTTTACAAGTTCTCATGTATAGACAAGACAACATAATAATATGAGTAAATACGAGACGACAAAGTAAATAGCGGAACTTTGCAGAATTTATACTAAAATAAAATTAGAAATACAAATTTATAAGAAGAGTTAAAATTTTGTTAATAGACTTAATTTTGTTACATAACTTTGGATAATCTAATGAATAGATACACAAGAAGTATAATGAGATTATTAGCTCCGTTATATACGTTTTGGATGTCGTCTAATTAAATACAATAAAAATCGGACGTCTCTCACGGCTCTCATGAGGTAGTTGGCAACGTCAATAGCTTACCGCTCATTTAGAGTCTAAATCTGAATAGAGCAATAATAATTATTAAAAAAAAAATGCTTACCTTTTAAGTGGCTCATGTGGCTGTCCAATTACATAACATGAGTGAACATTCAAGGTTTATGATTATGCTAATCTTGTCAACAGGAAATGTACTTTCAATTCACTCAAACGTTATGACTAGACAAAATGTGTATCGTATTGGAATGCACAATAGTATAAAGGACGGAAGTTACATTGTTAGAGAACCTCTAATTGGTTTATTGTATCTTTCATCGTTAAGAATTGTTTACAGAATTTGATTTGTGTAATGCATTATCATGATTGACCTTGCTTATTGGAGTTTTAAAATTTTTGTGGTTAGCTTTGAAGGTTATTTGATGAATTCCTCTTCTTCTCTAGATATGGTAAAAATATTTTGATAAGTTAGTAGTGTAAGTATGAGAATTGACTGCCTAAAGTGCGCTCGACGTTATCTTTACTGCAGTTTCTTTTTTCTTTTATTTTTCTAACTGTCTACGCTATTGACCTAGCAAGGTCTTAACAGCTTCGCCGGACTACTTCTTTACTGCAGCCTCTTTACTTGTACCACAGTAAGTTATTATATTAATAGTGTTCGGTTGAAACAATGAAATGTGTTTTGAGATATGTTAAAAAATTTACCTTCTTGTTTATACACTTATCAGCCTTGTTCCTAATGGAAATGCGGAGAAAATAAAAATGGCAGCAAAATTTCTATAAACTTTAATTATAGTTACAGTTGTGGTTGGTATGTCAAGGGTATCTATCTCAGATGTAGAATTTGAATTGAAACTTATAAGAGTGCTGTGAAATCCTGATCCGTAACATTTTTGTGTGACATAAAGGTGGTTTTGTATGTGGTAGAGCCACGCTATCACTGGTTTCACCATGAATGGGTCGGCTCGTCCGGGGTAGTACCACCCTCTCATAGAAAACCGACGTGAAGTAAAGGCGCTTGCATTGTTGCGTTTCGTTCGGTCAGTGAGAGCGCCGGACGCCAAACTCACTCCCTATCCTACCCCCCGCCCCCCAAACACAGGTTGGCAACGCACTTGCGACTCCCCTGGTGTTGCTAGTATCCATGGACGGCGGTGATCACTTAACATCAGGTGACCCGTCTGTTCGTTTGCCTCCAATGACATAAAAAAAAGTGGTGGGCGTAGTCACTGTGTCGTGTAGTGTTGTAAACACCGGTTCTAGTCCGATCACCGAAATTAAGCAACGTCGGGTGCAGTCAGTATTTGGATGGGTGACCACTTCTGGTCACCGTGTGACGTTGGATTTTTGCTCTATATTTTTAATTAAAATGTTTCCCTGTAATAAAAAACTTTCACTTCTATCGTGTATCTCTATTACACATTCAGTTTTACTATAAAAATAGTTAATATCACAATTAGATGATGGATATGGATGAATTGTAATAATGTTATCAGTATTAATTACTTTATAGATTTGTGTTTTGTTAAAAGTTAAATCTTTGATATCGGATAAATTCTATGATCAATAAATAAAATCGATTTGTTTCGAAACGTTTCGATTGATCGCGTGCGAATTGTCCGTTAAATTTGAATTGTTACTTTCCAATATGGCGCGTGTTTCGGCGTTTATGTATCGTATTCACGCTAAAAATATTAGGATTTAATACGTATTATGATTGTGGACCTCGAAATGTATTATTTTATTGTAAACTCAGCCTTTTTACTTGTTTTAAAACCTTCAGTAGTAACAATGTATCTTAAACTTGGTTTTTCTTGTTGCCATTTATTTTATATAGGTATGTGCATATTACTAGGTAACGTTAATGCTATTCGGTGTACCTCTTAAGAACTATTAGAATGAAGTTTTGTTGCTATGACATTTATTACTAAATATTATAAAACAAAGTCCACTGCCGCGTCTGTCTTCGTGATAAATTCAAAAACCACTTAACGGATTTTCATGCCGTTTTCACCAGTAGTTACAGTGATTCACGAGGAAGGTTGAGATAGATAATCTGTCAATCTTTCTTTTTATTATTAGGTCGGAATAATGTCCGCCGGGCCCACTAGTTTTCTGATAAGTTTAATATAGGCATTTCATTAATTTAGCTGTCCCTATACCCGTCTTTCAGAGGAATTGTGTGAAGTTTATATAAAGTCTGCAAGCGAACATTAAATTATCAATATCTACAGTACACAGTTAGTTAGTACATCAAAAAAAGTACGTAACAGGGCCTTTCCTGAAAATTATAATATGTGACAACGTATGAAACGCCCATTTATCATTTATGGAACTGGAAAATGTGTTTCTATTTTATAAGGATTTAATACGTTTTTTCTTCCATACTTTCTGTTTTTATTGCTTGAGTATCAAATTCTTTTAATATAAAAAGTATATACTTTGCTTTTACATTAAAAATCGATAATTTGGTATGTTAAACTAAGATTTTTTTTAGCTAAGTATAGATAAAATCAACTCTTGCAGAGAAAAAATAAATAAACTTCTGTAAGAATTTAAAGCCGGGGTGCTCAAACTTGAACAGCTGGCGATCCACTTCCATATTGTTAGACTACTATCGATAGACTCTGAAAGGCTGTATGTGTGATGCAGGTAAATCGTCTAGGTAGGTGTAGGTAACTCCCACTAAAAATGATAAAAGGGAGAGATGAGGATTATTCTGACTTAATTGTGGATCAAATAAATTTTAGTTTTTTATTCATTATATTTTGTTTTAGTTACATACCTACTAACACCAAATCTATAAATAGTTTTATATCGGAAAAAAATTCTCTAGATCGATTTAAAAAAGCACTCGCGATCGACCGTCTAAGCACCCCTGAACTAAACGGTTACACAATCAACATAACTGAACACCCATAACAGAAAAACTCTAATAACGTTACCCGTTTGAAACTGTTTGCTATGTCAACTCGTCGTGCAGTTATGACTACATCGTCTTATATAGCGATGTAATAGTCAGTACACACAACTGTAGTATCTATAATAGTAATTGTATAATTGGTCGTTTAAATATAAAAGATACTGTTGGGGTTCGGACACGCTCATTTCGAAACGACATTGGTGTTACAGTACAGTTTAGTTTAGTTCATCGGTTTTATTACAATTAAAGTTTAGTTTTTATAGACGTTTGTCAATTTCAGACTAAAAGGTTTTGCTTCTCAAAAAATGGTTACTTTTATTGAATTTAAAGTTAGTGATTCACTTTGATGGTCATTCTTTATGTTTATAACTGTTTCTATGGCTTCTTTAGTATATTTCCCATCGAAAACGGTGTAATTGTGTTGAATAACTTATATAGAATTAAGAGTTATTGATACAATATAATACAATATGACTTCTATTATAGTGAATCATCTAAAGCTTATCAATAGCAAGTGATTAACATTTAACTGCGTCGTGAATTTTGCAATTCGGATAAATACTTAAATTATTCCGTTAACATACTTAATAGATTGAAGATGAATACTAGTCGTGATGGTCTAGTGTTTTGACCGGTGGAATATCATCCTGATGTCCGCAGGTTCGAATCTTGGCATGTACCAACGAATTCTTCGGAATTCGCGTACATTTACTATTTTTAATTGGTAACAATTGGTAACTATTGGTTGGAAAACATCGTGAGGAAACCTAAGCCTGAGTAATGTACTCGTAGTACTACTGTATGCGGGAAAATATGGAACTGTGGATTTTTCAGCGTTTCAAATTACCAATATGTCGTGAGCTGGCATGGTGATTATGCCAATTTTTTTTTTCGCGAAGAGATCTATTGTCTCGGCAGTGTGTCTCTTACAGGCTCATTATAATGATGACATGAATACTTATTGAAATTATTTAATGTTTCTTTAAGAATATATATAATTTTGGACAAAGGAGACAACGTCTGTAATATTTGTTTGATATAAACCGAAATGTAATTATGGAGTTATGATCAATATTAAAGAGTTTGTTTATACATTCCTGGACACACAAACAATAAATATATTAAAATGTATTATGATTTTAAAACGTTCACTAGAATAAATGCCCATGTATATGTTCCTAATGCGAAAACAGCATCCAGTTAATTAATAAGAGTATGCGATAAAGATAATTGTTTTAATAAACAAGAGACCAACGCAATTAAAACATTTTGCAATCATATACATTTCCATCTTTTACAGTTCCCTAAATAAGCTTTTTAAATAAACCTTTTGTGCTCTAATACGAAGATGAGACGTTTCAGAACTTTAAATATCATGTTACACTGTATAATTCAGACTATGTAGGAATCGTTGAGGTCCAACTAGGGTTACATAGAGATCCTCTTTTAGATTGCACTCCTTAGTGTCACCAAATGTCGTCAGAATGTTACCTACATCATCTTCCATATCATTCCAGTTCAGGAGCCAGTAATTACTTCATGTTACAGGATAACATCAAGTTTTAAATATGTTAGTTTTTTCCCGTTCCAAATCAACAATGGATTCGCAAACCGTACAGTTTTTATTTTAAGGAAAACTAGAACGTTTTTGCAACAATTCGACCTTCAGACTACGACCGCTCGGTCTCCTTAGAGAGACGAAATGACAGACCGAGTATGCGGTATGAATTTCAATTGATTTCAACAATGTTCCTTTCATCCAAGTCTATAAAGGGTGACACATGTGCTGATATTTATAGAGATGTCGTCACTGTGTTTACAAACATTTCAAACGATACCGAATATAGTTGATGAAGAAGGATGCAAATATTTTTGCAATATTTAATTTGGAAAGATTGGTCTTGTTTTCTATTGTAGCAAAATTTGTATTGATACAATTTCCAGAAATTTTTATATCTGTTATGTTTTAAATGGTTTATCAAATATATGGGTTTTCACCCATATATATTTTAAGGTTGTCCTTATGCGTATACAATTTTTGATATTACGATGACTTAACCTTTTTTCTCTCGGTGTAATAAATCAAAGAGGAAATGTCTATGTTAATAGCAAATACGAACTCTAACAAAGACACGTTGGCCAAATAATTTAAAGATTTTACCTATACTGTGGTATGTATTGTAATAATAAGAGCTTTGTTGGATTTAATATTAATTATAAACTTTTAGGACGCATAATTAGATATCTAGTCATTCATAATCGCCAATACACTACTCTAGCCTGGAGATATATCTTCAATGAAAGGAATAGGCTTTTGCTTAGTAATTAAAAATTTATTACTGGATAATAAATTACTCTTTATTGAAATTATAATAGTATTCCAAATTAAAGTCATCTAAAATTGTGTATGACAGTGTGGCTTAGGACATTGCCGGATGTCTACGTATCGGCCTAATTTTTTTACTCTACTACGGCACGATTCTTGTTTAATCTTTTGTTACTAGTCGTTGATCCTCTCGTGAATTACTCTATTACCAATAATTGGAGGGAAACCTTGAATTTGTTTGAATTGCCGTTCACTATGCGCACTTTGAACTTTGTTTTGTACGTGCTTGCAAGAAATTTTGCCATTATTATCTTCAATTGTGAAAATAAAATACATTTTCTAGCTAGTTGCTGACATCTATTTAATTGATGTAATAAGATATTTTAAGCTTAAAAAACTTGCCAATTTTTGAAGTTATACTTCTTTAGGCGCGTTATGAAAAAATGATGAGAGTGAAATTTTAATTTGTGTGACACAAAATTAACAGTATGAAGCTGTCTGCTTAACCGCTCATTAAGTCTCGAAAAAAAAGCTACCAACAAAATAGAAATTGAACCTCGATATTAGTCGCGCATGTTGGTACGCTCGACGTTTTTTTTTTTTTTTTTCTACAAACGTAGATTAAGACGAAAGATAAAATTTTTGAACAGATTGTTATCTTGTTACGCCAAAGAAGTATAACTTCTAACGCGTGTACATAAGTACACACACACTTTTTTTTTTTTAGCAAAACAAAGTGAGATGATTGATATTGGTTTTTATTATTACAATTAATAAGATTCTTTAGCGTTTAACTGAGATAATATTTAATCCGAGTTTAATAAATTTTGTTATGTAAAGGATAAAAAGTTATTCAATACAATATTATTCTGTTTCCATTGTCTGCTATTAGTATCGACGACGACAATTGCCGACTGGTGCTATCGTTATTTGTGAAAAAGTAAGCATCATGTAATAATTAATAGGTGTGAAAGAGACAACGCTATGAGATGGTTACACTCAAACTCACCATACAAACAAGGAATATTCATTCAATCATCGTGTTATTGTTACAAATAAAATTTAGTTAGAAAATAGCAAATTATTCAACAGTAGAATAACTGACAACTGTTTATAATAACGACTGCTAGTAATTAGTCTATAACAACAAAAAAAATTATAATATTTAATTTAATTTTGTTACAGGCTCAAAGAATGGAGTGCGGAGCAAATGAGTTTAACAGGAAACTGCGTGTTGATCAGGTAAATAGCTTGTTTTAGAATATATTCAAATTTCTTCAATCTATGCACTAGTAATAAATACATGTTTTTTTTTTAATGAAGCTTAAGATAATTCATAATAAACAAGACAACAACACCAAAGATCCGATATAATTATCAATCGAATACTTATAATTTGTGCTTTAGCCGGGAGTTTAATATGTATTTTGAGATTAGAATGAAAAATATATAGTGTCCTCTTTTAGCAATGTTTCCTAGAGTCTTGATGTGAGAATGGTACACATATAGTATTAAATAGAGATATAACTTCTTCTACAATATTATTTACTCATCAATAATATCGATATAAATATTGAAGATGTTAGTTTTGTTGCAAAATTAGTTGGTTATAGATCATTATTATTTCTGTTTAATAAATCTTGTTGTTTTACGTTACACTTCGTAATTTTGATGGCTAATGGTAACATCATATATATGTTAAATTTGAGTGTCTACAAAATCTTTATTGAAAATTCTAGTAAGTCGGCACTCATTGAAGTATATTAAGGATTAGAATGAAAATGATTTGAACTTGAATGTACTTTTTGTACTACATATTACTTCCATTGAAATGAGTTACTGACATCGGCAAATGCATCTGCGATGACAATTGAGGAAAAAAAACGCGCATGCGACGACAGCTGGCAAATTGTTAAGCTATTTACCCACAGGCAAACGGTATTCGGATGTTGACGCAGAAAAAGTGACGTCGATCAGCTGTTAGTAGATTGCCATTTATAGCAGACGATTAAATATAATTGAAACCGGACAATTGACAACGGTCGACCGTTATATTTAATATTTATACTGTATCGTTTAATTAATTTGACTAGCTTCATTATTACTTAAGTGTTATTATTATATAAATATTAGAGCTTAATTCTTCTGTAAAATAGTACATTTTATAAATAATTGATAAGCTTGATAACAGAAAGTATTTTTAATATAACTTTTAAATTTGGCATGGGAAGGCTTAAAAAGATGCGGGTCAAAATATATATATAAATAAAAATGTCGAATGGTATGTAAGAACCGTTGCACTTATGATTTAAATATGAAATATCTATAGGCGGAAATAAACCCGATTGTTGGGGTGGTGAGACGTGGCGACGCTATGCCATGCACAAGCGACTGTGTGCAATCTCTCTTGCCACACTGAGCTCACATACCTATAGTGTATACAGAGTTGTTTACTACGTTACACATGCGTTTCACACCTGCCAGGCGTCCCGTGACGGCTAAATTTTTTTTAATTGGTTTTGTACCTGTCAGGACAATGTTTGTATGAAATATAATTTAGATGACCATACGGGAAAGTGAAAAATTTGTATTACAATATCTCCATATAAAAAGTGGTGTGTTAGTGACACAGAAAACAGTATGGATATATTCAAAAATGTTGACAGAATTAACGTTGAATTGCGATTTTATTTCATTGTATTGTCGTACTGTAAAGAGAAAAGTTTGTATCATTTTCTTCGTTAATACTCTCGTGCGAAGCCGGGCGGGCTACTTGTATATTATAAATATTGAAATAATACATTATCTTCATGTAAACTCGTTTGGCTTATACACCACACGCCGAGATAATTCTCAGATAGCAGAATTATTATAAACTTGATACTGCCAAACTTGATATTTTAGTTTGATTATTGCCAACAATATTTTTATAAATTATAGCATTTGGGTTATTAAGATGTACGAGGTATATTAATATAAAGTTTAATCAAAAAAGCATTCAGTAGTTTAGCCTTAAAAGAATATTAAACATCTATACCCACAAACTTTCACTGGGGAATGTTTTACGAATGTTTATGTCTTCTTATTTCGTTAGCTCTACAGCCTAAACAACCAGATGGATTTTAAAAAACGAGGTATTGTTAGACTCTTCTTAACTCTAGAAATGCCAATGCATGACTATATTATATTTTTTTTGTGAAGTCAAATTTACTTCTCTTTACTACATGGATATCACAGTATAGACTAGTATATAGTATAAAAATTGTGCGCGATATATGTATATCGAAAATGTATTATGTCGAAATCTTTGAAATCGGGTCACTTTTTCACCTGCATCATTCGACGTCAAAAACTAGTTGATTGTTGGTTCAATAAACTTTTGTATTACTTAAATTGTATTATATAATATGTTCTAACATGGTTTGATATTATAACTTGTAACTTGTTATTACTAATTATAGGAGAAAGTTTTAAGGCTATGTCACATTTAACATAGCGTGAAGATATAATATGGCATTTTTCTATATTATCAAGTAACGAACAGGTATAAAGTCAAACTAATGTTAAGTGTTCACTATAGCCTGCTCTAGATGTTAACTAATATTATAAATGCGAATGTGAGTTTGTTTGTTTGTTATGTTTTCACGCCTTAACTACACAATTGATCACAATTTTGCTTACACATCGTCAGAGGTACAGAAACAGATATAGAATAATTTTCATCCAGAAAAAGTATTGTTTCTGGGCTCAATCTTCGCTAATGCGAGCGAAAATGCAGAGAAAAGCGAGTAATCTATAGAATATGGTATGTAATAGTATACAGGTGGTATATTTTTAAATCCTCTACAAGTTTTAGTGCTTATCTATACATATATATTATAAGAATGTAAATGTAACATGTGTGCAATTTTTCGATTTTCATGAAAAAAAATGTTGCAGATATCTAGGAATAAGTAATAAAATACATTTCAATAATTTTTAGAAATGTCTGTCTATCTGTCTGCCTGTCTGTTTGTATGAACACGCATCATTGATTCATTGAAATTGGTTAAAGTACTAGGTTCATAATAAACCCTCGCAAGAAAATCGTAAAGCATATCCCCGGGAGTAACTTAACGTTTGTTTCATTAAAATCGGTCAACTCTATCAAAAGTTATTGTAGTTTTAATGACGTCGCGGCGTAACTACGAGAGAAAAGTAGACAAGTAAATGGACATAATACATTCAGATGACTTTATTAATCACTGTTTTTTACATAAGCTTCCAGGGTTTATTATGAATACAGTACTTTAGCAGTGATGCGTGTTCATGCAAACAGACAGACTGACAGATATTTCTAAAAATGATTGGAATGTATTCTATTACTTATTCCTTACAACTATCTTTTTTCTCAAAAATCAAACAAAGTATAGACACGTTAAATTTACATTCTTATTATATGTATAGATTTGGTCCAAACTGAGAGTTAGGATAATTTATATTGCGATTGACCTCAATATTTATTTAATTACAAATTAAATGATGGTCAATGTTGATTATTGTTATTAATTGTAAGTTTCATCAGTCTCGAGCAGATGGCGCTTTAAATTAGTTTGTTGATAGAAAAATGTATAACTGACTGTTATAGATATCTCATAGATGGTGCTATAATTCAACATGTAATAACTAAGCAACGTGTGGCCGGGTCAGCTAGTAAATAATATAAATTAATTGTTACTGTGTTTGTCTCCAATGAACTCAGAAACTATTTTACCGAACTTTATAAAATTTTGCACACATTTCGGTCCAACTTGAGATATATAGGATAGTTTTTTTTATCACAATTGGACCCGATAGGTGGTGCTACAATTGGGTTCTGGATTTTTTAAGAATTTTCGCGTTTGCAAATACGATTGGAACCGGTATTAACCGATTTGACGCAGATGGAGTTACGCGGGTCAGCTAATTATGAATATTGTCAGTCAGATACACAATGCAGTTTCTTTAAAATTGTATGACATTCTCGGAAAGGTTTTCGAGTTACACGAGTACCGGCCAACGTCACCGACGATCCATCACAGGACCGGTCCTCCGAACGGTACTGCAGATGGGCAGATTAAGGCGAAGCCTCCTATCTGATCTTGTAGATAAATTTTACCGCTCTTTTATGACTGTTCAAACTAATATAGTCTTCACGTTTGCGGAATAAATAGGAAAATTTAAGGCGTAACTACATTTTTTTGGGAGGTTTATAGAGTTTTTAGGAAATCCGTACAGTTCATGTGGTAACCGTCTGATAAAGATCTAAACTGGATCAAATGTACACTGATGTTAGAAACAAGAGTAATTCTGTGTATCTGTCTTCGTATGTCGATGGAAGTTGATATACATAATGAAAATACAGTTTTTCTGAGGCTCAATTATGTCGTATCTACTGCAGGTATCGGTATAAGACTATGAGCATTCGGTGATGAATTTTTCGTAGATGGTCCCAGGATATTTTTAGGATTCGACTGACTCTTTGCTAGTTTTAATGTCAAATGGAGCAGACGGAAATCGGCTAGTTATTACAAAAGTGTGACCATTTTCCCCTTTCCGACTAATTTAACATTTGTGCGATGTATTTAATTTACACTAATCACAGCAAAATTACTGATGCGGAGACCGGAACGTTTGTTTGATCGTAAATCGTTTCACTTACTTTTCACCATAAATAAGTTTATGGTTTCCGTGATCGCTTTTTAACTTATCAGCATCGATTATCATTATTTATCGGATGTAGACCTAGTCTTTTTATACGCATTATAAAACACGAGCGTTTCCGTTCGGCCAGTACATTGCTTGGCCTTAATCGTCTCAGTGTACCTGTCGTTCGATCAGGTTTTACGCGTTTTCCGATGTGGAATATTAGGTTAAGCATCCTCTCGGCTTAAGTCATGAGTTAAGAGCGTTTAAGTCCTGAATCATAAGATGGATTCGAGACTGCTTGACGCCAAAATTGATTCTTTGAAAATGTTCGAATTTATACTTTTTTTTGTAACAAATCTTATAGATTATTATTGCTATAGTCGAGTAAGTAATGATATTACGAGTTTCTTGCAATCATCTCAATGAACAAACAAGATGGTGGCCGTCTTGTTAGAACTTTTCAGGATTTTTTTGTGGCAAGTTACAATCTATGCTTCGTGGTATCATTTCGCATCCATTTCACTTGTGCACAATAATCAAAGTATATTACGTTAATCATCACCAATAAGACAAAATATAGAGCCGAAAGAACCACAAGATTATGAATAAAATATATAAACCAATACATGACATTCCAAGATCCCGCCAAAAACTTCGAAATTATACCTGTAGTCGCTCGGGGTTTTATTTATTTAATAGAAGATTAACCTAAGAACCAACCACGGATATTTTATAGCAAGAATTCTGTGTTTGTAATAGTTACTTTTTTAAAGATTTATTACATTGAAATCTAAATCCAGTATGTAGGACACTTTCTAGGGTACAAAATATAGAGAAAAGAATCGAATGGTTATACAGAAATTAGTCATCGTTCATAACTTGTTCCAATCTTTGGAACGTAAACTTGGATATTTTGCGCGCGTGGATCTTTAGTATTTTTATTGTTATTTAAAATAGTAAAAGTCTCTTGAGGTGATATTTATTACATTCCATTACTATTGTGCGAATGTAGTCTTTTACTGTTGTTGGCATATTTCTTCTTTCATTATATTATCGACGTATGTATTCATATAATTATTATGTTGTGTATTGTGTAGGTGGTAGAGCCATGCTGAAGCTATTATTGGTTTCAGCATGAATGAGTCGGCTCGCCCGGGTAGTACCATCCTCTCATAAAAAACCGACGTGAAGTAACAGTGCTTGCATGGTTGCGTTTCGTTCGTCAGTCAGAGCGCCGGAGGACCACCTCCCCTCCCCTCCCCTATCCTCTCCCCTATCCTCTCCCCTCCCCTCCCCTCCTTCCCTTTCCTCCAAATACAGGCTGCCAACGCATTTTCGACTCCCCTGGTGTTGTTAGTGTCTATGGACAGTGATGATCACTTAACATCCGTTTGCCAGCTATGATATAAAAAAATAATAATTAGGGAACGGGTAAATTTTTCATTTTACGGAATATTTGATTGTGGAGAGTTTTATGTAATTTGATACGTATCTAAGTAGTTAATAAGGTCTCTTTAAGTACTCTAATACAATGTGAGAATAGTATAATGAGGTCTTCTGGGTCTAGGTTAAAGTTGGGCAGATACAAAACCAAATACAATATAAAACGAACATCACCATCTTCTTACCCTTATCCCACCTAAGTAGGGTCGGCACAACAGGTTCTCCTTTTCCACACTCCCATGTTAGATGTCATCTCAGTATTCACACCTTTTACATACATATAATTTATCACACAATCCATCCATACCTTTCTCGGCCTTCGTCTACTCACATATCCGTCCACCATCATATTCAAAAAGTTTCTAGTTAAAATTTAGAACGAACATAATAATGATTAATAAGGACAAAGAATGGATGATCATGCTTGAAGAGATGTATATGGATATATTCAACATTTAGTAGGATACTTATGCTAAAGATTACATGTTGCTGACATTTGTATGAGATAAATACTACAACGAAGTTTTAATTATCGATATCAAGCTGATAAATTGTCGTCAGTAACGTGTCGAGAATTCTCGCAAATTGCTTTTAAATACCCATTTTAATATGAGTATGTAAACATCTTCGATCACGTGTGATACAAACATAAGAAGAATTAGTGCTATCAATTTAGTTTCTAATAAATTCATTATTTTATCTAATCCTGCCATATTCCTTTTGTTGATAGCGAGAGTAAACTACACTCTTGGAATAATTAAATTCTTAAGGATAAAATACTTAGCGAGATCTTAAAGTTACTGGAAAGGACAATTAAGTTGAATTGCAGTGTATCAGTGTCGTTCAACCATAACATTATACGAGTTGATTTCTCCAAAATGAACAAAAATAATCTCAATATAATAACATCGGAATTCATTCATGTAACATGATGCTATAAAGATATAAAAGAATTCAACCTTATATCTTTAACGCTAAAGTCTCTATTGTCCATCAATTGAGTGAATTCATGAACGCAAGGACCTCCCGAACGCTACAATCCTTTTTCTCACAGAACATTCCTTAAAACCGGTTGGGATAGGGGCTCATTCAATTTCAACTATTTATAATATTATGCAAGGCGTATAGTTATTTTTATACAATTCTTACCTCACAGGGCTTTCAAAGTATAGAGTAGGGCAAATGTGTCTTGTACGGGATTTATATTTTTAAAATCCTTAGCTATATCAAGTTGCCTTCTATTTTATACTTTATCGGTGTTATTACAAAAAAATTAAATAATTGGTTTAAAAAGGTTTCGAATTAAATGCACCGCGCTCGCCCGAGGCAAGTTCGCGTTATCCTTTTTCGCAAGTCTAACCTAACGTAACCAAAGCGAGGCAAAAGAGCAAGATGGTGAACATTCAGCGACCGCGGTGCATTTAATTCGAAACCTTTTTAAAGCCAATGTTCAATACGTATTTAACTTTTATGTAATAACACCGTATAGGTTTTAGCCTTTTTATCACAACTTCATATGATTTTAAATGACAATGTGGCCTAAGATGGGAAACACGCTAATTCTAGAGGGAGCTGGCTGTTAAGTGCAGATGCCGGAACACACCAAGAGGTGTTTGTTTACATTTTCAATTTGAGGGTGGTAGCTAGCCAGGCGGATTTAGAAAGAGCCCTACTACCATCATACTATGATGAAACATCACGATATTTCCTTCACCGAAAGCTCTCACTCGGTTGCTAGGATCCGGACATACGGCCATCGAAGCGGTATCCGAACACGTTATCAACTTGGCCATCACCGCTTTTGGCTATATGTAAGATGTCTCCTAGTTCACAAATTACTTTTTGTAAGTTGCTTTCTTTTGTTTAATAACTTAAATAGAACTTGTAGTCGAAATTCCACCATAATAAGAGGTACCACGTTTTTTATCACACGCCAATATATATATATATATATTTGTATATTTTTTATATTTTCTAATTTTTTTCTAAATAGTAAAAACTGTATTGAGTATGGTACAAATATTTTAGATTGTAGACGTAAGACATGTAGACGATGGTTTGAAAGAAAAAACTATTTGAAAAATCTATCGATAATACGAATCGTCGTCCATAGTTGCAAATAAAAAGAAAATCGGAAGACAAATTGAGGAGAAAAAAAACTTAATTTTGAAAGGCATTGTTCAGTATTATTATTTCATGCCTATTCATGAGTTACCTAAAATAGGGTTACAAATACTACTAAGGTCAGTTACTAATACCTACAGTTATCAAATAATGTGTATAACCTATTGAATGCTAGGCTGCCATTGACCGTTGTCATTTATCAAATCGTGTGTCGTATTCGACAGCAGGTTGAAGTCCCGACGTGTACCAGTGAATTTTACTAATTACCTTAAAATTGATAACACTTTTTGGCTGGTGATGAAGAACAACATAGCAACGAAACCTGAACCTGAGAAATATTCTTGTACCACTGAGTGTGGGAAAAATATGGAACTGCGATAAAGTATTTACCTTAAGTTTGGCCCAGTTGTGTCAGCCTTATAGGTTGATATTATTATTAAGTCAAATATTGTGCAGTACTGTAGAAGATGTTAACCATATAAAGACAGAATGTATACGTAACCAAGCTCCACGATTAGCAGTCGAAAATAAAATGAATGACTCATTAAGATCCTTCGGTTTATATAATGCCATCCTTGCTTCCTCGACATCGGGAGAAGCACGAATGGTTTACAGGCTGGTTGTCTGGAAGTAAAAAACGCAAAAATGATTTATTATTGTTTATGTGCTTATTTTATTTTGGGGGTGATCACTGGCCTAAAATGGTCAATTTGTGACCAAAACCCAATTATGATACTACTTCCGCTTATAAATCTGCATAGATTCTACCATTATAAGAAGCATATAATCAATAAAAAAATGGAACTGAATATAGTAAAATATTTTATCGGTTAATATACCTTTGATGATCAGCGTCTAGGTGACGTCATGGCGGGTGGAACAAGGGACCCTTTCTGGGCCATCGTTCTACATAGCGTGAGCACTTTCCCAAACTTACAGACTGGGTCGAAGTAGGTGGGGTCATAGTCTACGAGTTTATGGCGAACCCAGTTTTAACCTGTCATAATTCAGAAACGGCTGTGTGAGAACATGATTATTGTTTATCTGTGTCTTAGTGACTACTAAAATATTAATTGTATGCAATGGTTAAGAATATGTATGACATTGCATGAATTATTTTAATTTCATATTACTTTAAGTATTTACCTGAAAACCTATCATTAAATTGATGCTTTTTGGTATTTGTATATATGTGACTAGTTTTTACCTAATGTTAAAAAAAACACTACACACGTTTTCTAAAATTACATTAATCCTAATTATAAATCTATTACGTTACATCATTAATAGGTAAATACTAAAAAATACAAGAACTTAATAATCAACAAAGAACATTCCTTTTCACTACATCATTTGCAGGAGTAAAATGGTCAATCCAAATTATGTATGTGTCATAACCAAACAACGATACTGCATCTATCTAAAATTCTGTCTGTGAGTAAATTTTTAAAGAAAACTTAGAGAATATATTAATATACATTATGGTCGGTAAACAAACTTAATTTGTTATTCTAGAGTTGTTATTTAGTCATTGTTTCTATCGCGTTTTTGCTCTTGTGACCTACGTCATTAGCAGGAGATTTTATACCTCCGTGGTTACTTATCACCGACATAATTCCTAAAATTAATTTACATACTACAGAATCCAATTTATAAATGAAGGCTACTAAATTAGTACCGAATTCTAATACTTAATATGTAAGTGCAGAATTTTGAAGCATTCAATATTTATTCTGTAAACACCTTGTGGATAATTGAAACGTCAATGGCCTAAGAATGATTGTCAATTATCATCTCCAACTTTATGTATTGTTTATGAAATTTATTACCAAGTCTAGCTATGGTTACTACATATTATAAAACAAAGTCCTCCGCCGCGTCTGTCTGTCTGTATGTTCGTGATAATCTGAAAAACTACTTAACAGATTTTCATGCTGTTTTCATTAATAGATAGAGTGATTCACAAGGAAGGTTTAGGTGTATAATTTGTGTTTTTTTTTTGTAAATTCGTTGAAATATAACAATAATTGTTGGGAGTGTGAAAAGTCAAGCCGCCTGGGAGCTATCGTCGAAATCGTTGCCTAATAATGCCTTTGAGATATAACAAAAGCATTGAGATAATAAACGATGCAGACGAAATTGCGGGAATCAGCTAGTTTAAAATAAAGGTGTCAAATGGCGTTGTTGAAAAGGGATATTCTGTGAATATTGCTAAGTGGTATATCTTTTCTTGATTGAAATGTAATAAGAGTTGGATTATCATAACAAAGCCACCTATACTTAGGGCAGTGGACTCAGGCATAAGGCCGTATGTAGTGCATATGCCACTTCAACTATATTTGGCACTTCCAACAAAGATCGTATTATAATTTGAATCAATTTATTTAATAATTAAAAACAATAATTCTTGAAGTGAATACTTCTTTAGCCGTGCTGAGCGATTTTTGGTAGAAGATAAACTTGTGGGTTCACGTCACCGATGACCTCGACACGCTAGTGACGTATTGCGCTTGCGTCAGACTAGATATACGTAGTATAGCGGCCTGTGTACAAATACTATTGATATTTTTTATTGATCTTGTGCAGCTGATCATATATTTGATTAGTTAATAAACTGTATAAAAATTTATACCATTATTGATCCAAGTGCCAAGAGATGTGAAAATCAGACTAATGTCATAATTTCAATTTACAAATTATGAAATTTAAATAAATCAGTCTATAATTGGCTTCAAAATTCAAGAAAGAACATAGTTATGCCATTGTTTTGGGTTTTCAGTTCTGCCGGCCGCGGCAATCCTTTTGACTGACTCGTCTTTTCTGTCTCTACTAGTGAAGCTATAAAAACTAATGTCATACGTAATCTATTACGTCATCACTATATGAACAATTTAGCATTGAATCGTGTTTGACAGCTTCTGGTGCACTCAGCAATGCCAATGCATCCGGTGAAATGCTCGACGCTATGGATGTCAAAGGTTACGGACACGCGACCTGCATTTTTATGCAAGTTATTATTTATTCATATCACGACGACTGCTCGATTCGGCGGCAACCTTTTAAATGCTTTCTATTTTTTCTTTGTAGACCAACCATTAGCTGAAGACACATAAGTTCAGAAAGTTGGCTACCAAGTACAGTTGTTGGAGTTGGAGGAGCGATTTGGTCGAAATTCTGTAGTAGATCGTTCATTTTCGAGACCCTACTTTTTGACGTTTCGGAGAATCTTATTGCAAGCTATGCTTGGTTTGGATGTTACTTGTTTGACCATAATCTCACCTGATCTTAAATGTAGGTGGTAGGTAGTATAGCCAAGCTAAAGTTGTGGGGGGTTGTGGGGTGTTGTGGGGTTCTGTTGTGGAGGACAGCAGCTAAGGTAGACACCATATTTTTATTACAAAAACGGGCAGTTCGAGCAATTATAATATGGGACCTCGCGAATACTTAAAGACCAAGTTCAGGAATACGGTATCTTAACTCTGCCCTCCCAATACATTCTTGAGAACTTAATGTATGTCCGTAAGAACCGTGAAAAGCTAGATTTCGTAAAAAAACGGCACAATCTAAATACTAGAAACTGACAAACTGGTTGTCCCATGTTTTAGACTTAGTAAAACCAGTAACAGTTTTTTGGGAAATAGTGTTAGATTTTACAACAAAGTCCCAAAGGATATTACCGATTTGTCGGATTGCGAATTTAAGCGCCATGTCAAGCGGGATTTGGTGTCAAAGGACTACTACAGAGTGGATCAATATGTGAACGATAGTTATGTCTGGAATTGACTCATCTCTGTGCATCCATTAAAAACGTTTGTGACATGTAGCTAATATATTCCAAAATATTATATATGTTTATTAAAAAGATAAACCAGATCGAGTTTCTTGTCGGTTCTTCTCGATGACTGGGTTGTTTTCCGAACCGGTGGTAGTTTTGACGTTCATAAGTGCCTTCTTAGGGCCTAAATTGAATAAAGTGTTTTTGATTTTGAAAGCTATTACTGGTTTCAACATGAATGGGTCGGCTCGCACGGGGTAGTACCACCCTCTCACAAAAAACCGACGTGTAGTAACAGTGCTTGCATTGTTACATTTCGTTCGATCAGTGAGAGCGCCCGATATATTTTATAAAATTTTTTAGACATATATATATTTTTTTTTTATTTATTTCACAAAACTGGTTACAAAAGAGTTTGATTCTGTTAACGCTGATACGATGAAGTTGTTACTAATGTAACCTACTAGATGTGAAACTAACGTGTACAATATACGAGAGCTCAAAGATTTAAATTACGTTTAAATATTCATATAAAATGTATAAAAATGAAGCTAAAAAATTTAAGTACAATTTTTTTCCAATTGAGATTTTATTGAGGCTAAAGAACAATGAAAAATATCAAATTTAGATTGTATATTATTGTATTTGTGGCACATTCGGTAGAGGGGCGAATGTTGGCCAACGTTTGTCGAATACTTCGGTTGGAAGAATGTTTTGCGATTCTGCAAACGACTGTTGTTTCTTGGTACTGAGATACATATTTGTCCCAACAGAAATGAACTGTCAATGCGATTACTTAAAATCTATACTATAATAAAACTGTAGCAAGGTCAAATCTGTACATTAAATATTTTTTGAAAATTTTTATCGGAGTAGACTTTATTATCGATATAGAAGCCAAAAATAATCTTTTTACAATTTTTGTCTGTCTGTCTGTCTGTCTGTCTGTCTGTCTTTCTGTCCCTGTGAACACGCATCACGCTGAAAGTACTGAACCGATTTTAACGAAACTTGACACAGTAATAACTAATATTCCAAGGTTACATTTAGGATACTTTTTGTCCCATAAAACGTAAGGGGTTCTCCAAGATAACGAAAGATAAAAAATTGTAGTTAATGTAACAAGACTTTTTTGCAACACCTTAGTACAAGAGCCAGCAACGTTGGAAGAACGAGAATTTTAGAAAAGCTGGTTCTTTAACATGAAGATATATTATGCCCTTCCAAACAGGATTCAGGATACGTGGTAGCCGGTTAACGTTGTGTTTTTTAATGCGCATCACACCTGTACAGATCGAAATTTTGATTTATAATTAATTTTAGGAAAAAAAAATTCGGTTACATTTTAACGGTATTAAAAACATGAGCTTATCACTGCCAGACAATTTTGTTATTGAAAATAATGTGCCCGATGATATTCTTTATAAATATAATAATTCATTTCAAACCATTTCATTTTTTCAATTGCAAACAACATATTTCATTTTGTTAACCATTATGATATTGAGATTTCACCGTAAACAATGAAAAACAACGATAAACGTAGACATATGACTTGGGACTGACGCCATCTTGATTACATGCGTCTATAACAGGCGCTTTCACAAGTATCACTATATTTATCATACATAAAATGGGGTAAACATATCAATGCAGATGCAGAATCTAGCTCTAAGTCTCTTAACGTTTTCAAAGCATTAGCCGGTTCTAACTGGGGTGTTCACCCATAACATTGAGTTCGTTTATACTTCAATATTATACGCAGTCGAATTGACTATGCGAGCTTTCTTTATGATAATAGCGCTCAGATTAACCTCTATAAACTTGAAAAAGTCTAAAACCAGGCCATGAGAATTATCGGGGGATTCATTAAAAGTACTCCAATCCATGTTATGGAAAGCAACTTGAGCATATGTCCGTTACATCTTAGGAGACAATATTTAGCTGGCAAAATCTATTAAAATAAATGTAGATGGTATTTGGAAGCCAAAGAGTCAATATGATATTCTTAAAATAAAAGATATTTGTCTTCAATATATAAATAAATATTACCAAATTTTGTTAAAATATACACTGACGGATCTAAAGCTGGTAATTATTTAGGAGCCGCATTTTTTGAGTCAAATTCCAAAACTTTTATGAAATTTAAAAATAGCTGTTACTCGCATTGGAAGGAATACTTTGATGAGCGTTCTAAAACAAAAGGAATATGGTACAGAACGATTCAGCCACATCCCTTAAGGTCACCATGGATTGATGACAGTACGATTTGCCGTCGGGAAGCAATCACAGTAATGAGATTACACTCAGAACACATCCCATGTAAAAAGTTTGCCTACCTGATGCGTAAAGTACCATCAACACTCTGCCAGAGTTGTGAGCTCATCGATGACGTGCACCACATCCTGGCAGAATGTGTTCGAAGAGAAGATATTAAATCTCGGCTTAATGCTTCTGGTTCGTTCCACACTGGTTTGTACAATTCGTTATTGTCTGACCCCATTTCGAAAGATGCTAAAGAATTGTACAAAATCAATATAAGCTATTGTTAAGTTTATTGTCATTCTTATTGTTATATAGTTGTATGTTACTTAGGCGATATAGTCGCGCAGGCGACTAAGCCTTCATTAAAAATAATAATAATATTAAAATTACAGCTATCTTAACATGGTTTGAACATACTTATTTGATTTACAAAAAAATAGCATCGGGCACATTATTGTTAATAACAAAAATGTCTGGCGATAATAATTTCATGTGTTAGTAGCGTTTCAAAGTTAGTAAAAAACAATACATTAAAAAATTATATAAAAATCAATATTTTTGCCTGTAAAGGTGCGATATGCACTAATAAACGCAACGTTTACAGCCAGGTAGCCCGCACACTGTTCGGAAGAACATAAAGATATATAAAAACTGGCTTATTGAAATTCTTTTTCGAAACCATTACTAGCTCTTAGACAAATAGTTATAGGTAAGTGACATTTGACGCGTCGTGTTCATATCTTTTTAATATTTCTATTTTTCTTTAATACAATGGAGTGTGAAAAAGTTTTAATACAAGTTGAAAATAGTGATGATATCATTCAGTGTTTCATTTATCATTATTTATTTTATGAATACATTTTATCGTTTAATTTACAATTTAACTCTATCAACTTGATACTTTATAATGTAAGCTCTATTGACTGTATAGTAAACGTCTACAAAACAGGGGAAAGGAACTTCGTTAGAAACTGGGGGTCCATAGACCTCTAAAGCTTTTTTTCACATTACCGCCAATATATGTAAGTTGCTACGAACGGGTTGTAGCCTTATTTTAAAAGATTTCTCACAAACCATCTGGGTTTGAGCGAGTCCCTTGATAGTTTGAATTCACAATTGGAAATCGATGGTGTGGCTGCAATAAGGTTTTAGGTATATTAAAACCTTTCGCGTTTAAAAATACAATTGACACCAGTTATAACCGATTTGGTGCAGACGAAGTTGCACGGGTCAGCTAGTCTTAAATAGAAAAGACAAATCCAATATGGTTCTACGGGATTGCAACGTTTGTAAATTGTAATAAGCTAAACGTGATTGATATGAGTGTGAGAGTGGCATTTGTTATCAATGAACGTGAGATGGTATAAAAAACGTTTTTGTACTTGTTCCATTCTGGTTGAGTGAACTAGGTAGGTTGGATTCCAGACAGGACTACAATATTCCAAGATACTTCGTACCAGAGTATTATATATCAACAAGGATATTTTGGGTTATCTAAATATTTTCGTTTGTCTTGCAATGAATCCAGCCATTTTAGAGGCACTTTTTACCATCGCATCGTAGTGAGGGCGAAAACTAAGCGTGCTATCAACTATAACACCTAAGTCACGTACACATGCTACTTCTTGAAGTTTGAGACCATTAATAAAGTAAGATACTTGACGCGGATTCCTCTTTTTTGTGAACTTTATATATAAGCATTTATCGACGTTCAAAATCATTTTAGTATACTATAAGTCGATACCTTACCAATTTCTTTTTTTGTTGAAATTATAGACATTATTAATTTCAAATCAAATGAATCTCAAAAGCATATGCATATTAGCACAGCAATTTGTATGTACGGCATGGCCTAGTAAGGAAGTGCTGATTATTATTTTAACATGTCGAGGACTAACATTTCATTTGATATTGAGGTATGAATGGAAGGGAATAAGGGCTTAGTCCGGTTGTAGATGTTTCCGACTCATCGAGACCTGTATTATCGAAGTTCTACTGTACATATAATGTAGAAGCGATAGTAAATCACATTGTTGCCTCGAGCGGTACAATCATGGGAACTGGGTCGCACGAACAGGCACCGATATCTTAACAAATAGCCTGTAAGGTAGATACAGCGAGCTCCGTGTTCGCAAGGACAATACTCGCGTTTACGGTTTCCACCTCCTAGTAGTCGTGTTCTTTAGATAAACTAAACAATGTATCATTTCTAAGAACAAGTGACGGATAAAAAATGTTTCGTGTTATTTATTCTCTTTAACTCTTTTATTTTATGCGGTTCTGGTATTTTGCGTGACTTTAATTTAAGTTTGCATTTGTGTTAGCGTTTGAAAATGTAGTATATTTTGCATTATATAGTAAGTTCTATGGAACCGCCGAATATTTCCAAAACTTTAACCGTGGAAAATGGACCGGAAAGTAGACTGGCGAAACCTATACAAATATGTCGTCTACTTGTTTCCAATGGATAGACTTTCTGGTATAAGGATATAGAGGCGAACTGCATCCGTTACTGGACTTTTAGAACGGTTATATCTAACGTTATAGTGAAGTAAATATTTATCGATATCGATTCATTGAGTAATAAACGATACCTATTTAGCATAAATAAATTAAAAATAAACCCAGGTTATAATCGTATCCGAATAAAGGTGTAAAATACTGTCAGTTAAAAATCGACTCATTTTCCCTCGTTTTATAATGACTGGAGACGCTTTGACGCTGGCATTCTTTGTAGCCTAATCGACTTGCTGGAATTAAACAAATGTTTTGTTAAAATTGCTTTAATATGGCACAGACCGAGAGTATATTATATTTAAGTATGCTGTCTGTGAATTAAAAAAAAGAATGCTCAATTATAAGTCGGGATCTTTCTTTCTTTATTAATTATTACCTAGTGTAGAAGGAAAAGGATTTTAATATAAATCTTAGAATTACATAACATTAAATCGCGTATATAAAAGCACAAAGTACCTAAAAGAAGTCATAAGCTTTCACTAATATAAACTTAAACTATTATGATGATATTGCCGAGTTGGTATAAAAAAATTATAATCAAAAGGCACATTGTAGGTTCGCTATAAAGAATTAATCGTTCGAACGCAGTGAAAGTCGTTGGATGAATTCCAATAGTGACTGTCAATAAATGTTTACGATTCGTGAAGCGTAGTATACAGGTATTGAATACTTCCGCTATCGTTATGCGTGAAATGCGAAAATAGAAATATATTCATTCTTGATTGACTTTTTCTAATGTCCGTCTTAAGTTTATAATATCTCCTCAAGTATTTAAAGATGTGTTCCGGCAACTGCAGTTAATAAACATTCCCATTAGGCTTAAAGTGTTAGTTAGCTTCATGTGAACGACGGTGACATCTGGAATGACGCCCCTCTCTGTGCATCCAGTAAAAACGAACGTAACTATCTATTATTGTAAAAATATGTATCATGAAAAGATAAACCAGCTCGGGGTTCTTGCCGGTTCTTCTCAATGACTGGGTTGTTTTCTGAACCGATGGTGATTTTGACGTTCATAAGCGCCTTCTCAGAGCCAAAGTTGAATAACGTGTTTTCGATTTTGATTTCAGCCATGTCCTTTAAAATTATGTTGGATTGTGTTCAAATGCTACGTAATTATAAGAAAACTTGCTGATTCCCGCGACTTCCTCTGCGTATATCTATTGCTTTGTTATATCTCAAAAGGATCAGGGAGCATTTTCGACGAAAGCTCCCAGGCGGCTTTACTTTTTTCGACAATTTCAAAAATTATTGTTATATTTCAACCAATTTACAAAAAATCTTGACAAATTATATACCCCGACCTTCCTCGTGAATCATTCTATCTATTAATGAAAATCCCATGAAAATCCGCTCATTAATTTTTGAGTTTATCGCAAACAGACAGATGTGGTGGAGGACTTTGTTTTATAATATGTAGTGATATAACTTTTGCGCGTGGTTTCGCTCTGTGTTAAGGTATGTTTGAATTTACCCTAGAGAATAGTATATTTTTTTCTATATGAAAGGTATCCTATGTCCTTCTTTGTATCCCTAACCATGTTCTTGCAATATTATAATAATCTATTGGGTAGTTAAAGTGTTTCGCTTTTATATATTTAGTTATGATTCCCTTTACGCAATACGCGTAGAATGGGGGTTGATTCATATGTATAGCAAATGGAGTAACTCTGTAGTATATTTTGATGAATTAAGGTAAAGGGAGTTGCTTACCAGGCGATCATGAAACAAGTTCATAAGTTGTTTTTGCTAGAAATCCAATAAGCACCCATCGCTGTTCGAATAGAAAATTATTAGTGGAGTTCTTCATTTATCTTCTATACAAGTTTATATCTACACGTTAATCTGATTTCAGTGGTCGATCATTCATCATACTCGAACATGCGGTAAAATCTATATATATAAATATGAATAAAATTGAAATGTCTAGTGTTGGTCTGTGCTTGTCTCTGTAATGATTAAACTGTATTTGACGTGAGTTTTACTAGCAGATAGAAACTTTTCACGAGTTTTATATAACATGCTTTTTCACGACGTCTGATCTAGAAGCAACTAGGAATTAGTAACTTTGTCGTTATTTCTATATTTACGTTATTAATTCACTACTAACCTTAATTTATAATACTTTGAGTTTTATAGGTAACAATTTACGGATTTCTGTTTACACACGTTATCTCGCTTATGGCGAATATTGAAGCGATTTTTGGCTTAGTTGATAGCAGTTTCGGACACAGCGTCGTTGGACGTAATTTCGAATCCTTGCAACTGTAAGGCTTTTTTTAAGTCCGCCGGGTTTGCTACCACCCTCACGTTAAAAATCTGTCTGCCAAGCACCTGTAGGTGTGTTCCTGCAGTTGCACTTGAGAGCTAGATCCCCTCTAGGTTTGGCGCGTTTACCACCTTGGACCACGTCAGCATTTAACATCAGATTAGATTGTAGTCTGACGGTAAAGCCTATAAAGTATTTAAAAAAAACTCCGGGGCAATGTGTCATAGATAACGCTTTTTTTTCCTCGAACTGACTACGCTATAGGCCTAGCAAGGCCTTTATGGCTTCACCGGACTATAGATAACGCTAATACGACGTTAAATACGTCAGTAGGTCTGGGCAGTAATGATAAAATTTAACAGAGGTAAAAAGAATATAGGAATGACGGCAAGATTGCAATAAAAAAGAGTATCGGCATTTAATCTTGGTAGATCTCATAGTTTACAAGAAATAATAAAACCATTTTCAGGTAGAAGTCGGAAGCATCGGGTAGTTATCGATAAATCATAACATGACTTCCTTATTCAATGTATACACAAGTCGGTTGCGACCTCGCGAATGACGGTGTAAAGATGATTATCGATGACTTTCTATTTGCTTTCGCTAATCAAATGTTAACTTTTGTAGACAATGAAAGAACCTTATCGCGATTGCGGTTGAAACCACAAAAAGCACCTAAATATTTATAATCAAACAATCTTTTTGTTGCGGCTTTGTTCGAGTTGTTTATTTTAATAATATATTTCGATGTTCCAAGTCAATGTGTACATAATTTACAGTAATATTGGTACCTATCTGTACTGGTTACTAACCGTATCGCATATATCACAATTTTTTATAATGACTGCTATAACAACAGTGACTTAAACATATCCAATAAATAAAAACTTAACAGGTAGTTAAATTGGATATGTGTGAATATTTAAAATAATAGCGCGTGAGACAAGTGTTACGTGTTGTAACATAATGTATAATATTACATATTTGTGTCGCTACATTTGTGCTAAATTCAATTTATTAAAAATTAATCGTTCATATGACATGTTTAATTTTTTTAAGATTTCCAGTTTTTATACGCCGAGAACGAAGTTCAAATTTTGCTTTCCATATGTTTTTTAGTTTTTTTTTTATGATCTTCACGTTTTCAGATACAATTTTTTAACATCTTGAAAATAAACGTAAAATATCAGGAACGGCTAAAATTGGATTTAACTTATTTCGTAATGTAACGACACGTTTTTTAGTTGGAGCTAGAAATGACGACATCGTGTCTGATAGCGAGCAATAATACAATCTAAAATTAAAAACGACCAGTAAAAAATCAGACTATTATTCTGCTATACCTGTGTAATGCTTTACAGCGATATTTGTAGTAGCACACTTAAACTAACGGAGAGACTACCTCTTAAGTGCAGCTATTGAAACACACCTACGTACTTAGTGATATGTATTTCTTTATGCTCTATAGGTGTTAACATTTGAACACAATTTCGCCCACTGGTAAATGACGATATGTGCCAAGTTAGTAAACACGTTAAATCTAGAGGGGAACGGGCAGGTGTAACTGCGTGAAAACACCTATAGATGCTTCACTACAGACTTTTAACCAGATGGTGGTAGTTAGCTAGGTGCGCTCAGAAAAAACCCCTTCCACCATGTTATGTATTCACCATTATCATCATCAGCCTGTAAGAAGCCCGCTGCATGGCCATAGATAGACTGCTTCCCGAAGGAAGGCATGGGCATAATCACCACGTCAGCTAATAATGTATTAGTGATTTCAAACTCTGAGAAGTCCACAGTTCTATGATCTCCCACGTACAGTAGAACTACAAGAACATTTCTCAAGGTCCAGTATTCCTTGCGATGTTTTCCTTTCTTTTGAACTACTTGAAAAGGAAGGAGCTCCTCCATTCTAAGGTATTTTTTTTAAATATATGCTATCTCATAATTTCATCATTTGTTAATTGATTTGAAAAATTCTTTGTTGGAAACCAGATTTTCTAAAGAGAGACCGGTTTTACTTTCATTAGCATTAAATCTTGGGCTTCAGAGCAGGGAACTCCTCAAAATCCAATAGGAAATATATACATACTAATTAACAAAGAAAGGTTTATGATAATTCAGGATTGATAAGGTATTATATCTAACTATGGTCAACAAAGTTTTGGTAGATTTTTTTTTAACTCAGTTTTATATCTTTGTTAAAATTTTATTATAATATCGAAGTTTGTGTATATTTAGAATCGTGGAAAAAAATGGTATTTTAATACTATTTTTGTTCACATATGAGCTACTCAAATTAGACTTACACAAAACACGTGTTAGATGTGCCTACTTCGCTAAAGTCGTAGTTTTTTTGCGATTTGTTCCGATTTGTGTCTTACTTTGACACGCCGCCCGTTTTCTCAAAACGATATACGCGAGTTATTGATCTATAGAAATTATACAACACTCTACTTTACCGAAATAATATTAAAGGAGAATATATAATCCCCAGAAAGAGTCACGATTATAGAGTGACGAAAAACGTGACTCCGCTAAGGTTAAGACGTCACATCGTGAGAATATCCAATATTGTACGTTTCACGGCCGAAATCGAATCCAAAACTACGGAGCAATAATAGATTCCACGCTTTTTGTTACCATATTTCGACACGTAATAAAAAACGCATTGAATCTCCTTGTAATATGGACCAGCGTAAATTGTTCTATGCATCTTTCATTAATACTAACGATCGAAGAAAATTTAAGTTGGAAAGCCTGTGGTAGCTTCGCTTTGAGAACAACACCACCACATTCTTTTTGTCACATAGTCTAGTGCCGTTTACGTCGCAATAAATTTATATTGTATTTGTAAAGTAGACTAGAACTAGACTCACTATTATAAAATACACAAGAGTTACCTTTAATTCTTATAATGTGTAGTCGCAGTTCGCTTGAAGTCCTCTTTCTTTTTGTTTTTCTTCGTATTTGTTGTCGATTGATGTCTAGAATGTCTGGAACAAAACTCCCCTCGGAGGCACCACGGTGCGCTTATATATATGTCAATAAAGGAGGGTGGAAAAATCTGGAACTGCGACGTCATTATTTGAACGATTCGACAAGGTTCAAATCCTACTATTTCTAGCACTCCATTGTTTTTGGTTCCCACAGTAAAAATTTATCCATTGTTCGCATACAGTGTAGAACAATATCTTTATCAACTTGGTTTCATTTATTTAGACTCTTATTATATATCAGAGATATATATCTGTACGCACAAACATTCATAAAACAAACAACACGTTTGAACTTACAAACATACAGATATAATTTTTTTCATGATAAAAATTGTACTGGATATAATTCTCAATAGCTATTAAAATATGGGAAATCGGTTGACAAGCAAAGGAGGAAAAAGATAGTGAACTGTTTTCCATTAATCTAGTTATATACAGAAGATCCATACAGATATCACTAATGTGAAGTCAAAGCTCGACAACATAACTTATGCGAGTTAAAAAAACATTTGTTCTTTTATTTCAATTGCAATAATTACATGTAAATAGTCTGATTTGTATTCAACAATACTCAGAAATTTCGTATGTAGGCTACTTGTCTATTATAAATAAACAAATGCAGTTTACTCGGATGCAAGACAAAATGCAATGCCTGTATACGTGATAAAGTTAACTGAAAAGATTATACAATATAATGATCGCTAAATACGTGTTTTTATTTGTATTTAGCTTTAAACGATTTTATTGTATAAAAATATTAGTTTATTTTTTTATCGCCTGTCATATTTTTATAGCAATAGCGTGTTATCAGTTATTGCTCATCAAATTAATGAAGGCGCATTATTGCGGTATTTTAATTTTGATACTTTTCTATGATTTGCCGTCAGTTTTCACAAATAGTTAATTTTTTAAGTAAAAGTTTTGTTATGCATCTTTCCAAATATCCCAAACCAATATTTAGGACATTCGCGATTGCGAATGTAGATGACAATATACGAATATGATTTATCAGAATAACATAAAACGGTTTAGCCTTAAGTGCCATTTTTATTAACTTTAGCATATAATGACACTAGCGGGCCCGGTCGACGTTGTTCCACCCTGAAAATAAAAAAAAACTTTGATAAATTATATACCTAAACCTTCCTCATAAATCACTATATATACTGGTGAAAAAAGCATGAAAATCCGTTCAGAAGTTTTTGATTTTATCACGAACAGACAGACGTGGCAGCGGACTTTGTTTTATATTATGTAATGATTATACTTATTAGTAAACACGTTTTACTAGCGGCAAATTACATTTGTGAAATAGCAGTTGGGTTCTTTTTTGCTTATGAGGCGATTTCTCAGTGTCCAGGTTTAAGAACGGCTTCAAGAAATAATTACTTACTTCGTCCACTAACAGGTGGAGCGCTGAGATATTTGTAAACAAGGTCTATAAATTTGTTACATGTGCGTTTGGTTTTTCACCAGATATTCTATTACAAAATATTAACATCGTTTGATGCGAATACGAATGTTTAAGTAAATATCGAAAAGGAGGCAGATGCGAGTGTAAAATCGTAATATATCCACTATATATTATTATGTTATAGAGGTAAACGCATGAATATAATTATAAATAGAGATTTCTGGAAATATGACTCTAAAAATTCTTTATTATTATAATAAACTAGCTGACCCGTGCCCACTTCGTTGGACGTTAAACATTTATAAAAAACTACTTTTTGTGACTTAAATGTAAAAGTTAGACATATAGTGTCTGTGACTTATTGTAAGCATTATCAAGCTCTACATCTTTTCTCTAGAACTCAACCATATATCTCTTATTGTTAAGGCAGCGTACGTAAGAAACGTTTTCGTTCGAATGTTTTTTCTCCGACTTACTTTGCAAATCCGACTACCACAAAAGTCTTTTCATTTTTGGAGATAATCTATAGCCTATGACACTCACAAGCAACGTGGCTTTCTATTGGTAAAAGAATTTTCAAAATCGGTTTAGTAGATCCAACTATTACCCCGTACAACGTCACAAACTTACAAACTTTACATCTTTATAATATTAGTATTTATAGATTATAATCATATTATTATATATTAAAAATATTTCTAATAGGTTTATAAAAACAGTACGAAAACATACCGTTTTATAAGTGATCACAGCTGAAGTAGAGCCGCCGATAAACGTGTCGCAATAATACGGCGAAAGGGAAGAGTATAATGACCGAAATGACTCCCTTAAGATGTAGTTAGCCTTAATAATTGATACCAGTTCGTACAACACATTATAGTGTTGTAACTATAAAGTCACGACTCTCCGGTATTTTGGCGAGATACACAGACGTTAGCCGGAGGCATTATACTTTGAAATACGATAAGAACTCTTTTGTTTTTATCGCAAACTACTTCTAAACATGTTTGACTGAGTACCTACAGTTACGAAGTTACGAAGTTACGAAGTTACATTCTTTACGAAATTAGAAATTATCTAGGAACTAGCTTATATCCTCGATCTTTATATTAATTTAATATAGCATTTATAAGGTTTTAGGACACTGTGATTTTTATAAACACTATGTGTTTATCAATGTATATTTTCTTGACGTGAAAAAGTGGGCAAGCGGTGTGGTACTTATCTTTTTTCTCTTTACATAAAATATATTATTAAGCTATCGTGACATTTTTTTTTATCAAGTGCCTAAAATGTAAAACTAATAAAATGTTCGAAATGTATCCAGTAGGTTTTGAGTGATGCCATACTTTAAAATATCTTAACCTACTTTATTTTTTATTAATATACTTTATAGTTATTCATATACATAGAGTATATGTAAATACTTTATTTGAGATCTTTAGAATTTTTTTCCTCGAACTGACTACGCTATTGACCTAGCAAGGTCTTAACAGCTTCACCGGACTGCTAAGGTGAGCGCTTAAGTCACTCAGCCGATTTTATTTGACAACTAGCTCAAGGGTGCACGGCACACTTCGGCTTGGGCTGTTGCCTGATATAGATCTTTAGAAGATTATTCTTATATCTTCAATGCCCACGATCTCCGTTTTCAATGACTTTTTTCCGATATATTTAATAAAAAAATTATTATCCATGTTTCTGGATTCTTGTAAACTAATATTGTAAAAGTAGTTATGAAAGCTTCAAAGGCATCCAAGTTGTCAGTGTGTTCTAAAAGCATAAAAAAATGTATTCAAGGAAATAAATCTTAAATACTTAAAAGTAGCTATCTATAAATGGAAATGTTTCCACTACTATGTTATCTCATAAAGGCTTAATTGAAATGACGACATGTTACAGACAAAAAATATGTAAACGAAAGTTAAAGCAGAACACCACTAAAATGCTCTAAGTAAAAATGTCAATAGGTTTGTTTCTTTGACGAAATAGGAAATGCGGTTGCTACCACCAAAAACATTTGTTATCACGTCGATATTGTCACATCACTACATAGTATAAAACAAAGTCCCCTACCGCGTCTGTCTGTCCGTCTGTTCGCAATAAGCTCAAAAACTACTGAACGGATTTTCTTGCGGTTTTCACCAGTAGATAAAATAATTCATGAGGAACGTTTTGGTATAAACTTTGTCAAAGTTTTTTTTTTATAATCAGGGCGGGACAACGTCTGCCGGGCCCGCTAGTGAATAATAAACAGGATGATGCTGGAACTCCTTTTCTTGGATTATGTTGTATTTTGTGCTAGAAACATTGATTTTTACCGAGTCGATTAAAAAAGACAACACAGTTGGTTTACTTATCACAATATGTTGTATCACATGACAGCCGCTCTCAATAACGTAGCTACGGATAACAATAAATCATTCCCGAATATATACTAAGTTTGAATCTATTGTATTTGATTTTGTTCCAGGGTAAAGAAAAGAGCAACCGTGAAGATCTGAAAACAGATATACAACACAGAAAAGAAACGTTTTACAGAGTAAGTAGAATTATTGACAATGATAATAATTACCATAAAAATTAGGTAAAGTGTTTTCTAAGCCCAGTTATCACTTTCAAGCTGAAAATCTGTCGCCTACAGTACACCTCTAGGTGTGTTCCGGTAGATTCTGCGTCAACGACTGAAACGTGACGATTCTCTTTTTTCGATTGTTCAAAGTGATTAAAGAAGTTTTTGTTTCAAAAAGTTATTATGACAATTTAAAACCGAATATAGATTTACTTTGTTGTTAGTACGACATGATCTAAATACTCGAAATTGTGATAAACTGGTCGTCCCATGTTTCAGACTCAATTAAAACCAGTAATAGCTTTTTAGGCTTTAAAAAAGTTCCAAAGTATATCTATTACCGATTTGCCGAACTATAGATTTAAGCGCCATGTTAAGCAGGTTTTGGTGTCAAAAGGTTATTATAGAATCAATCAATATGTGAACGACGGTGATGTCTGGAATTAACTCCTCTCCATGCATCCACTATAAACGACTGCAACGTGTGTTATAAAAAAAAAATTACAAAAAATAAACCAACTTCGATATGAAAAACCAATAAGGCACTAAAAAGCGAAAAATAACGAAATTATGAAATTAACCAAATCAAAAGAAAAATATTGATATTTGTGTTACCTAATAATATATTTGAAGTCGATGTCAACCTACATTTCGAATTCGTTGCAGGTAATAAAATATGTATACTATACAAATATATACATCGCGGGACACGAGAGTGAACCTAAATCAAAAGAAAAATATTAATATTTGCGCTACCTACCTAATAATATATTTGAAGTCAATGCCAACCTAAACTCATATCATCTACATACAAAGTTTAGGCCCACTCTCGTGTCCCGCGATGCATATATTTGTATAGTATACATATTTTATTACCTGCAACGAATTTGAAATGTAGGTTGGCATCGACTTTAAATATATTATTAAGTAGCGCAAATATCAGTATTTTTGTTTTGATTTGGTTAATTTAATAAAATCGTTATTTTTCGCTTTTTAGTGCCTTATTGGTTTTTCATATCGAAGTCGGTTTATTTTTTTTTAATTTTTAGTGTCCATAAATATATCTGATTTCTATTGGGTCTAATAAAAATATTTAAATCGGTTCCAAGTTGACAAAAATACGGAGAGACGAAGTGAGTGAAAATCAAATAAACGATATTTCACCCTCTTAATGGTTGAATATTTTCTTAAAATTTATATGAAACCACCTCTGAAGATAACCAATTCAAATAAAAAAGGAATCATTAAAATCGGTTCACAATTGACGAAAATATTGATTAACAAACATAAAAATAAAAAATACATCAGGCGAACATAGTAGCTTCCTCCTTTTTCGAAGTCGGTTAAAAAAATAAACACGATCGAGTTTCTTGCCGGTTCTTCTCATGACTGGATCGTGCGAACCGGTGGTAGTTTTGACGTCCATATGCGCCTTCTTAGAGCCTATATTGAATAAAGTATGATTTTGTTCCCAAGGAAGCTCCTTCTGACGAGGACTCAGCGGTTTCGTCCGCTCCCGCCTCACTGTCGCCGCAGCCGCTAAGCGATATGTGGGTCAGTATGATATTGATAATCTTTATGTATAATATAGTGGCCGCCGGCGACTTGGTCTGCGTATTTATCTCAGTGACGACACCATATAATATCTTCGAGTAAATCTAACGGTTTGTAGAATGCAAGCCAAGAGAGCTCTGAGTTAGCAGGATTAGTTTCAACACTTTCAACTTATAAATAGCTTAATTCTTGTCTAATCATTTAGGCCAGTGGTTGGTAAACTCTTCATACAAAACAGCCAAATATAAAGAATAAAAAATGAAATTAATTCAAAGAACATTTTTGTAACTTAAATTTTGTTTTAGTAGATACATTTTTATCGAAATAATTAGGATTAAAAGTACATTCTCGAGCTTGCCTTTGCTCAATATGTCTTTTTTACGAGATACATGCCATGCCAGTGATGCGTTCTAAAAAAAAAGTTAGTAGTCTGTAAAGTGGGTTTACGGACGATAATTTTATATGATAACGACTCGGACGCTTCGGCCGACGGAGTGGAAGAGAGATAGATGCGTCACAAGCCGAACGCTTAGGCCGATCGCGTCTCGCTATCGCTTGCACGCTCGGCTCAGACGGAACGTGACAATGACTCATGCTTTTTCGTGCGTGTAGCCAACGTTCATCGATTTGTATGATGTTATCACGCAAAATGGGCCCCTTTTCTGTAAGAGTATATTTAAAAAATGTTTACTCGTCTCTTATAAGGCCAGTTAATAGATAATATTTCACTATACACTTTGTGAAAGAGCCGCAACTAAGGAGTGAAAGATCCGCATGAGGCCCGCGAGCCGCGGTTTGCCGACCACTGACTTAGGCTATGTTCCATTAATCATTTCTATGCCACAATTAATATACAAGGAGTCACATGTGGTTGATAGTTCATAATAATTTTGTTAGCTCTTGTTAATGTCGAAAAACAATTTTTAGTAAAGCGCCTGTTAATAACTGCAAACAATATTTATAATGGAATGTTATGTTATTGCTATTCTTTATTTTTTGATAATCGTACGTTCGAATTAGGCAGAAATCTTTGCATCTCACTGCACTTTAATTACAACATATTCTTTATTGATTATTACAATTTATACCAAGAAAACAAAGATATAAAATCTATACTGTTTATTTAAGGTAGAAGTTGTTTTCAATGGTGAAGAAGAAATACATATATATACAACGTTAACCCTAAGCATGAAATCCTTATGATGACTCTATAGTTAGCCAATTATAGTAATTAAATATTGTAAACATACTATTTTAGCTTTTGCGTCATGAAATTATTCATATACTTTGTCAAGGGTACATAAAAGCACAAAATAGATTTAATCCAGAAAATATACTCTTCCATAGGGATAGGACAAATCTATATTAATGGGAGCGAAGCTGCGGGTAAAACTTAGTTTCTAATAGACAGATTTTAATTCGTTTCGTGATCTCTGCCAAAATTGATGAATAAATATCTGCTGCTTTTGGGTTTCAATTTGATTTAATATATCTAATACTTTTTTCATTTTTCTATGAGATTTCCAATACATTTTATAGTTATTAGATTAAAGTAAGTTATTTTTTTACTTTAGCTAGCTGACTCGCGCATCTTCGTCTGTGCCAAATTGGTTATTACCTGTTCCGATTTTGTTTCCAAACGCAAAAAATCTAAAAAAATATATAAATACTAACAGTGTGTCAAATGAGGTTTATCATAAGCAACATATTTTGAACCTTAACCCACCATGTAACTACCTCAGTGCTCACTTACACTTTATAAGGAACAAGAAACAAGACTTAAACCCGTTTTTAGGATGACACTACCGGGTCCATATTGTGAATATAATACTTTATTTCTTTTTTTTTTTTCTTTTTAGAAAGACCCAAACTATCTTCAAATTTCCTATTAATATTATATGTTTATGTCTGTCTAAGAGTTTTTAATATTCGACAATTTACCTAGTGCTCCTTGACTTGGATACAATATTCTTATATGTTACTATGGTTGCTGAGTTATGTAGACAAAAGAGCGGTAAATAAAGCGAAATGACCGAATAGACAATATAATTTAAATCACATACATAGATACAGATATATGATTTTCAATTATATTTATTCTTGAGTCCAGTACAACGCACTTCTTATGCACATGTTTACAGTGAACAACATATTTTTGCTAAATGTCATGCGGACGAAGTCGCGGGTAATAGCTAGTCTAAAATAGAATAACTTAAATTACTTCCTATAAGGTCAGTTATCTACCAGTGAAAGTCCCGTGAAAATTAGTCAAACCGTTCTGGACATAGCACTGCGGGCGAAGCCACGGTTAACAGCTAGTCTAAATTAAAATAAACTAAATGACATTTTATAAGGTCAGCTATGCGACAGTGAAAGTTTTGTGGAGATCAGCTCAACCGTTTTGGAGATAGTACTGCGGGCGAAGCCACGGTTAACAACTAGTATAAATTAAAATTGCTTAAATTACTTTTTATAAAGTCAGCTAACTGACAGTGAAAATTTCGTGAAGATCAACCCAACCGTTTTGGAGATAGTACTGCGGGCGAAGCCACGGTTAACAGCTAGTATAAATTAAAATTGCCTAAACTACTTTTTATAAGGTCAGCTATTTACCAATAAAAGTCCTGTGGAAATCGGTTAAACTGTTTTGGAGATAGCATTGCAGACGAAGTCGCGGTTAACAGCTAGTCTAAATTCATTATTTCATTATTCATGATTATTCAAATTCATACCCAATCGGTAAAAAAATGTTATTTTGATATTACATACAGACAGTCCATATTCATTATATGTATAGATTTTTTAAGCCAGGAACCCTCTCGGACGTCTCCAGTATACCCTACTAAATTGTTATCAGTGTGAGCAGTAGTTTCGGCATGCATTGAGGACAAACATACAAACATTGATTTTTATGTATAAAGACTAGCGGGTCCGGCGGATGTTATCCCGCCCTGATAATAAAAAAATCTTGACAAATTATATACCTAAACCTTCCACATAAATCACTGTATCTACTGATGGAAACCGCATGAAAACCCGTTCAGTAGTTTTTGAGTTTATCGCGAACAGACAGACAGACGTGGCAGAGGACTTAGTTTTATACTATGTAATGATTATTCAGACGATGATTGGTCATTATCGTCATTACGGCGCGTTCAGATAATGTCGTAGGTTCAAATCCCACAATAAGCTGGAAATTTCTGTTAACAAATTTATCATAGTGGAATCATAGTATAATAGGAGTGGTTTTTCTAACGCCCGCCTGTTATTAACATTATATTAAAAATCAGTACCTCTAGATTTAGTTTGATACCATCAATTAATAATGTACCTAGTTAAAAGCAAAAAAAAACTTGTAAAGTATAATAAACATATATTAGTGTATGAAAACGGGTTGGGTGAATTAAATTTTATAGAAAAGGATCATTAAAATAAGGGGTTCAACCCTAGTATTAAAGATAGGGGTGCAATTTGCTGAGTAACAATGTAATAAATTGTTACAAATTAACCGACCAATCTCAACAAATATTACTTAGCTGTTTTAATTGATTGCTGTGATCCCAGACTTGATAAGATTTATCGGAATCCGAAAGCATTACGATAAAAGTGCAACCGAGCAGAACCCATTATATTGTACACCTAAACATTTGTTAGGAACAATTACGCCAACGTACGAGATTTATATCGCGGATTTAGAAACTATATTACAACAGACATACGAGTATATGTATGTAAAAATACCGATTTTTTTCGTTTTAATCTCATGTTATTGTGGTTTCATATTGTATTTATTAGTATTGCGTTTGCTCTCGTGTAATTATGTACATACTAGCTATTTACTCGCGATTTTGCTCGCGTGTATGTACATCTGACCTATACTTCGGAATAGTTTTTTTTTTGTAGATAAAATATACCCTTAATAGCCTTGAGACATTAAAACCCGCTTCATGTTTCCCTATATTTATTTATCAACAACCGTTGGCCAATAAAACATGAATTAAATAAACTACGAACCAAGAGCTATAGGCGCATTGGCCTTTAAAAGCTCCCACAGCATGCACATTATGGTAGGCAGTTTCAGTTAACCTAAGAATATGATAATGTCTTCTTTGACGAGTCCTTCAAGAGTGATCCATGTCATGTTCGGGAGTGGGGGTGAAAGTGGCTCTTAAAAACCAACATTAGTTTTAAATGTACTTTTACAAGGCGCACAGTGTAACTGACTGGTAGAATTTAGGGTATACGCGTAGGAAGACTTAGGATGGTTCAATTTGAGAAGGCGTTTGAAGGCAGTAGGAATATTGGAGAATCATCGATTCAAATACCACATAAGAACCCTTTTCTGTGCTCCTTGCAACGTATTTGCGAAATTTTATGATGAGGTTGAGTAGTTAAGACGTGAGAGCGTAACAAACATCCAAATAAACAAACTCATATTAGTATCTATAATATCAGTTAGGACGTAAACGTAATTTGTAAGGTTGATCATACACGGTTGTTAAGATTTTAGAGTAACCGCGATGATTGGTCAATCAAAGCATAGTTTTAATGTGTATTCTACTATCGTGGTTAACTACTACGCTCAAGTTGAATATCTTTCAATAGTTTATCTCATCCAGTAGGTATATATTAAATACTAGCTGTGCCAGCGACTCCGTCTGCGTGGAACCTAATGTAAAAAAACAGTGACTAATAAAATCATTTGGATGTATTAAATCCATTTACTTTACTACTTTTCTCCTCTTCATTAAAATTACAATAACTTTTGATAGAGTGAATCGATTTTAATAAAGTAAAGACTAAATGTTACTCGAGGATATATATGGTTTATGGTTTTCTTGGTGAAGTTTTATTGTGAAAGCAGTGATACGTGTTCAAACAAACAGACGGATAAACAGACATTTCTATTATTATATTTTATTACTTATTCTAAGACGCCTGCAACAATTTTTTTCATAAAAATATAAAAAGTATAGACACGTTAGATTTACATTCTTATTATATGTATAGAAGAAGATAGATTGATTCTTATAAATGCGTGTACATATTGTTCTGAAGTTGTAACGGTTACGGTCACTATACTTAAATATGTCAATTTTGTATCTAGTTTTTGTGCGATTGATTTTTTGTTTTGCGTAATAAACGCCGATCTCCACTTAAATTATAATCTTCATCAAAGGCCATAAGGGCCCCCTTGGTATCGATGCAAACCTCGTAACGCGGTTCTTGCATGAAGTTATTAATAAACATGAGTACTTTAAAACCAAAAGTGGTGAAGTAGGGAGTTAGTAATATGAGATAAATATGTTAAAATACAAACATCTTTACTAATCTTTCCGACTTTGATTGTTTAAACATCACTCAAAAATTATAGTCAAATATTCATCAAAGTTTCCCAAATTATTTTTTTTAAAGTTGTTGCTTTATTTACTGAACTTCATATTTTCTCTAGGTAACAATTTCTTTTATATCTTTTACTTTAGTTTTTACCCCCTCTCTTGTATATTATCAGGTGGTAGTTACTGCTTTCGAACGCCTTTTCAAATAGAACCGTCCTAAGTCTTCCTACGCTTATACTCTAAATTCTTCCAGTCAGTGACACTGTGCGACTTGTAAACGTATATCTAAAACTGAATTTGGTTCTTACGAGCCACATTAGTTCCCATTCCCAAAGATGATAGTGTTCACCGTTGACGGACACGTCAAAGACAACGCAGTCATCATATTCTTAGATTATTAGAAACTGCCTAGCATAAAGTACAAAATGTGGCAGATTTTAAAGGCCAATACACCTATATATAACTCTTTGTTCGTAGTTTAGTTAACTTATGTATGATGTACTGGTTGTGGATAAATAAATATATGAATACATTAAGCTGGTTTTAAATGTTTTAATGTCTAAGGGCTATTATAGAGTGAATCAGGGTGACGTCTGGAAACGACGCCCCTCTCTGTGCATCCACCGAAAACGAATGTAACTATCTATCTTTGTAAGGATATTTGTTATGAAAAGATAAATTAGATCGAATTTCTTGCCGATTCTTCTCGGTGACTGGGTTGTTTTTCCGAACCAGTGGTAGCGTTGAAGTTCCTAAGCGCCTTCTCAGGGCCTAAATTGGATAAACTATTGTTTCATTATCCGAGTCGATAATCCGATGTAAATCAAAACCTAAAGTGTTTTGATTTACATTTTATCAATTTCAACTGACAAATTGTAAGCCCATGCATTTGTTTTTAGACTACTCGTATATTTAAATCATTAATGTGTAAATAATTTGTTATAACAACAAACGTAATCCAAGTACACATAACCTTAATCCGGAATCTCCGTACAATCTATACAGTGAAGGTGGCTAGTACTCGGAACTCGGAAATCACGGGTTTCTCGGCTCCAAGGCCAATTAACTTCGTAGTTAGTTTGTTTTAATAAGTTAGTTTAATAGGAGTATTTATATTTACCCGTTTTGTTATGCATTAAAATGTGGCAAACAGTTAATTGAACCCAAATAAATAGGTAGCTTAGAGTTATGTGTAAAAACATCCGCATAAAATGGTCATAGTCAATACGTGTAGTAGTTTTAACTGCAATTGGAGCCTCAATTTTCAGTATATATATAGAGAAAATTATGACCAGACACTTTATTTTATTTTATGCTAAATTGAATTCCTAATAGCACTACCAAAATATAAAAAAAACTCGAAATTGAGTAGGAGAGGATGTTTTTTTCCTTCACGATCCGATATCACTGTATCCATGAATTTGATGTAAATGAGACATGAATTTTGCTGGAAAAGAATAGATCTATAATCGGGACGTTTGAATACAAGATCCAGGATTTAATATGTACTAGGTACGGTACCGAATTTTTGTAGTTTCCTAGAAGGATCTCGGAATTTACTTATTCTGAGTTCCGCGTAGATATGATCGTCGTTTCCGAATAGGCATTTGCAGTCACGTGCTTAAGTGTCGCATTCCAGTACTTTAATATGAACGTATGTAATCTAAACAACATGAGTTTTTGTAAGATAATAGTGATAACAGAATTTTGTAAATATCTACGATAATGAAACAATAATTTACGGTTTTTTAATTTATAAAATTAAGTTTATTTAATAAATTTTGCAATAATAATATTTCCTTAACTGTGTTGTGACAATATAAGGACTCTAAGTATTTTGTAAACGTGAATTTAGAAAAAAGCAGTGTTTATTTTTCACTAAAACAAAGGAATAATAAATCAGTGGACTGTTTTATTTATCTATAGATAAATATTTATATTAATATTTTTTATTTTTTATTGCCTATCAACTTTGACATTATACATACGGTCTACTCTTTGTGTCCAAAATTGGGTAAAAATACTATTAAATAAATTAAATATTCTACTTAAAAAATCCCCTCCCTCTTCTTCTTCTTTCCATAAATAAAACTACTAACGGATTTTCTTGCGGTTTTCACTAGTGTATAGGGCGATTCATGTAATTTATCAAGGATTTTTTATAGTCAGGGCGGGACAACGTCTGCCGGGGCCGCTAGTACTAAATAAAAAACCATTTCTTGAAATATTCTTTATAATCTCTATTAATACTATTGATATTTTTATAGCCTTAAATCTACCAATTCTCATCGTGAACAAAATCTCATAAAAATCAGTCAAGTCCTTTTTGAGTTACATTCAACATACAACAGACAAAAATAAAATCTAATCTGATTTCCTGAAGAATTAATAGTTAGTTACACTTTGTTGAGGTTTTTTTGAAAAAGTAATAAAGTCTACATAATATTATATCATAAATCATTATACTATTATAATGCATCATCTCAACAATCGATGTAGACAAAGAATTTGACCTTGAATCCCATAGAATCGTATGGAGCTAAAATGTCAGGCTGTATTGCAATATAAACATTTTGTCACCTAGTAAGTTATTGGTGCTTGCGTCTTGCGTCACTTGCATTGTGTTCTGTCTCGTGTAGGGTGGCCAGACTTGCCATGGTTTTTTTTGAAAAACAATTATTCTTCTTATAGAACATTCGAGCATCTCTAGTATCTTATGGGAGAGTTTTGAATTTTCTGTAAAAACGGTGGGGGGTAAACACCGGATTTCGTCCGATTACCGAGGTTAACCAACGTCGGGGCGCGGTCAGTAGGTACTTAGATTAGTGACCACCTGGAAATACCGCATTACATTGGCTTTTGTTGTATTTTTTAATGAAAATGTTTCCTTGTTATAAGAATGTTTTACTACTATCGTGTGTCTTTACGACACGTACTGCTTTTTTAGCCATTTTGCACAGTTTTTGTTATCACATTGCAAGGGTATGTCTCGCACAACGCTTATTTATCTCCTATTAAGCATTCGTCTACGATTATTAGCTCTGATCAGCAACAATACAAAACAGGGTTGGGTCAATTTGGCATGCTTGCCCTAATAGATGTTTAGTTAAATTCATGAAACAAACTGCCGTCTCATATTTCAGATTCAATAACACCAGAAACACACTTTTAAGTAATAGTGTTAGGTTTAACAACCAAGTGCCAAAGCATATTAACGTTTTGTCGGACTGTAAGTTTAAGCGCCATGTTAAGCGAGTTTTTTTAGTGTAAAAATACTATTATAAAGTGAATCAATATGTGAATAATTGTGATGTCTGCAAATGACATTTCTCTCTGTGCATCCTCTAAAACCGATCGTAACATTAATGTATTGTAAATATATGTATGTTAAAAAGATAAACTCGATCGAGATTTTTGCTAGTAATTCTCTATGACTGGGTTCTCCGAACGGACGGCAGTTTTGACACTCATAAACGCCTTCCTAGGAGAGATGAACTTCTTAGCCTTTCATGGATTCACCGTGCGGGTGCCGGGTCCATCGTGTGGCAGAGGGAGAAACTCAGAGCAGTTCCCAGGACTTGCGACCCAGGTGTAGGTTTAAGGAAGCCCCCTTTGAGATGCGCATCAACGCTCACCTTCACTGCTCGAGTTTCCCGCCCTGCCTAGCCAAATTTGGTAGGAACCTGTTAGTGCAGCCTTTGATACTCGTTCTAAAATAGAACTTACTGCAGTTCTCGATAGGCCAAGGTCCTTCAGAAGGTTGTAGAGAGATTTTGCTGGTATACCTCTCGCTCCTACTTCTACCGCGTATAACTTAACCACATAGCCATCTTTACTTAGTTCATTTGTTAGTTCGTAAATTGAATAAAATATTTTGATTTTGGAACGTAATTTTAAAAACGAAATGTAACTTATTGTACAATAATCTATGAATTGAGATGTTTATTGCTGTTGTGGAAAAGGAAGGAAAAGGCATTTTTGAAAATTTATTGAAATTTTGAAAATTCTATGATTCCCCTCATCCCATCGGTTCAGTTTGATTTGACTGTACTAAACAGCTACAGAAATAGAGTAGAGAATTAGAATCTAATATCTAAATATGAAATTTGACCTATTTTTTTTCGCCTTCACGCGAATTATTCGCAAGCCTAATGTGCCGATATCACAACTTGGATTTCATTAGTTGGTATTAAAAAAAATGTTTTATACGAGTATCGCGTGTTTACAAGAGATAAAACTTGTTAGAAATCTCATTTGCTATAAATTGTATGCCCATAATAATTAATTTCCTTGTACAAACTAAGGGGTGTCCTTTATATTACAGTTAGAGGTCAGTTTGTCAAGAACTTATTACAGTCAACCAGTTAAGAACTGTACGAACAGAAGAAGTCCTTATATTTATAGTAATAAAGTACGTAATTGCTCGAAGATAGTATTTATGTTTGTAGTAAATCAATGGAACAAAATTTTAAACTTATTGGTTTTAGTACATCATAGAATATTTGATTAGTAAATAATAAAGTTGGATCCTTATGTAATAACAATTAATATGTATACTTTATTCCCAAATCAATGAATAAAAAACGAACATACTTGAATAGTACCAAATTAAAAGTGCAATTTGGTATTTTAAGAAAAGATTTCTATTGACTTTTAATAGGAAAAATTCACATTTGATTAAATTTTGTGTGTGGCTCATAATTATTCATAACTGCGTTTGATTATATTTTGTTTAAATAAGTTTAGATGCATATAACTTATAGATACTTGTCGCCACCTAGATTCATCATCTAGAACAGTTAATTTGCTTCGTAGAAGTATGGTTTCATTTTATTAGGTATTATTTTGCATTTTAAACATTTTTCCTTTGTGCGAAACGTAAATATGATTCCTATCTTTATTTATCTCATTTTTAAATTACATGTATCGACAAGCGATGTGACGCTCTTGTAAGTAGCGCATAGTTTTTGTTACCTACTCATAGTAAGAACAATAGTTTCTTGTATATTATTACCGGTGTTTTCAACACTATTCGTCACAATGTTGATTCTCCACTACTTTTTGTCACGCAAAGAATTGCAAATCAGAATTTCAAAACCCTACCATAAGCAGAGTCACTTTTATAATAATAATTAATGTTGTAAACTGTGAGCATAGATGATATTAAGTGTTATATATTAATTATGAATTACAACGTTGTGTTATTTTTAAATAATTTATTTTATGAACTGTTCTCAGATATACTCTCCGGTTTGTGATGACTATACAACGATGAAATGAATAATCCTTATTCGTATATCTGATTTATGGTCCTTATGAAAAATCACCACAACATAAAACTATTTAAAAGTTTATTAAAGTTCAATGATGTGTGTCTACTTGCTGCGAAAAAGTAGACTAAGTGGTGTGGTGCTTATGCTTTTATTTACTCTGTAAATAAAATATTTTGTTAATAATAACAACGCAGACAAAGTCGTTGGTAGCAGCTAGTTATTCATAAAATAATAATAACAAATAACAGTTATCCGTATCAATATTCATGTCGTTAATAATGTGTTATCCGTTATAAGAATAATCTATTATGTTATTAATTTAACGTAATTATGAGTACATTTATAGTCTACTAGCGGGCCCGGTAGGCGTTGTCCCGCCCTATTTATAAAAAAAAATCCTTGACAAATTATATACCAAAACGTTCCTCGTGAATCACTTTATCCACTGGTGGAAACCGCTTGAAAATCCGTTCAGTAGTTTTTGAGTTTATCGCGAACAGACAGACGCGGTAGGGGACTTTGTTTTATACTATGTAATGATAAACTTTTTGACCGCTCTGAATATAGCTGTAAGTTCAGGCTTGCACGTAATGTAGTGAAGGGAGTTTTTGGGCGGATCTTGGAATGTCAAGTAGTGGATTTTATATTTTATTCATAATCTTGTATTATTGGGTTCTATCATTCATACAACTGGTGGTGTTTTAGGTAATACACACACAGGTGCACAGGTGAAGTGGATGGGAAATATCTAGGAGCATAGACTTTGACTTGCCACAAAAACTCCCTGGAAAGTTCTAACAAGACGGCCACCATCTTATTAATTCATTGAAATCTACTCGACAATGACAGTGAAGAGTTTAATACGAAACAATGTTAAAATATTGGTTTAGAAATCTAAAATTGGCATTCATTTATAATCAAGTCGTGTCGATGTTATATGTATAATACAATACATATTTATATTCAAATTCCTGCAACAATATTCAGAGCGGTCAAACAGTTCGGCGAGGACTGTAATTGTGAACGCGTGAATGATGGTCACCCCACATGTCCCCAGTCATGCGGGCAGTGTCGGTCGGCGAGCGAGCGCGCCGCGGCGTCGGCTCGCGAGTGCACGCGGCTCGCGGACGCGCTCCGAGACGCGCGCGATCAGCTCGAACTCATGGAGTTCAGGCTTCTAGAGCTCGAGGACGCACACCCCGATAAGGTACGTCACTATCTTATATACCTGACAGTGTTTAAACATCCCGGTTTTAATTGTGAAACTTGAGACGGCCCTGCTGATTCAGTGTTATTAAATTAATTTATGGTTCCCGCTTGATATGGAACTATTCCAGTGACTGTTTCGTGCCTGAAGATTTGTCTGTGCATTGTTTATAATACGTTTGTTTGTCATATTACTATTGACATAAATATATGCAGATGTATGAAATTGCCAAAAAATAATATATATAAGAAAAAAACTTAACCTTAAGCATTTGATATAATCTGAGGATAATAATTCATGTTGTAATATTGTGAATGTTATGTATAATGTGTGCACTATTTTTAAGTTAAGACATAAATACGACTTGAAAGATACATATTATGTATGAATGAATTAAGTTTATAGGTATCCTTGTGTTTGAATGTGACTTGCTTATGTAAATAAATTATTGTATTGAATTGTTAGGTAAGTTGAAGATAAATAAATAGTTTTAGTTTATGCGAATGTTTCGAATTACTCGTAGTTAAATTTAACGGCCGATTTGGAATACCGTTGTCACAATATTGATTGTTCTGATCAAGGTGAGATTAGTATTAGGAAATTTTATAATTTATAAATCTATAATTTACTCAGGCGTCATAATTTGCGTCTTTATTTACTGCGATTGACATTCTGTTTCTTATTACCGTAAACTTTACTATACAACTACAAGTTTTTTTTTTTGTTCTCGAACTGACTACGCTATTGACCTAGCAAGGTCTTAACAGCTTCACCGGACTACTAAGGCGAGCGCTTAAGGCACTCAGCTGATTTTATTTGACAACTAGCTCAAGAGTGCACGGCACACCTCGGCTTGGGCTGTTGCCTGATACATGCAATTCGCGACCTATTTGAGCTAACCTAAACTAAGCTAACTATTCATACTTATATGAGTTGTTGAAACATATATGTGTACCAACCATACATACCTCAACAACTCTTATATATATTTCGTATGGGATAATTAGAAGCCTAACTATTAGCCGCCCGCGACATAGCCTGCGTATGTTCGTGTTACTTCATTATAAATGATGACACTATGTATTATCTTCGTGTAAGTCTAACAGTATATATGTAGTGCGGATCAAAATTTCTCTAAAGCGCTTGGATTTTTTGCAACGTACTCGACACTTGTCGGTACATTCTGGTCAATTTTAACAATATTCTTGTAAATATAAGTCTGTGTTATTCAGATGTATAAGCTACATTACTTTAAAAGTTTTCACGGCTTTACCGCTACCAAACTTTTTTTTTTGATCGCTCAACGCGGCTCAAGAAGTTTTCTCTTGAAATATTAAATGTAGCCTATAATTCATTGAGATACATATAGTTTCCCATGAAAATATGAAAACTAGCGGGTCCCGCTGACGTTGTCCTGTCTTGATAATAAAAAAATCTTAAAACTCAACCGCAGCACCACCTTACGGGTCCAATTGTGAATCAAAACCATTCTTGAATCCACTCACAAAAAATTTCATCATAATATGTCCAGCCGTTTAGGAGGAGTTCACTCACATACACACGGATAGAAGAATTATATAAGCATAAGATATGTTAATTATAAGGTTACTTTATGTTTCTAAATGAACGATAAAAGATGGCGCTATTTACCGATGAACGTATATTTCTTTGTTTGTTATGTAAACAAATGTAAGGAGGTGAGTACGTAATCACGGTCAAATGTAAATCAGCTATTCAAATAAGACAGAGATCATTGCAACTGCAAATAAATTTACCTATGTAGGATACGTTCAAAGATTTATATATTAATTTTTTATTATTCATTTCACGGTTAAATAATATATATTTAGATGTAACAGTGTATATTAATTTCAGTGCCATAGACTAGTTGCGATTGGTGGTTATATACGGAATTCGTTTTTCAAATTTTGACTTACGGTCAGGCAATCTTTAACAAAAGTAAAAAGCATGAATGTTGCGTAGAGCAGGGGTTCCTAAACTTTAAGGATAACGGAACACCAATCAAATACCTTTCATTTTATGGAACCCCAAATCAGTAGCGCATTGTCCCTGGCTACGTGCGCAGATGGGCCATACATAGTCTGGGCTAAATACTTGCTAACTACCTACCTATTTGCATAAAAGTAATGAGTCCTTTTCATCACATATTTTGCGCTATTTCAAAACATTATTTGTAATCGTGGTATTTTTTAATAACTAATAATATATAATGTTGACGGAACCCCGATGACTATTCTACGAAACCCAGTTTGGGAATCCCTGGCGTAGAGAGTGAAGCATGTCATTGAGCGGCACGTCAATACACTTCGCTGACATAAGCATTCACAGTTCGGTTTTTCTCGGTTCGCGTCGGCTAAACTCGCCCTCGCGTCGGTCACCGACACCCCATGTCGCGACATATTCTCCGTCCGCTTTATTACTTCGTAATCACTCAGCGTACTTTCCGGTTCTGTGTGGTAATTGCTCTGCTCCTAAGTGTCGTAACGTGATGTTACATAACAAATAAACTTCATCGATAAATTGGTTATTAAATGCTAAAAGAATCATTCAAAATCTTTTTAGTTTTAGTAACTAGCATGTTCAAACAAATAATCTCTTATGATTTATAATATGTGTGAATTAATAGGTTAGGTTGGGTTAGAAAGGTTAGGCTTTGTATAGATCAAAATCAAAAATACTGTAATCAATTTAGCCCCTGAGAAGGCACTTATGAACGTCAAAACTACCACCCGTTCGGACACAACCCACTCATTGAGAAGAATTAGCAAGAAACGCGATCTGGTTTATCTCTTCAATATACATAACATAACACAATATATATTTACGAACTCGCATAGTTATAGACATAAATAGCTACAATCGTTTTTGACTGATGCACAGAGAGGGGCGTCATTTCCAGACGTCACCATCGTTCACATTGTTCCACCCTTTTACATTAAAAACCGCATGACATGCTGGCTATCTGAACACACTATCCGGCAAATCGGTAATGTGTTTCGGAACTTTATTATAAAACCTAATACTATTACCTAAAAATTAGTGAGCCTGAAATATGGAATACGAATAACCAATTTGTTGCTGTATCTAGTATTTAAGTTATGTCGGTTTTTAATAAATTCAGCTTTTTAAAAATTTCGCGGATACACATTTAATCATCAAGAATATATTGGGAGGTCAGAGTTAAGATACCGATCTTATTTATGTAGCAAACGACCAGGCGGGTTACTTGATGGTAAGTGATCACCGCCGTCCATAGACACTAGTAACACCAGGGGAGTCGCATATGCATTACCAGCCTGTGTTTGGGAAGGGAAGTGGGGAGGGGAGGGAGAGAGGTTGTGGGCCTCTGGCGCTCTCACTGACCGAACGAAACGCAATAATGCAAGCACTGTTACTTAACGTCGGTTTTCTGTATGTCGAGTGGTAGTACTCCGGGCAAGCCGACCCATTCATGCTGAAACCAGTAATAGCTTCAGCGTAGCTCTGCCACCTACAAATTCCGAATTCTTGAAATTCGCGTCGTTCACATATTGATTCACTCTATTAGACATTAAAAGCCGCTTAATTATACCTAACACGATAATTATGTTAAGCAAAAGTATAGGTTCATGTCTATGTTACCCCACAGTGGTGAGACACATATGATATTTAAAAATAATATGCGGAATACTGTTGCCGTTAAAGTATGACAAAGGAAATGGTGGTATTGTGAATCATATGTGAATTCTCGCGCAACTTACGCACGACTTGATTCCGTTTTGTGGCTTTGACGAGGATAACACGCTGTCATTTATATAACACTAGCGGGCACGGCGGACGTTATCCCGCCCTGATAATTAAAAAAAAACTTGATAAATTATCTATATATTAATACGCGAAGTGAAAACTTTGTATCCCTTTCTAAACAATTTGCGTGAACGGATGAACGTGAAATTTGACATAGTTAATGTTTGTATGGAGGAGAAGTGCCTAAAGCTATTCTTCATTACATAGTATAAAACAAAGTTCCCTACCGCCTCTGTCTGTCTGTCTGTTCGCGATAAACTCAAAAATTACTGAACGGATTTTCAAGCGGTTTTCGCCAGTGGATAAAGTGATTCATGAGGAACGTTTTGGTATATAATTACTCAAGGATTTTATTATAATCAGGGCGGGACAACGTCTGCCGGGCCCGCTAGTTTTATATAAAATGCATTAGAAATACATTTAATTAATTAAAATAAACATTACACACGCTACTGCTTGAATGACACACAACATATACACACAAGTAAATGAAAAATACGTTTACGTTCCAATTACCTTTTTTCGTCCTACATTCTATATTTTTAACGTGATTTACGTTCCGTACCTCACATGCCCTTTGAAATTAACTGGTCAAACTGTAGGTTAATTTTATAATAATGTAATATGTAAATTCATAATATACATTAATAAATACTTAATTAATTAATTGATGAATAATATATCTTCTATACATATAATAAGAATGTAAATCCAACGTGTCTGTACTATTTCGATTTTCCAGAAAAAAATTATTGCAGGTGTCTAGGAATAAGTAATAGAATACATTTCAATCATTTTTAGAAATGATTGTCTGTCTGTTTGTATGAACACGCATCACTGCTAAAATACTAGGTTCACAATAAAACCTCAAATCACAGATCATAAAGCATACCTTCGGGGGGAGTAACTTAGTTTTTGTTTTATTAAAATCGGTCCACTCTATCAAAAGTTATTGTAATTTGAATGACGGCTCGAGTCAAGTATGAGAGAAGAGTAGTAATCTATTTGATAAATAATCGATTTGAAAAATTCTTTCAGTATTAGATAAATAATTTATCGATGAAGACTGTAGACTACATAACATCACGCTAAGACCCATAGGAGCGGAGCACCAATGAACAATGTCTCAAAATCGTTTTAAGAGCTTCCGCTGCGTGTTAGTTAACCCAAAGTAACTATTTCACGCGAACGAAGTCGCGGGCAGAAGCTAGTCTTTAATAAATTTATGAACCCTCTGAAATTATTGTTTTTTTTTTTCTTTTTTTTTGGTCGTATTGAATGTCAAAATGAATTATGGTCGGATTTCGACCACTAGTATATCTAAACCTTCCTCATCAATGATCAAGTAACAGTGCTTGCATTGTTACGTTTCGTTCGGTCAGTGAGAGCACCGGATACTCACCTCCCCCAAAACACAAGCTGGCAAAGCGCTTTCGACTACCCTAGTGTTTCAAGTGTCTATGGACGGTGATGATCACTTAACATACGATGACCCACCTGTTCGTTTGCCTCCTATGATATAAAAAAAATCGTACGTTAAACGCGTAACGAAAATTCTTCTCTATCGTACCATAAGAAGTTTCACTTGAATTGCTGGCTAAACAAAGATAGCAAAACAGTTATGTACTGTATATCTTCCTCTTCCGTTTACCAAACAATTTTCCTTGTTTTCCATTTCTTTAGTAGGTATTAACGAGCTTTTTAATGTTATGAATTTAAAAAGAATGTGGAAATAGTTCCTAAAGTATTTCAATAAAACAAATATAAAGGTATAATGAAGTATTTGTACAGGCTCCCAGCTGACGTAATAGGAAATAATAATTATATGCATTGATTACATTCCTACACTCTTTGGTAAGAAACTATAATAATGTTGAAACTTAAACTATGAATAAATTATGATGGAATTTCGACCACTGAATGATGACTACTATATGCGTAAACTAATTACTTTATTACGTATATTAATATGTCGAGAAAATACTTTGTACTACTTTTAAGCACATTACGCTCACGGAGGTGTGTGAAATTTGGCACAGTTAAAGTTTATAAACAGGAGATGTGCAGAAAAACAAATTTCATGTGCAATATGTCGCATCTATAATCAAAGAAAGAAGCAATTGAAAAATTACATTTTATGGAAAAATGCGTTTAAACTTTGAACATGTTTACACGTTCAACTTAAAACTATCTTAAAAATTAAATGAAGAACTTTAAGTCAGTTCTAAAAGTGGGGATAAGTAGTAGTATTTCTGTTTGGTCCTTATAGAAAATATCATCATTTGTAACATAAAGACGTTTAATTACACATTATAAAAAAAAAGTGAGTAGTTAATTCAGTTTTTTATAAAATAATTCAATACAGACGGAGTAACTGAATTAAAACTGAATTAAGTCGCAGTGTTACGGAAAAAATACGGATATATTTTTTTTCAATAAAATTACATAAATCTGATTTAATGCATTTTTAAATTAAATTAAAGTAAATAAAATAATTACTATTTATTAAAATACCGACTTATGTCATTTTACTTCATTTTATTAACAATCCTCGGAGACTACGTTTTTCAGACGTTTTAATCAAAAAGAGAGAAACAGTCGTCTATTTTCGTACTTTTGATCGTATTGAAGTGGCTGTTGAATTAAATGTATTCTCGCAACGTTAATTTACTTTCTGGTGAAAACACGACAAACGAACATTTTGAGTTACATTTTGTTCATTTTACAAATACATTGAATTAGATCAATCAAAATATTCATTATTTACGTTCATACTGAATGTAAAACACATAATAGTCTTTGGTCAAAGAGATTATTACAGTAAATGTAAAGAGATTATCGCTATAAATCTTTTTTGTAAAAAAATTCCTCTCCAACGTTTTTTTTTCTTTTCCCGGTAAACTCAATAACTACTCAACGGATTTTCTTGCGGTTTTCACCAGTAGTAAAGAGATTATCACGTATAAATGTTATGTGGGTTTTTTTTATTATAAAGCGGGAGAACACCCTGTCTCTATTTTAATAATAGACATAAGTTTAAAATACATAGATATCCAAAACTGACACGTTTTTCATTTAATAATTTTATCGTCTGCTAAGTTATGAAAAACATAAACAATTAATTATGTAAATTTGATGAGAAAATTTCGACACACACATAAACAATATTTATGGTATAAAAACAATGGGTCTTGTGATGTGAAAGACCTTGGTAATTCTTAACATTTGTATTTGGTACGCGTACTTAAAGAAATACGGACATTTTAATATATTTAGTAACTAACTGATGAATATTAGAGAGAATTAAACTTTGTGAATATATATGTAAAAGTTAATTTTAAAATTCTATATAGTAGCTAAGGTAGCCGATCTTCTAGATTATTACTGCCATTGTCGATTAGATAATAATATTACAAGGGTCATGTAATAATGTCAATGTTCTAACAAGATGGTGGCCCCTTGTTACAACTTTCCATGGAGCTTTTGTGGCTATTTACTACACTTCACTTGTGCACAATAACCGAACTGTATTTCGTAAAACACCACCGACGTTACAAAATATAGAGTCAAATAACAGAAGATTATGAATAGAATATAAAAGCAAAAGAGACAGCAGACTAAGATCCCCCTAAAATCTCCAGTTGCTAACTAATTGTCCATCAGTGTATTTTTCATAATAAATGTGTATTTTTCATAATAAATAACGCGCATAAATAATGTCCATTCAATTTCTATGTGCGCGTAACGCATACACTTATACGGATCACAATATATGTAGAAATATATGAACGGGTAATTACTAATTACTGTTCAAATATTGATGTCATGCCATGACGAGACGTGCTGAGAACTTATAATCGTGTAGTTTTGCAGAAACTGGCAAAAGAACGTAACGTTTTTAACGCGTAATCATTTTTAATTCGTTAAAAAATATAGTGTTATTTATATAGTTCTTGTTTACGATTGTTTTGTGTTGTTTTCATAATCAATTTTTGTTTGTCTATGGATTTTAATTTATAGTAAAACATGGTGCGTTTTTTTGTTTAATGTTGATTTATATCTTAGGTATGGTGATATAACCTTGCGTCTTTTCAATCTGTCCTTGTGATGTTACGACATTTTATTTGATCTGTTAACGTATTTTTATACAGTGCAATACTATTGTTTTTTTTATTTAAATAAAATATGTTCTTATAGCCAATGAAGTTATATTGTGGTCGAAAATTAAAAATATATTTTTTAATTTAGTGTAAGCAAATGTTGGCGTTCATAGGGTCCATTCATAATAATTCATAAATAACATCACAACTTAAAGGGGAGAGACCGAGTAAACAGCATGTGACGTAGTATTAATAGGAGAGTGCGATGTGTCATTAACTTCGTGACGTAGCATGCAATAATCTAAGTACTAAAACTATAAACTTTAACTGAAACGAAGAGTGAAATTACAAAATGTTTTATTTGTTGCTGATTTTATGAAAAAAGATTTTAAATATGAATAGTTTTTGTAGTGCTGTTTGTGGTAATTTTATAATTTTTAAGTTTAAAATTGTATAATATCTGATCTCATGTCAAGGAAGAGACGATCGCAATCCATTTGTAATAAGCATGGACTGATTGAGTTAAAACAATTATGATTTTTTTGTGACGTAATTTATGGATGGTCTTTAACAGAGTAATAACTGTTCTCTGCGCATTGAAATTCGATTGTTTTATATATAGCTCAAGTACAAACGGATATCCTACAAATTATTAACGGTGTCAAACTAAACTGTAAAATGTTTATATCTATGGCTATGTCCTGTTTATGGGGACATATTGCCTCAGTGCATTAGTCATGCCTCCATCTTACAACGAAAAAGGTTTTATATATGTCGTGATTCGAATACGTTATACGATAGTTAGACGAGATATGTTTTTGATATTATCCGATTTTTGTGCAGCGTCCGCATTGGAGGTTACATTGTCTTGGACAAAATGTTGGATTGTCGCTCCTTGATGTTGATATTTTATTGTATATAGTGTAATAATTAACAATCGAACAAACATCGGGATTGTCTGCTCCTAACGTAAACGCTGATAGGATTGCTAGAAAAATTATGGTGTTAGTTTATTTTGTGGTTGTTTTGTTACAGTAACTTAATATCACTCTTTTATAGATTTATAATCATACTAGCGGGCCCGGCAGACGCTGTCGCGCCCTGACTATAAGAAAAACCTTGACAAATTATATACTAAAACGTTCCTCATGAATCACTGTATACACTGGTGAAAACCGCATGAAAATCTGTTCAGTAGTTTTTGAGTTTATCGCGAACATACAGACGCGGTGGGGGACTTTGTTTTATACTATTTAATAAAATAATAATGAAAATATAATATATGTACTTAAAATCTGTTAAGGGGAATATGTGAAACATGTGATCTGTTTTCGACCTTTATATGTCGCTTTAGTTTCCTCAAAAATACCGATCTATTTTGGTCGTGGGGGCATAGCAGTAGCCCCCCGCCAAGTCGAGCAAAAAAGCGGCACGGCTGTACCATCCTTTTCTGGAAGCAGCTCAGGCCATTTTCGACCCCCTATAACTTCGTTGTGGATAAAATTAGAATGTTTAGTGGGATTGCCAAGTTAATCTATTTTATTTAAAACATAAAATATTTTTAATATTGATACGGTCACTATAAGATGTTGTTAGATTAGCTAATTATGTAATAACTAAAGACAGAAGGCCTCTTAAGTAGGGACTTAATAAAGTAACCGACTTGGTATTACATGGATCTCACAACTTTTTACGGTAGAAGATCTGAGTTGCGAGACTAGGTTAACATGCGATGCGTCACTGTTAATATCAGCACCTCCAGATATCAGTATTTTTATCATTTTTTTGTCACTTTTTACAAAAATATACATTTATTTCTAATTTACACTATTCTTAATCCAAATTTATTAAATTTTATTTTCTGTTTTTTAGTTGGATTTTTTATGAAAGCGTGTGTTTTTAAACTATTATTTTTTACGTTTTGTTTTTGATGTCATAGGATTTTCTTTATTGAAGCTTATTTTTTTAGGTTAACTATTTTCAATTTTAATTCTATATCAGATAAAAACTAGAAATCCCAAATATTCTTAACTGTTTTTTGTCTACTACGTAAGAAAAGAAGGATGTGGCGCCGTCTTAAAAAAAAAGAAATATTATATAATAGATACTGTTTAAGTTATATAATAGTATTTATGTTGGATGAAATTATTTTGTATAATTAAACCAAGGTGGTATGTAAATTCAACGAAAGAAATATTAGTTTTCAGTTTTGAGTTCCTGGTTTTTTGAAGGCGGATCTATTTCTTTCAAAAATATTTATACATACACTAGTGTAGTAATATCTATTATAAATGTAACTGATAAAAGATATGATCTTAGTTTTTTGCTTGTATGTTTTTTGTTCGGATTTAACTCATAGTTGATTTAGCTGATCTTTGTGAAATGTTTTGCGCGGGAAGCTTAAATCGTTTCACGATTGAGAAATATACAATTTATCAACTATACTCTAAAAATTAGAAAAAAATAATGAAAAATATGTCCTAGAAAACATAAAGTGTTATAGTATTTCGATAAAACAAAATAATGAGGTAAAAATAACCGCGTAAGAAAACGTGTGTGTAGGCGTTAGCGTTTCCTGGTATATAAATAAAACTATTAAATTTACAATCTTATATGTTTAATATACTATACATAAGACCAATTAATGATAACATCCGTAGTCATAGTTAATTGTTTAAAAGTATATTCACGCTGTAGTTTTACTTCCTGATCGAAAATTTACCTAGTATTTAAAATACGAATACGCGCTTGAATTCTGTGTCAAAATATTTACACTTGAATCCTACATTTAAATAGGTAATTTTAGGTGTAGGAATATCTAGATGTCTCCATTCAGAAGTGGTAAGGCGCGGTCTTCTATTTGTAGTCGCGTTTTAAATTTGTCGCTAAACATCTGTTGAGCTCTATGAAATGCATTTGAGAATTCGTTGAATACTGTTGAGCAATTCAATTTAAAATATAAATGAATGATTGCCTAATTTATGTGTAGTACGATTCCTTCAAAGAGGTAAAGGTAATCCTTAGAATTACTGTTTTAATTCTACAAAATATTTTACTGATACAAAGCTACGTCCAGATTATTCAGTTATACGACCTAAGACACGATTAGAACATTAATTTAAAATATTTTTGTTAACCTGGTTTTATTCGGTAACGTTAAAAACGCTTTCTTAATAGTTAAATGAATAGGTATTTGTGACACATTTTTTTGTATCCAAAATGCTATTGTTTTAAGCCTCGTTGGTTTAGATTAATTTTGACACGATAGCTCCATTTGTATCGCCCACAAACATGAACGGAATGATGTAAGCGGTACCAAAACAATTTAAAATTATGTATATTATGTATAATACCGCGCTATAACAAGACTATTAAGTAACAGATGTTCACGAGGTTAGACAGTTACTTGTAAATTATTAAATTTAATTTAAATGTCTTTCCAGGGTGCTAGGGACAACCTAACAGACTCGGATTCGGGCTGCGTGTCCCCCGGCTCCCGTATCAAGGACTCCGCATCGCCTGAACTCAAACGAATGGATTCCGGATACAAATCACCCCACGTACCCAGCAGCCCCTGTAATCCCCGACGACATTTGGGCACATCTCATGACGATTTCAAAGACGATTTCGCCAAAGCCCAAGTGCTGGCGGATATATTAGACAGGAGTTCCGAAGCGACCAGTGATTCGTTGAAAAGTAACCCCGTAAAGGACCATTTGGAACAAATGATATTGAACGCCGCGTCGGCGGAAGATAGGAGCTGTTTGGAACAAGTTTTAATGCTGCTATACAACCTTCAAACGTTGAGCAGTTCTGTCAGCGAAGATGAATGCTTTCAGGTATGAAAAACTCCACTAAATATTACATAAATCGAAATGTCATTAATGACAAGTCAAACATGAATTAAAGTTGTTGCACAAAATTCATCTAAAAATTTCTCGTATCCACAGGCAAAACCAAGAAGATTATGTGATTTAAGGATTAAAGAAACCGACATTCCATCGCACAAGACTCAAAAAGCCATCGCAACTGTTACACCGTATCAACAGAAAGGATACAAATGCGAGTCGTTAGAAAGTCTCTGTGAAGAACGGAAACCAATCAGTGTCTTGCAAGAAAGCGGCATCTTCGAAGGCGTCGAAACCGAGTCGAAGTGTACACAAACTGAAGTCAATGAAAGTTTCGAATGTACCGGTGAACTGAACACTGAAATACAACGACTGAATAGTATAAGGGAGAAACTTGAGAGGCAAGGTGTTAGGAATAGGACTTTAAGTGTAAAGGACGATGGAGACGGCCTGGAGTGCAGGTGCGTAAAGTTAGGGAAGAAACACAAGCAGTATTACGAGAGGAGATTGAAGTTTCTGGAAGGGAAGATCTCTATATACGAGGCGGCACCAGACGTGAAAGAGGCTAAGCTCGCTCAGAGATTGCAAAAAGAATTTTTGTTAGAAAATCAAATACAGGTACATCGTATTTCTAGAAACTACTTTGAACTTTTTAAGAATTTTGAGACAAAATTGTTTCGTGATACCTAAGAAAAGTGAAGAATAACAATAACCTTGTTTTTATTACAGGACTTAGAATCGCAGTTAACGGATCTTCAAGATAAATATGAAAGATTAGAAGAGGATTGTTGTGAATTAGAGGAGATTGAAAATGATACTCGCTTACACTGGCAACAGTAAGTTATTTAAATTGCAGATAAATTACTCACGATTAATACAGTCATGTATCCTAACACAATGACAAATTGGAAAAACATGTTATAATTTTTTTAATAGTGACTTAGTTAGAAGCAAGTTATTACTTTGCTAGCTTTTGCAATGATATTTGTAAATCGATTAAAATTATTCTTAAAGTAGAAATATTTTATTAATGTTAGAATTACTATTTAAACTGTATTTCGCAATTTCATAGTTTTCTGTCGAATTTCCTATCGGCAATATATTAGACCCTATTTTTATTTTCCTTTCTTCTCTTTCTGTCTTCCTATTAGTTCTTCTTTATGTTGTTCATAAGAAAATACTGGGCAAAATTATATGCTTTTAGACCCATTTATTTAAGTCGTATGTTGTTACCCAACCTTAAAAATTTCGTTAAATGGATGAAGTACCCTTAGCTACAGGATCTTTTTTTTTAAGGCTTGAGATGGACTATGAGCTCTGTTCAGCACAACTAAGAGACATGACGGAGCAGCGGGAATGTTCGAGAGCGCAAGCCGAGCGTCTGATGGCAGAACTGTCCAGTAGAGAATGTGCTCTAAAAGCCAGAGAGGTACCTAGCTATTTCATGTTATATATGACTGCGTGATTTAAATATGGATAATTAACTACTTAGAAAAGCATTTTAAAAAAATCTTAGTGTTGCTAATGACAATTTTAATGTCTAAAGGCTATTATAGGGTGGATCAATATAGTAATGATAGTGATATCTAGAAGTGACGCCCTTCTTTGTACGTGCATTACAAACCAATTTTTGAAATTTCTATGTTGTTTCGTAAAAATAATTATGATGAAAAAATAAATCAGATCGAGTTTCTTGCCGTTTCTTCTCGATGACTGGGTTGTTTTCCGAACCGATGGTAGTCTTGTCGTTCATAAGTCATTTCTCAGGGCCTAAATTGGATAGAGTATTTGTGATTTTGAATTTAAGTTGTTATTAAACCTATGCTGAAATAATGAATTGCATTATAAATTAGACATTGCATATATAGGTATAGTTTTTTTTGGTCTTGTAAATTGGTAAAAAATTAAGAGCTTCATAAATTTTATCATTCCATAAATTTTCTTTGCAGAGTGAATTACTGACGAGGTTAGACAAATTAGAAAAGGCAGTGCCTGCCTTGATCGCCTGGAATATTATCAGAGTAATAGGTGCTGATATATCTTGTGGTGGAAAGGTAATTTGTCATAGTAACTTTGTTAGTAACATAGTAACTGTAAGTCAATTTTGAAATTTGTACAAAATGTGATTATTAGATTTCGTGAATATTATAATATGACAAAATAATTAAATTTTAATATAAGAATGTGATAATTGGAATAATTCCTTACTTCCATGTGTAAGCTGTAAGAGAAATTTCTGTAAATAGACAAATTCTATGTGTTAAATGTGTGTACTAGTGAATAGACACAAGTAAACTATTTTAAATATTACATTTTTAGCGTACCCTTTTCAACTGGATCGGACCGTACAGTCAGGATACGAAGACTATGATAGCACAGGTGAAGAAAGAATCTCAAAAGAAAACGCAGTGCTCTGCTTTGGTCGCGTGGGCGGACATTACCACGTCCTCGGTGCCTACTGTACATGAGTTGCAACAACAGGTTACCAAGTAAGATTTTCCTTCCTTATTTTATAGAAAAACTTGAATGATTTGTATTGCGATAAATAAAAATGTTGACAATGAATGGTTTTAATCTCGGACAAAACAATAACATCTTGGTGTGAAACATAAACTGCAGATATCAAGGGAACTACAATATTTTTTTTGTCAGAAGTATAAATGAAATAAAAATTAATAAATTCAAGTTCCAAATAATTTTTCTGTAAATTTAAATATGTCATTATAATATACATGATAAAGAATTAGCTATCGATGGAAAATTAAATATATTCTATTAAGTTAACATTACAAACATAATATTTTATAGACTGATAGCAGAAAAGAAACAAATAGAACAAAAGACTACGCAAATAAAAAATACGCTAGAGAAGAAAGTAAAAGAACTAGAAGAAGAGTTGGAAACTGCAAGAAGACAGGTAACAGCTACTGTTATTGGAGCTGATATTAAAAAAGGAAAAATCGAACAGAAGATAGAAGAATTGGAACAGAAAATAAAAATAGAAAAAGAGGATGAAAAGGTTAGCTAATATAATTTCGAATTCATTCGATTTATCAAGCATAATTATGACTATTAAAACATATATGTATATAAAATGTATAATACCTTAATGACGACAGTTTTTATGATTTAAAAATTAATCATTATAAATTGATCATAAACATGTATTTCGGTGCAATTTTAATGAATACAATTTAGTTTGTTCTGTGTTAATCATTTAATTAATGCTACTCTATTCTGTTGGTCACAGCTTCCGGTAGACCCATCGATGGGTAATAAACTCCGTGCTCTGCTCATAAGCGAACAGGAACTAAAGAATAAGGTCGCAGAATTAGAAAGAAGAGAAACTGCCTATTTGGAAATGTTGACGCAGGCGGATGACATGTGGGCTGAAATGGAAGGGGGATATAAGAAGAAGATTGAAGATTCACAGAACACGGAAGCGGAGTTGAAAGGGAAGGTAAGGAGAGAGTAAAGGAAAATAAGACCCTTTATGATTTTATTACATCCCTTTTCTCCTGGTTTCCAGCTTTCTATTCATAAGAATCATATTACGAAGTAATAATTCTTTAGACTTAAAAGAAAATTTTCTAATAAATTTGTTTTATTGCATTGTTATTTCAGATACAGAAACTGGAATCGGAAAAAGACCAGTGGAAAAAATGTTTTGAGCCATTGAAGAATAAACTAAGGGAAGTTGAGGAGTCTGAATCAGGGTTGCGTATAGCCTTAGAAAAAGCAGAGAGAGATACCAAAACTCTTAAAGTGCAGAACACCAATTTGACAGCTATGTTTGGAAAATCTGATGCTGAAGCTAAAAAATCAGAGGCTGCGCTTAAAAATCTCGAAAGCAAATTTAAAGTAAGTATTTCAAAACGTAAGCCTAATAAAATATAACTTACGTGTTATAATGTAGTTTAACACCTAGTGGAAACGTGTGACATTTAAAATATATATTTGCAGAAAGAATTGGAGCAACTGCGTAAAATAAATAAACAGTTAGATGATGACCTGAAAACACAAAGAGATATGCATAGGAAGACTGAGGTGGGCTTCATGGGAGACTTGGATAGTATCAGAAAAGAATTAAATAGGGCGTGCAAAAATAATCAGGAGCTGGAAGTGACTAATAGCGAATTAAAGGAGGAGGTACGTGGGGGAGCTTGTAGGAGAAACTAAATGTTCTCTACTAATGGTTTGAAGGCTTTTAGACTTTAAAAGTGGAATATAAAGGCTTGCTTGGGTTACTGGTTTTCTTAGATGTAGGTAATAATTATTATAAAATGGCATTGTTTTGTAAAACTAATCTGTAAAACTGAGGTTTTTGTTGCATGCATAGTTTCTAACCATGAAGACGTTGAAGACATTAAATGGAGTAAATAAAATTTTAAAAATGGTATATTTATTTGACAGAAGAAATTGTTTTAAATTTTTTTATATTTATATATATATATATATTTAACGTCTTCAGGGAAGTATAATTATTAATATTAATTTAACTTGCTTTTCGGTATTTATATAATAAGTTGGAGCTTTGGTAATGTATTACTCATTTTAATGTTTATTGTTCTGATTCACGCGTTTTGCATGATTGCTTTTTTATTCGTGAGGTCAGCTCGTTTCACGGATACCGGTGCATGGCCAATGAGTGAATCTGTGTAAATATGCATGGAAGCCGTGATAGTGGTGAAGTTCTAAGAAGAAATGTGTTCTCAGGTTGAATCTCTGGAAAAGCAGCTAGCGTTGACACAGAAAGCTTTAACACAGTGCAAGAGGAAATGTGACGAAAAGATAAAGACATTGAGCCACGAGCTATCCATCAAGACTGAGGAGTTGGAAGAACTGAGAAGTGAAACGATGAGACAGTCGTATCACGCGTCACGAGTTGATCTAAAACCGGAAAGAACGGAGTATATTGACGAAGGTTATTCTATATACACGGCCGTACCAAAGAAGACAGATTATGGGAGAATGCATCATAGTATGAGCTACATCACATCCGATTCTCGTTGTTCCTGTCCGTCGATGAGGAGTCAACTAGTCAGCCAGTTAATCGAAGATCTGTTTGAAAGAATCCACAATACGGTTGACGAAGATTTGACACGACTTTGCAAAGATATCGCTCCAGTGAACTATAGAGAAATTACAAATGAAACCAAAGCGAAAATCACAAATTACCTCTTAATGGCAATATCAAAGGAGCTCGTTAGGTCTATAGGAGATGCTGATGCTAAGACTGATACCGAGGTCAGTATGATAGGGGTTAAATAAGTTATATCTAATTTCAAATTTTGTGACTAAAATGAGTTTAACAATTGTAGACTCGTCATGACATTGACTAACTATGATAACTCTCAACCTAATAGCGGTTTTGGTAGATCATTTAACTGGTCCATCTAAATTCTAGGATAGTCAAACTTATTGCTTCATACGTGACAATGTTTACAATGATGTTATTGTTATTTCAATACACTTTTGCGATGTTGGCTACTAGTCTACAAGTAACCAGAAGGATTAATCTGGTTTTATATGAAAGAAGTAGTAGATAGGCACGTAGGTCACGTGTCAAGTGATAATTGTAGCCTGATTTTATGAGGGTTGAAGCCTAGAAAAGAGGGTATTCTGGTTTATAGCAAAAATTGGTATGGCAGTGGTGCTTCTGTAATCGGAATTTATCACTTTTTTTTTATTAATCCAAGCCAAGCTTTATGAGTGATGGGTGACATTTCGATGACGGATCAAGAATGGCAGCGCGATAACGTCGATGACATACAGCGTCGGGTTTAGGTCTACAGAAGGAGTACTCTGATTTTATATGAAAAAAGTAGTAGATAGGCACGCAGCTCATATGTTGTTAAGTGTCTTAGAAAAGTGAGTACTGCTGCTTTATGGCAAAAAATGGTGTCGCAGTGGTGGTTCTGTAATCGGAGTCTGTCCTTTTTTTTACCAATCCAAGCCAAGTTTTATGATTGATGGGTGATATTTCGATGACGGGTTAGGAATGGCAGCGCGCAATATCATCGATGACGTACAGCGTCGGGTTCGGGACGAGGGAGGGGGCGGGCGACGGGTTCGGTCCGCTCGCGTGCGGGAACGCGGGCGTGGTGCAGGGCGCGGCGCGGCTCGCTAGCGTTAGTTGCGCGTGCGCCGCCGCCAGGCTCTGCGCTGCGTTACCGGACCTCGCTGACACGGTCAAGACCTGTCAAGAGGTACGTAAATCAAATCAGAATGAATTTTCAGTATGTATGTCTAAAACCATCGCCTTCACGAATTCGTGTTATCAAAAATTGATCTAATCGAAGGGACGCTACTATGAGATACTTTTGAAAGATCATGATCAAATGTTACAGTTTCAGTAGATACAGTCAGTTAATAAATTTATGCAATAGCTTTATTTTGTATTATACTTTTAGAAGGCATCACCATAGTCAAGTGTCTGTAGATAGTTTGCGTTATACTTTTATGTAGCCCTTGATACATTGTGGTGATTGAAAAATTCAAAATTTATTAATTTACATTACAGTAATTTAAAGTATCTTGTAAAATATAAAATGAAACACTAAAATTAGCGTAACGAAATTAGCAACAATAGTTGATGTTATTTTATATTTTGCATTATTTTAGAACTGTATACTTGTTTATTAGTTTAGTTCAGTACCATACGTATAGTTCATTAGATCGCTCTATGTTATATATTTAACTAGCGAGCCGGGCGGACGTCATCCCATCCTGGTAATACCGTTCAGAGTAGTCTTTGACTTTATCGCGAGCAGACAGACAGACAGACGAGACAGAGGACTTTGTTTTATAATATGTAGTGATATATACATATCTCTATAAAGTATAATATGTACCATTACAATATATAAATCAATACATATAAAATAATAGTATTTATGGCTTATTATAATTATAAATTATTCGAAAATGACATATTAAATTTTTGGTTACACTTTTCAGGAAGTTCTAGACCACGGCGATGTGAAAATTATGGAGGAACAATTAGCGAATGCGATCGAAAGTATTGTTGTGAGTATTATTAATGATCTTTATATATTTTATTTATTATCTATTAACTGAACTTTAAACTTTATAATTACAGAATTGTCCATCTTGTGCGTTGGGTACAAATGCGATAGTTTGGAGCACGGACGTCTAAAGGATTCCACAAGTGCGAATTTAATGTGAGTTATCTTACGTATATACCTGTCCAAAATAATGTATATGATCTCATGTCTAAAGATATTCAATTACTGTATAAGCAGTCTTTGGTCTTATTGAACTAAAGAAAATCTTTGTGTATGCCTTTGTAACTTATAAAGTACTAGCCTCTGCCCGCGACTTCGTTCGCGTGGAATAGTTACTTTGGGATAACGCTAACACGCAGCCGAATCTCTTAAGAGGAAAAAACCACAATTTTGAAATATTCTTCATTGGTGCTCCGCTCTTATTGGTCTTAGATGATGTATAGCCTATAACCTTCCTCGATGAATGAGCTATCTAACACTCAAAGAATTTTTCAAATCGGGCCTGCAGTTCCTGAGATTATCCCCTACAACGCCACAACGTCACAAACTTACAAACTTTACCTCTTTATAATATTAGTATCACTACATAGTATAAAACAAAGTCGCTTTCTCTGTCCCTATATCCCTATGTATGCTTAAATCTTTAAAACTACGCAACGGATTTTGATGCGTTTTTTTTTAATAGATAGTGTGATTGAAGAGGAAGGTTTATATCCATAATAACATCCATTAAATAGTGGAGAAATACTGTTATTTTTGAGGTTTCTAATATGATGTTGTAAATAATTAAATTTTTTCCGCTTACATTGCAAGAAACGCAGGCGGGCCACGGGCAGTAATGAATAAATCAAAACTACTGGATCGATTTTAATCATTTTTTCAGTGAATGACATAGGCTATATATTTTATACCCGTGCGAAGCCGGAGCGGGCCGCTAGTAGATTTATAATTACTGGTCCAATTCAACCCCGCTTTGTTAGCTTGAGAGTCGTGTACTTACGTTGGTATATTCTCTGCTAGATGTGCCCCTGGCTCCACACGACTATATTTCTTTTGTTTCCTAATGTTATATGCAGTAATTACTATTTGTTTTAACAAAAAGTTGAGTTATAGCAAAATTTTACTTGTCCAAATATCTACTATACACATTAATTTACATGGCGTTATAGTACATATAGTAATAACATAACTTAGGTGTACTAATTTTCATAGTCAGGTCAAACGTTGTTATAGATTCTCTAAAGCTATTTGATATCATATGCAGATTAAGTAAGAAACGAAACTACCAAATATTATAGGGAATTTCATTTTTTAATCAATGGTATTTTTGTTTTTTTTCAGGTGTAATGCCTCCACCGACCTCACTCTGGTGCCTTCATTAGTTAAGCCGTTAGAAACTTACGATTTGTAAATAAATGTATCATAGATGAACATAATAATACTCGTATCGATTATAATAAATTATAAAAATAAGCGAAAAATATCGAACAAATTTACTCTAACGAACAAATTATTCAGGAGAGCATGGTGTTTGTTTTTCGATATATAGTTTTTCGTCTTGTCGTTTCTGTGCCAATTGTGTTTGTTCATTTGGGCTTGCAATAAAATGAGAGTTATTTGAATTAATTATCAAATGAAGATCGACATATTTCAGAGCTATTGAATTTACTCAAATTTATCAATACATATTTTAATTTAATGGCACGTCAAGTGATTTGGTAAAATTTTATATTACTAAAATAAGTCAAGTGTTGAGTTAGTTCTCTTTTATTCCAGGTTATGAGTAATTATGTCGCATCCACTTTTATTGGGAGCCCGTCTAGTATGGTATTAGATTTTCATTTCGACGAATCAGTGTTATTAACAAATCGAGTCACTCGCGTAATTAGAGAGCGTATTTTATCTTAATTACATTAGAGATGTTTTTATTTACGATAAAAAAAATGGATTTCATTGATCAATTAAAATGACTATTTAAATTTTAAATGTTGTTTTATTATTTTCTGATCACGTGTTATTCTTTTTTAACCGACTTCAAAAAAAGGAGGAGGTTATCAATTCGACTGTATTTTTTTTTAATACTACTATAGGTAAATAACGAGATACTCTGTTTTTAGTAGATTTTGTGTCTCCGTGTTTGTTGCGATTCGCAACTATTTACATCTACTATTATTGGATCCAAAGTTGTCGAGTCCAAACTTTCTCGAAATTATGTTATGTCTCCCTAGTAATTACTTAGTACAAATAGTTTTCTGACTAAATAAATTCTGAAGTTATTACCACTAACTACTGAGTAGATGTATTTTGTTCATAATATGAGGTAGAGTAATATGTGTAATAATTTAATTGCTTATTGTTGGTTTTGTTTATAATTTATTAATTACATAGGAACTTCTTGATGATGAATAAAAGCTGTTCGCGTTTGATATTATATTCATATTACTAGTGACATGACAGAGTAATTTGTCAAAATTATATACAATGGAGTATTAGGCAAGATATTTGAAAATTAATTAATTAAATAGTGTTATTATTCCCAGCTAACATGTTTTCATAGAAGATTGTAAGTATACTTAGCAACATGAACCCTTTAGAAGTTTAATTCGAGTTTAATTTACTTACTGGGTACAATTTACAACTTACTCGGTGCTATTACAAAAAAGTTAAATACGTATTGCATACTTGCTTTAAAAAGGTCTCGTATTAAATGCACCGCGGTCGCTGCATGTTCGCTATCTTGCTCTTTTGTCTCGCTTTGGTTACGTTAGGTTAGACTTGCGAAAAAGGATAACGCGAAATTGCTTCGTGCGAGCGCGGTGCATTTAATACGAAACCTTTTTATAGCAAGTATTCAATACGTATTTAACTTTTTTGTAATAACACCGACTGGATTTACAAAAACTTTCAATGATGAGACTTCTTAGTAAATTTAAAAGAGGCGTTGTTATGAATCCTAATTTGCTTTGATTTAGCAAAGTACAAAGTAAATACCTGATTGCAATAGCTTACCAAAATATTAATATACTTGGTCTTTCACCCAAAATTAAAACAAAATCAAAATATACTTCAATTATTCCTAAATATCGCACACTGCAATACTGCCTTGGCTACCCTGTCATCACGTAATGTATAAGTAACAAGAATTCTACATTTACATTCCCTACCCATTCCACAGGTAGAAAAGTCCACCGATTTATGCTGTCGAAGTGCAGCTTCTAATTTCAAATCAGCCACTTCTATGTCTTCTAATAATAATAAGATCAGTAAACACAGTTGTGTTCAAGACGAATATAAGCAGAAAAAATCGAAATGAGCGGAAACGAACAATTAACTACAACTCCTAAAAAAGAATCCAATTCAGCAGTCGTAACTTCAAAATGTTCTTGTCCCGATTGCGATTCAATTGATTGCTTCATAGCAAGGAGTACTAATATGCAGTGTTCTTGCGTTAAATGCAAAAACTCTAAAACTTGCTTCTTTTATTCGAATAAAGTAAATGTGGATGAAAAAAGTTCAGATATAAATATCGCCTTGGATCCAAACCCTAGTTCACTTGTTAACGCTAAAAAGAAAATAAAAAATGACCATATAGAAAACGAAGTGTCTCATGATTTGAATAATATGAAATCCGACTCTGTATTTGAAAAGCAAACAAAATATTCCGACACAACTGGGCGTAAAAGTGAACTTCATGATGAATACGAAAAAGACGAGAGACATTTCACCAATGTTCATAGTGCACGTGTAAAATTTTCTCGAACCACGCTTAATCCAGCAATAGCAGATTTAAGTGCTCAAATAATGAACGTCCCCTACAAAGAGTTAAAAAACTCTTTGTCTGTCAATAACGCCCATAAAGGCCAAATGACAAAATATGATATAATCACAAGAATTAAAGAAGCGTACAAAGCATGCAGCTGTAAAGTATGTGAATGCGTTATTGGCAAATCACAAACTAGAAATGAATTATGTAAATGTAAACCGTGTGATTGCAATGACTGTACAACTACATTATCGAAATTTCAGTCTGCGAACGGTGGTGCACATTTTCTACCTATTGATGGTTGCCCTTGCATAAGGTGTACTAGGTCCCAGTGCACAGGTATAGTGCAAAAATATAATGAACCTCAGATTTGCGATTGCAAGCCTTGTGACTGTATTAAATGTAGTGATAGTTTCAATGAAATCTGCAACTGTCATCCATGTCAATGTGTAGAATGCAATGCAATGTCAGTACATTTACCAACAATCCTGAGCGTCGCGCCGGTTGTCGATAATGCCCAGCATAACATGTGCCAATGTTCCCCATGCGATTGTATAGAGTGTGGATATAGCCATGGAATATCATCGAATTTAATGCATGAAATGTCGACTGGGATTAACATTCGTTCGTTTTGTCACTGTGAAGCATGTGTCAACGAGGCTTGTGAACCCGGCGGTAGTGGTTCTTGCAAATGCCAATACCGTAACAGAATAATTATGAAACCAGTTGAAAAAAAATTTCATGATGACGATATACGAACGATGTCATCAAAAAAACACTCATGGAATCATAACAATAAACAATTCACTTCTAAAAACCATAATGGTACAATAACGATGTTTACCACTCTACCAGATCCGTATTCAGGAAAATATGATAGTATAAAGGAATATTCTAACTGTGATAGCTACTATAAATCTTTAGTTTGTAACTACAATGAGAATTATATAGATAGCATGAAATCATCACAGTTATTCAAAGTACCAGTTTTTTCTCACTTAAAATCTGAGACTTCCAAATGTTCATCGTTGGAATGCCAACTTCATTTTGATGACACTACTGACAATGAAAATTCTTGTAAAATTAAAATATTTAACTGCTTAAATTGTGAAAACTTGACGAAAAACGATATATGTAAAAAATATGACTCAGTTAAATTAAGCAGTAAATTATCATCCGAAGGAATTTGTAGAAATAGATACGATCCATGTGTACTTTGCAGAAAACTTAAGCAGATTCAGGGAGATAGATACAGAGAGACAGATATGGAAAATGGATACGAAAGATATTTAAATACCAGTTATTCCAGTGAAGATAGTTATCCAGTTAAAAGAGCCAAGCTATTAACACCTTCAATACTAAATGGAATAGAATGTGAAAATATGGACAGTATCATTGACAGTACTTCATCGAATTTAGATAACTCGTCAAAAATGTCGGAATTACCCTTAAGGAAATTACTTACAAATATTAAAAATCAAACTCATAAGGATTTATTAATTCATGATACATTTCTAAAATCTTACTCGGAAATAAGAGTAGAACAACCAGAGAATTATGATAGTTGTTTAAGCTCTAACGTTTCATCTGGAAGTCGTATTAGCGATATTAAGAAATCAAACATAAAAAAGGATGTTAATACTGACCTGAAAAAACTTAAAATATCTTTTGGTGACCTATATAAAAATATTGTCGATAATAAACAAACTGTGTATGACGGAATAAAAATTGAAAATAAGATGCAACATAACAATGTATTTAATGGCAAAAGTATTATTAACGATTTCTTGTATAATTATAATATTACTCGTTTAAGTAAATCAACCACCAATTACAATAAACATATTGATCTCCGTAAACCTCAGTATAATGAGGAAAATATACAAGCAAATACCATTGACGATAATATTTATAATCAAGACATTCCTAATAACATGCATGTGGATAGATATAATATGTTGTCAGATGCTTATAACAATACTGCGACAAACCAATCACAGGGTATTATTTTATCAGACCCACAGTTTCATTTAAATAGCGAACGTCATGAAGAGGTAAAACATATTATCCAAGACGCTTTTAAAAATAAAGCTTATTCAGTGATTGACGGGGAACAGGCGGTGAATACTTATTTAAAAACGAATACAAATCTTCTAAATTTACATGTAAATTATGAAAAAGCTCAAAAAACTTTAAATGAAGCAAAGATGTACTCTATGCATTTATTGGAAATTTTAGATAAATATGAAAAGGCTAATACAGCTTTTCAAAGTACTTCCCAAAAACTAAAAGCTTCACGTGATCTGCTCTTTGATGAAAGTATTAAATTTACGCTTGGGCCATTGACCGACGGTATACTAAAAAATAATGAGAATAAGGAACCAAATATTCAAATTCTTGATGAACCTAAAGATTATACCTTGAAAAGGTTAGCAAATCAAATGAATATAAATACAACAACAAGGACGTGTCAATTAGAACCCATTAAATTGGAAAGAGAAGACGATTTAAGGTTACCAACTAAGGTTATTGGGATTCCAGATATAAAGTCACAAAAAGCAATTAGTATGGGCTTAAGTAAGAACTTAAAACGACAATATATACATTTAGCAGAAAATAAAATCGAACCTGATATGAGAAACAATTCTGCGACAATGACGTCCCATGCAAATTACACATACTTGAATTCTCATCAAAAAAACCGAGCTAAAGTTACCTGTCATAAGAATTATTATAACAAATTATTAAGGCGAGCAAGAATATTGTCCAAAGAAAATAGTTCACCTCCAAATACAAGAACAATCGCCAAACATATCTCTTCACAAACTGAAAATAATTTCAAAAATTCTATCAACAAAGAAGATTCTCTTTCTCGAAATACGTCAATTACTTATAACAAGGAATTAATTGAAGACTCAGATGAAAACGATAAGTTTAATTTAGCGAGTACACCTTCTATAAAGGGAATTGTTTCAACAAATTGCTTTAAAATAGAAGAGAGTGGAAAGGCTAAAGATTTAGACATAGTTGAGATCACCAAAGAAATGAAATATCAGGTACATAATTTATTGTTTTAATTTTATTTAATTCCTTGTTTTAATTTAAGAAATACTTTTTAGGATAAAGCGAATTAAAAAAAATGTCCAATCGTAACCTACATAATTATTAGGATCAATTTTTCTATTTAAGATATGAAAATTTCTCTACCATCGCTAGACGTTGGAGTGAACAAGCATTCCAATCTGTATATTAGCAAACAAATACAGATAATATAATGATTTCTTTTTTTAATCCGTTAAAAATTTGGATGGAAGAAATTAAATCGAAAAAATGTAATTTATATGCACTTACGAGAGAGGAGGTTGTAGGTGGTAGAGCCACGCTGAAGCTATTACTGGTTTCAGCATGATTGGGTCGGCACGTCTGGGGTAGTACCACCCTCTCATAGAAAACCGACGTGAAGTAACAGTTCTTGCATTGTTGCGTTTCGTTTGGTCAGTGAGAGCGCCGGATACCGCCCTCCCCCAAAACACAAGCTGGCAATTCTTTCTATAAATTATGAGAAACCCACAGCATTATAGTCAATTTTAATTACAATAATATTACGACGTGGCATAAACGATCTTCTATTTCAGTATGACTTGAATCCTGTAATAAAGGACTTAATAAACTCGAAGAGGACTATTGTTACTACTATAGTTAGGGAAGGCAGAGTGAAGTACACAGAGACTTCAGAGGGAACTGACTCTCGGATATCCCTGATTCAAGTAATATTTAAATCAATTTTATATTCAACTAACGACTCCGTAATAAACCATGTTATGAAAGGGAGATGTAAATGTAGGTCGCTGATAACAGTAGTTAGAGTTGGTGTTATGAAAGTGTAAATCTATGAAATAACATTAAATATGTAACAACTTTGTATAAAATTGTGTGTCGCTTATTTATCACGCTAATATCCGCATTGGTGGAACTGATGTTGATGAGACCTTTACTGGCAGACAGATGATTTATTCAAGCTTTATCTGTCGGATTTTTTAATTAAAATAAATAACAGTAATTGAATCTACTCAAATCGTCATTTATTGATATTAATAATAACAACAAAACCATGACGACGTCACATCTTCTTATGTTTTTTAAATAACACCAGGACATTTTTTAGAAAAGCGTTACAATACCGTACATTATCTAGTTGATATGTTAATAGAGATAACTTAAAATCGGTGAATGGTAGGGGTTAAGTAATAATGACAAAATTATTAGTAAAGTTAAAAGACATCTCACAAACAATGCAAATGAAATATGTAGTTCGAATGAAACTACGAAATCAGTTTCATGAGTAAAAAGTTACAGAGAATGTAGTATAATAAATATAATAATAATAATGTAAAAGAATAATAAAAAGAAGAATAATAAGAATGTAGATTACATATTTTATTCACAGAGTACAAAAAGTAGTTGCGATGCGCTTAAAGTAAACTTTTTAGGTTTGAAAAGGGTTTCGGACCACACTGTATTAGTGAGATGGAATAGTCCTCGTGACACGACCGATATTCAAGGATACGAGGTTTGTTTATAATTTTAATGTCTACATTATGTATTTTCTCACCTCAAAAACTGGTTGATAGCTTTACAAGGTTCAACTGTAGTTGCCATCGCCGCAATGAATGACCCACTTACATCCACAAAGCCGTAGAATACCTTAAATTGAAATCTAGTGGGAAGGTTGTATTTAGAACATCTGCCAGCGACGTTTTTTTACCTTTTTAGGTTCTATACTACAATTTCATCTGATGTCTAAGAAGTAAATACCTTAATCAAGATGAGGACTGGCTCGTGCAGCTGCCGGAACACATATAGTTATTTGACGGCAGATTTTCAATTTTAGAGTAAAAGATGTAGAGCTACATTTTCATCACGATATTTTTCGTCACCGCAAGCTCCGACTCATTACACGAATTCATACACTACTATTAGTATAATTGAACGATCTTGGATGAAGTACCCTTATTATAGAATCAATGAAATATTAAATTCTCAACTATAGTTTTGGTGTCCACAGTAGTTGTCACAAATATTAGAAGCAATTGCTATGATTACTATGAAATCGCGCAGTATTATGTAGGTGTAAATCATCCTGTGTGGTGAGCTCTTGGTTAAAACACTATAATAGTCAGTACCATAAGATATAGGAGTAGAGGAATATCGAAGATGGCATGGATGGATTCATTATAGGTGGATTAAAGGTGTGAACGCTGAGATGACATCTGACAGAGGAGAGTGTAATAGGTAAACATGTTGTGTCGACCCTACGTGGATGGGATAAGGGTAAAGAGATTATGATAGTTATTATTAAAGTTATATAAATCTTCAATTAAAATTCTTGATTGACATTAAATTAAATAAGGTAATTAGCACTGATAAGATTACATTTGAAAAAATAAAAGACGGTTTACATAATCGAGATAATATTATTTGCATTTCCCGAGGGATATAAAAATACATTAACGTAACTTCAATTGCGAGTACCAAAGAGTTCATAATAATCATCATCATCAACTTCATACTCTTATTCCACCTAGGTAGAGTCGGCACAACATGTTGTCCTCTTCCACTCTTCCCGGGAAATCTCAATATTCGCACCTTTTATACCACATGTAAGTGGTAGAGCCACGCTGAAGCTATTATTGGTTTCAGCATGAATGGGTCGGCTCGCCTGGGGTACTACCACCCGACCCACAGAAAACCGACGTGAAGTAACAGTGCTTGTACTGTTGCGTTTCGTTCGGTCAGTGAGAGCGCCGGATACATACCTCCCAGTCCCCTCTCCCCTCCCTCAAACACAGGCCGGTACCGCAATTGCGAGTTTGCGACACCCCCGGTCTATATCTGTCCCCTTTCATAATAGTTATGCAGAGTTCATAATACTATGATGTATATACACATTTTTTAATTAGAATCTATTATCATAGTGATATATTTCCATGTTAAGTGGTCATTTGGCCGAGAATAGTAAACTAAGTCCAGAGAGAAGAACTGGTCTAAAGTATATTATGCAGTTGCCATCGGCCATAATCGTGTCGATTCAAACAACCATAAGTAAACGATAACCATCATACCACGATAGACAGATAAATTTGTAAGATTTTGAGATATTTTAATCGTATTCATATAGTTGCAGGTAGACGGTCGAGCTGTTCAGAAAATTCTCAGTCCTACACGTAATATAGCTGTTGTGACTTGTCTCCCGCATTGTGATAAATTACTTCTAACAGTTAAAACAATTACTTCAGTTATGGCTGGCCATTACCCCTCTGTCACTGTCATTTATCACCCGAGGAAAAAAAGTTACTTGAAATGTATATAAAAAATAAAGTAATATAAAGCATTTTCTACTACAACGTTATATTTATTGTTTAAAAGATTTTACTGGTTCGAAAAAACAGAAATAGTAGTCATTTCAGAAATAACGAGATAATTATATGAGCAAAATTTATTGTAATCATTATTCTGTAAACGTATTTTATATTTTAATATTTATTACAATTTTCATTGGCAAAAACTAGCCAAAAAGGCGTCGTAAAAAATAGTCAATTGACATTTTGTTGACAAATTGTCAAACAGTATTATGCTAGGGATGGGATTTTTGCGAAAAAATTGGTTTTTTAATTGATTTGATTGTAATCTGTGGAATCGGCTTAAGGAATAAAGTCTAGAAGATTGATTATTCAAAAATCGTACACTTAAATTTTTCTGAGATTTTATATGTATAAAAAATATAACATTGTAATTGATGTTTCATCGATTTTAATTTTAACAAGGTAATTAAATGCTTATAGATTCATGTACTTTTGCAAAACAAAAGTTAAGGGATGTTTTAAATTTAACACTTTTTTGGTTAAATATATATATAAAGTTGAACATTCTGTAGTTTATAGTTCTCAATACTTAAGAAAAACATCAATTTTGTTATTAATTTGTAGTACAACGTTATAAAACTAAAACATTATACACAAAGATGACAATCTTGTTTAAATAAGCTTGCCTGCATACTTAATCACATGTACAAAACTATGAAATATTATAAAGAATAGAACTTAAAATATGAATAAAACCTATTTTTTCCTTAGTCTATATTATTTGTTCACAATACTTAATGAAGAGACAGTTGAACAAAATAAAACTATAATTATTTTTCATCATCAGACAATTTATCATAAGTGATTAATAAAAATAAGAATTATTATAATATTATTCCATACTTTTTGTTTGTTTCTGTTGTAGCATAATATTACCTGCTACAATACTATTTTTAATTTGTAATTCTCTTCGAAATTTGGAAACGTTCATTTTGCTTATTAAATAAAATGGATTCGGAGGCCTAAATTAGAAGCCTAGTAGTAATTTAAAAATATGTAAAGTTACATTTAAAATTGTACCATTAGCTGTCTTACAGGAAAACTATATCTTTTATTTGTTAACGATAGATACAGTCATCTATCGTGTTTATATTTAATTAAGTGAACAATTTTCCTATGTCTGAGTATGCCCAATTAATGGTAAATGATTGTATGGTTTTATTTTTGTCTAAATAGAAAAAATCGAATGACGAATTTATAATGTCAGAGATCGATCCAATGGCTAGATTCATTGTGTAATATCGACTAGAGTACCGGTTTTTCTCTGTTATAAAATCGATTTTTTGACAGCTCGTCTTCAATTTGGCAACCCTAGTACCTGCCTACCTATATAGCCATAGATAAGATACTATATACTGAGATATATAGCGTTCCTGGGAAGTTTATAATCTTGATTTCGTTCGTTTTAAAATTATTTTTTCCAAATGGAAGCGTTTGGATACTGTAGAGCATGTTTAGTGACCAATGTAAAGATGTTCACATTCGATACAATGACACCAACAATATCACTCGGAGAAATTTACTCAGTAATGTTACAAACTATTGTAGGTTCTGTTTATTTACTTACTGGTTATGGCTATACGGCTTTATGCACTTTTTATAATTATTGTAGTTATATAACAAAATTAAATGTCAATAAATCCCTAAAAATAAGAAACTTACAGTAAATCTAAATTTGTAATAAAATTGAAATATTTCTTATGAATACTAATTTACAGATATTTGCAAAAAATAATTCTAATTATTCTGGGAATTAACTGTAATTGTTTGTTTCTTATAGCTAAGCTTACATTAGATTTGTTTTATTTTTCAGTTAACAAATGGTCATTTTTGCTTTGAGTGTGCCAGGTTGTTACAAAAGTGGCAAGAATTCAAGTTACAGTGTCACCGAGCCAACCAAATTCTGTGTACAATTGAAACAGCCAGTCAAGAGGTAAAATATACTAATAAACATTTAACATTTATTGTATCTTAATGTGAGATTATATCGAATAAACATTTACATAAAACTATCACCTCTCACATAAAAAAAATGTTAAAACAAAGAGGTAATCCAGTTACAGTACAGATACAGTAATGTAGTTCATAATATAATGAATAAATATGTGTAGAGATGTGAACAGTCAACAACCCAAACAAGAATGCCTGTGTATAGCTTCCTTTTAGGAGTGTTGAGTCAGTAATATGAGTCAATACTACAGTATATATGTTTATTTGATGTCACATTTTGCACTCTTAAATATACACAACTAGCGGGCCAGACAGACGTTGTCCCACCTTGATTTTAAAATAATCCTTGACAAATTATATACGTAAACCTTCCCTATGAATCATTTTATCTACTGGTGAAAACCGTATGAAAATCCGTTTAGTCGTTTTTGAGTTTATCATGAACAGACAGACAGGTGCGGCAGGGGACTTTGTTTTATACTATGTAATGATATTGTTTATGTAGAAAAAGTTTATAATTTTATAGAATAATAAATGCAAAGTAATTAGTAATGTGTAGTCTAGAGTCTGAAAAAGGTACAAACACCTAAACTACAGAACTTCAGACCCTCATTTTCTAAATTTAACTTAAATTGTAGTCTTAATAATCATACTAAAATATAACATATTAGTACAATATTCATTTAACAATTATAAGTATAATGTGTTGTGATAAATTTAAAAAATGTCTAAGTATTAGCATTTGATACATTGATATATAAATACCCAAAACACACAGTCTCGAATAAAAGTAGCGCTCAAAACCGTCCCGCAAAAACTCTCCAATATACATGTGTGGTTATAGTTATGCGATAAACTTGTGATTTTGCAAATTCAACCTTACCTGAATGATTTAAAGTTGTTTTTACAAGGACACAAGTGACTGTAGACTATTTCAAATGAGTGCTTTTTCTTTTTTTTTTTCTCGAACTGACTACGCTATTGACCTAGCAAGGTCTTAATAGCTTCACCGGACTACTAAATGAGTGCATAATCCAAAATCACAAAGGGACAAGATATTATTTGTCACACAAGAATTTATTAAGTTTACATTTATTTTAGACATATGGTGGTGGTTGAAATCAATTTCAAATCTTTTTTTAATTTATTATATTATCCTTAGAGTTGATAAAAATCTACATGACACTGGCAGTATTCTGGAATTTTCTACAGGGGCCAAATATTTAGTACAAAAAAAGTACATTATGTGTATGTAATAATATACTTGGTAAAAAAAAAATACATAGTGTGGTTCTATAGTTACACTAAAGATGAAGTTTTTGACTCCTGAACTACTTTTGTATTAATATTTTGTAAGATGTTCTGTCCTATAAAGGATAAATTGATTAATATACATACTAATGAATTAACTAAACAAGTTAAAATAATAATCTATACATATAATAAGAATGTAAGTCTAATGTGCCTGTACTTTTTCGATTTTCATGAAAAAATTGTTGCTGGTGTCTAGGAATAAATAATAAAATACATTTCAATCATTCTTAAAAATGTCTGTCGGTCTGTTTGTATGAACACGCATCACTGCTAAAGTACTGGGTTCACTGTAATCATAAAGCATATCTATGAGAAGAACTTAGTCTTTGTTTCATCAAAATCGGTCAACTCTATCAAAAGTTATTGTAATTTTAATGACGACACAACTTAAGTATGAGTCGCAGGGACAGCTAATAAATAAATAAGACTAAAAATGTAGTTAGTAAAATATTGAATAAATGCAAAAAAACTATAATGTTGAAATTATGGACATTTGAAAAAATTTGACACAATATTATTTGTCATGTTTCATAGTTTAAAGAATATCTTATACTGATTTTTCAGCTAACAAAGAGTACAGTTGATAATATTGATCGGAACGAGAATAAGTTAGGATTGAATCTTATAATTTCCTCAGCAAATGTAATCCACTATAATCTAATATATAATGCAGAAGGCTCATTTGCCAATGAAGCTAAGCCTCAAACAGAACCAAAAATTGAAGAGCCTGCAATTAAAACTGAAGAGAATAGTGTAGATTTTCATGAAAATATAGAAGACGATTTAAATGACTTCCAGGATTCCTATGAACCTATAAAAGAGTCTGACATAGGTACTGGTAATTATCTAGCTGAAGAACTTCGTTCTGGTATTGAGAATACAAAGAAATCAAAATTGAATATTATTAAAAGAAAAAAAAAACACAAATCAAGGAAGCGAAAATTGGACATTTCTAGTCTTAATAAAGAAATTAAAAATAACAAAGATTACATAGAAAATACACTGAGTGACGATGAGCCTTTAGTTAAAATTTCAAAAATTTACAGAGATAAGGAAAACGTGAAGAATAAATACCCGAAAAATTTCAATATAGATTATTTTGAGGATTATGCGACCGTTGTGTTCCTCACGCCTGAGGATGCGAGGAAAGAGCTACTTATGAGGAAGGATTCATTAAATTATAAAAATTCACCATACAAATGTGATTTGTGTTACCGTGGCTATGAAGCAAAGACTGCATTCGAAAATCATAAAAAAAGGCACAGCATTGTAAGTGTTTCTACTGAGCTTTAAACTTCTATTACCTGTTTAGTCAGGATTTTTGAAACATAGTTGGTATATGTACATCTGTGTAGTAATTATTATGAGGTATTAAAATGTTATCATTTTAGTGTTTATCAATTCTAAATCTAATTAAATGTCATACCAGTTACATTTCAAAACCATTCATAATCACAGTTTTAAGTATTGGCTATCAGTGTGTTTGAAAGTAATGTATAAGATCAAAATTTATATTATTAAAGTATATTTATCATTACACGGTGTAAAACAAAGTCTTCTGCCACGTCTGTCTGCCTGTCTGTCAGTTTGCGATAAACTCAAAATCTACTGAATGGATTTTCGTATGGTTTTCACCAGTAGATAAAGTGATTCTTGAGGAAGATTTAGGTATATAAATTATCAAGGTTTTTTATTATCAGGACGGGACATCGTTCACCGGGTCCGGTAGTATATTTATAAAATAATAGCTGACCCGGCCACGCAATTCTGGGGCTCAAGTACTACGTGTTGAATTAAAATTATGATAAAGTATTTGCGTGGCGCCATCTGTGAGATATCTATAACAGTCGGTCCTACAGTTTTCTGTCAACAAACTAATTTAAAGCGCCATCCATTTGAGACTAATGAAACTTACAATTAATTACAATAATCAATATTAATAATTTTTAATTTGTAATTAAAATTATTGAGGGCATTAATCGAAATATAAATTACCACATCCCTCAAGTTGAACTAAACTATACATAAATGCCAACATTTCATGAAGATAGGTTGAGTAGTTTCAAAGTTCATCATGGGCGAACATCATGACACTGTATTTTTATATATTTAGATGAGCATATGTTTACAGGACTATGGGGAATATAAATGTGATCTCTGCCACTTAAGATTCCCGGAACAAAGGTTTTTATGCAAGCATCGTCTAGCTTGTCATAAAAGAAAGTTCTACTGTAAACTGTGTCCGTATGTTTGTTTTTGCACGTAAGTATTCTAACATGTTTACTCTACTACTAGCTGTTCCCACGATTTCGCCCGCGTGGAATAGTTCCTTTGGATTACCACTAACATACAGTGAAAGCTCTCAAAAGGAAAAAAAACGATTTTGAAACAATCTTCATTGGTGCTTCGCTCCTTAGCAGTCTTAGCGTGGTTATATACAGCCTTCCTAGATAAATGAGTTATCTAACAAAGAAATTTTCAAATCGGACCAGTAGTTCCTGAGATTAGTGTGTTCAACAAAACAAACAAACCCTCCAGCTTAATATTAGTATAGTTATGTCTGTATTTACATTCACATCACATTTTTTATTTTAGACGAATCTTGTATGAAATATGACTGTTGCTTAGGTGACCGACAACGCGATTAACCGTCGCGGTTTGGTACCTTGCTGACATAGACATTCACAGTTCGGTCCTTCTTAGTATTACTCAGTTCTAGTTGGGCGAATTAATTATAGCTATGTTACTTAACAGGCACCAAGCGAAAACTCATGTGAGTCTGCATAAAGGGAAGAAATATCCATGTAAAGAGTGCAGTGAAGTATTCAGGTGAATAGATTTGATAATTTTTAATCTATAAGATTGTAAAGAGTATTGTATGTCTGGTTGTATTAATTTTGGTGAGATTTTTACAGGCAGATAGATGACGTTCCATGTTATAGTCTAGAGTATTATGATTTTCATATACGGTAGCAATAACATTCAAAATAATTAGACATCTTACTTCTCATTCACTTCTTTGATGTAAAATCGTTGTTTATATGTTTTATTTAAGTAATTATTCTGTATAACCATGTTTCAGTATGCCGAACAGCCTGTTGATGCACAAACGGTTAAAACATCTCACCGAGTGTGTCTGTGAGTTGTGCGGTAACACGTTTGCGACACAGAGGGGGCTTTATTCGCATAATATGAAGATACACAGACAGGTCAGTAGGGTGTTTTATTTTAATATTTTTTAAGCAATACTTTAGCTACGGTTACTTCAAATCCTACAAAGAACTTTATAATACATATAACTGTGTCGCTACATTTCAAAATGAGTTAAATCCAAAAAGTTATAACTAAATAGCTGTAGATATGTTACCTACATGAAATTTTGACAAAACAAATGGCACGATAACGCACACATACGTAAAAGAATATTGTAACGTCACTGTCTTAGATAAAATGTGGAAGTGAGATGGCATGTTCTCAATATCGGTGGTGAAAAAAAAAATAGTTATTTATATGTTGTTTAGACACGGGCGGATTGACGGGGCAATTGTCAAAAATAAGCTAGTTAGCTAAGTTTTAATGCGGCGCTATCGAAGCGCTTATGACGAATATAACATGTTTTATTTTTTTTAAGATTTCCAGTTCTTATACACTGAGAACTAAGTTCAAATTTTACGTGTACAAAATTTGAAGACCTTGAAGAATTAGGAACGGCTACAATTCGATGTAACTCATTTTGAAATGTAACGACTCATCTTTGATATATATGTCTCACCGAATATGATGCGTTTAAAATGAGAAGATAATCGTCGTCTTGTACCACTTCAGTCATTACTTGTGAAAATTGTGTGTACTACTAGAAAGACAAAATAATATATATACATATATTTTTTTTGAAGTGAAACTTCTTTATCGACGTAGGGAGGAATTTTAGAGCATGTAAAAACGTATGTAACGTTTTTCGGTTACGCGCCATCTTAATTTCTGTACATTTTTCCGTTACGCGCCATGTTTATTTCTAAAGGTGCGCTCACAATGAACAGATTCCGTTTTTTTTTTTCTAAAGGTGCGCTCACAATGATCAGATTCGGTTTTTTTTTCTGTAATGTTGTAAATATAGTAGATCATTTTTCGAAAAATGATGTCATAAAGAAGTTTCACTTCTTACGTGTGTACTCTGATACACGCACGTATTTTTTTTTATATCATGGGAGGCAAATGGACAGTTGGGTCACCTGATGTTATGTGATCACCACCGTCCATAGACACTTGCAACACCAGGCGAGTCGCAAGTACGTTGCCAACCCGTCTTGGGGGAGATGGGGAGTAAGGGAAGGGGGAAGGGGAGGGGAGGTGGGCCTCCGGTGCTCTCACTGACTGAACGAAACGCAACAATGCGAGCACTGTTACTTGACGTGGGTGTTTCTGTGTGTTGGCTGGTATTACCGCGGGCGAGCCGACACATTCATGCTGAAACCAGTAATAGCTTCAGCGTAGCTCTACCACTATGATCTATGATAGAGTGAACCGATTTTAATGAAACCAAGACTAAATGTTACTCGAGGACATACTTTGTGATTTTCTTGGTGAGGTATTATCGTGAATGCAGTACTTTTGCAGTGATGCGTGTTCATACAAATAGACAAAGAGATATTTGTAAAAATAATTGAAATGTATTTTATTACTTACTAGCGGGCCCGGCAGACGTTGTCCCGCCCTGATTATAAAAAAAACCCGGACAAATTATATACCAAAACGTTCCTCGTGCATCACTTTATCCACTGGTGAAAACCGCATAAAGATCCGTTCAGTAGTTTTTGAGTTTATCGCGAACAGACAGACAGACAGACGCGGTATGGGACTTTGTTTTATACTATGTAATGATTCCAAGACAGCTGCAACATCTTTTTCACTAAAATCTAAAAAGTACAGGCACGTTAGATTATTCTTATGTGTATAGATATGCAGCATAAGATGCCTACACCATTGTTGTTTTTTCATCCCACGTTCATAATATAAAGTTTCATGTAAAATGCTACGCAAAATGGCGGTTTGACAGTTATCTACTCATTTGAAACTCAAACTACATTAGTTTTTTCTATTTCTCTCTCTAGCCAAGTACATATTTTCTATCATTTTCGAATCGATCGTTTTAAATTCGTCCTAGGAATTTTACTACCACTACTCGTAAAAATATTTAGCTCAAAAAGTAACTATGTACTTGTGGCACACTCCTTGTATAGTTAGGGAGTGTCGGCTTGTCGGTTGTTGGTTAATACTAATCTATTTTTTTTTTGCAACCAATCTTCTAGGTAATCACTGCTATTGTTGAGAAGGTCATGACACTACAAGTGTTTTGTGATTATTTCATTGTTGTAACAAGATGGTGGCCCCCATTTTAGAACTTTCCAGGGAGTTTTTGTGCCATGTCAGTATTCACGTTCCATATTATTTACAATCTACTTCTTTTTCATCCACATTATAATTGTTTAATTTTTTTTTTCGATCTGACTACGCTATTGACCAAGCAAGGTCTTAACAGCTTCACCGGACTACTAAGGCGAGCGCTTAAGGCACTCAGCCGATATTATATAATTGTTTAAAATGTTTCCTGCGTTGAGCGTTAGTAGCTGTTAAAGACAGTTACTATATAGCGTTCATATAAATATCTATTTAACAATAACGTCAACAAAGAAAGTCCAAAGTAAAATGATACAAGATTATGGATAAAATATAAAAGTCACTGCATGACAGACGAAGAAGAATTTATTAAATAGAATCGTTAAAACAAATAGAAATTTATGAAACAGGACAGTAACGGTAAGCTCGGTCCGAAATGTGAAGACTGCGGCATACATTTTGCTACTGACGTCGCTTGGAAAAAACACCTGGTTCTATCATCGAGACATCAAGTCAGGTTAGTATCGTTTTATTATTTGGGGAATCTAGTTTCGATATATCGATTTTTCTATCATGTCAGCCTGCAAACATCTACAGCTGTGTATGTATAGCTAAATCTGATGGTTTAAGATTTTTTTTTATTTTTTCAATTTTGTTATATGTTTTAGTAGCCGACAAAATAGCCCTCCTGGTAAATTTTGTCATTTTATTAATATTATTTTTTGGAATTTTGTTTTTACATGGCCTTTATAAAATAGAAATCAATGATATATTGATTTTTTATAAAGATTTTTGAATCTTAATTTTTAAATCGAGTTTAAATAAATGTACTCTTTCGATTTTTAATATTGTTTTTTATATTTCAACTTCTATTAATTCCTCAACTTTTAAACCCGGTCTGATCTCTTTAATTACTATTTGTTTTCGGTTATTCTAAATTTGAAATTAACAAGAGATTTGAAAACCTATCTTTAATGATTCTTTAATGATATATGATTTATTTTTTCTAGAAAGGCCATGTAAAACAAATATAAAAATATGATCAAATTTGGACCATTAAAAAATATGTCCAAAAACTATCTTTTGAACATTTAATTACTATTTATTTTCGGTTATTGTAAATTTGAAATTAACAAGAGATTTGAAAACCTATCTTTAAAAGTATAAATAGCTATGATTTATTTTTTATAGAAAGGCCATGTAAAACAAATATAAAAATATGATCAAATTTGGACCATTAAAAAAATATGTCCAAAAACTATCTTTTTAACGACTAATAAAAAAATGTTATATGTTTACCAGGTAGATTATTTTTAGGGGTACTAAAACATCACAAAATTGAAAAAATTAAATAACTCAATCTGCCCGATTTAGCGTGGAATGCCCCATATACGTCACATGATCGCGAAATGCGACAAATTAGAAACGAGTCACTATGACTGTTTTATAAAACCCATACTAATCGCTCGATATATATTGCTTCCCAATTTTTTGTTATAGCCCCCTTGTTGTCCACAATTTTCTACTGCTCGTACGGTATCCTCGGGGTATCGATTAATTCAGGTTAAAATAAACGATTTCGCTCTTTTTTAAACAGTAATGGTTGTAAATACTGCGGGGAGACATTTCCGAACGGTGACGAGTTAAAGAGACATGCGCGCGTTCACGCGAGGAAACATGTCAATCGTCCGGACAATGTTAAACTACCTGCAAATTGTTCTATCGTAAGTTGTAGTTTTTTTTAATGTAAAATTTCTATGGAAATGACTTTTTCATTTTTTACTGGTTAGTTTCTCGCCACAATCTCATTTTAAAACAGTCGTGTCCGAAGAAGATAACAGGCTGAACCTAAAAAAGAATGCTAATACTGAAAAGATGCTTCTAGAAATACCAATGTTTGGTTAAAAAAAAAAATTGAAAGTTGGATCTGATCTAAAATATTGACATCTGTCGAAAGATATGAGGATGTATCTATCATCGTCATCGTATCTTAGAAATTAATGGTGACAGCCCGGATTAACTAAATATACTACTAAATATACGAACGAAGTCGCGGTCATGGGCTAGTTTAATATAAAAATTTAATCAAAAAAAAATATAGAATATATGGGGCATTCCATGCCAAATCACCGAGTTTTTTTTCGACCCCTTTCGATTTGGCTAAAAATTTGGTATTATTTTCTACCCTACCAATAACATTTTTCTGATTTTTTTCTGATTTTTTTACCCAACCCAAAAAAAGTTACGAATTTAAAAAAAAAAACGCTCTTTTTTTTCAAATTGCTATAACTTTGACACAAATTGACCTTTTGGCACTTTTTTTTTTGTTTATTCTTGTTTTTAAATGTAGTTTTTAGAAAAAAATTCAAACAAATTTTCAGAAGTAAAGAACAATAAAATATTTTAGTTTTTTCAAGAAAACCGTAATTTTTTCGAAGTTCGACACTTTGGATTTTCAATTTGTTTGTCTCAAAAAAAACTTCAACTAAAACCGTATTTAACCCCACTATTCCCATTTTGTGCCCACTTATTCTTCTAATTTTTTTTTCGATTGAAAAAAAAAAGGTTTTTTCAAATTTTGCTTATTTTCTTAAACTCTGCACTAAAACGATTTTGGTTGGCTTTTATAACCTCAAAAGTAATAAACTGTATTAATAAGAGTCAAAGTTATAGCAATTTGAAAAAAAAAGAGCGTTTTTTTTTTTTAAATTCGTAACTTTTTTTGGGTTGGGTAAAAAAATCTGAAAAAATTCAGAAAAATGTTATTGGTAGGGTAGAAAATAATACCAAATTTTTAGCCAAATCGAAAGGGGTCGAAAAAAAAACTCTGTGATTTGGCATGGAATGCCCCATATAGAATATAGAAGTGGGGACTGGTGTTGTGGTACTTATGTTTCTCCTCTGTATGATAATAAATGACGCCGACGAAGCCGCGGCTATTAGTTAGTTAAGATATAAGTTAACAAGATGGTGTAACGTCGTTACAGTGTGATAAATGGTTATCGGATCGCAATGAGTTCAAATCCCACATGGTCTCTGAGCACCCGCACTCTGATGTAGCGAAGAGGCTGGGTCTTGAAGATCAGACGCCTTTCGTATGCGAAGTGTGCGGGCAGATGTTCAAGGTATGATATCTGGTATCTACATGATATTTAACAGTTGTATTCTCTAGAATTTCCATCTTTCGTTAAATCTTAGACACTGTGTCAATTTGATTTCTTAACATTGTCACTGATGTTCAAAATTCTTTAGTTTGAGGCGATTGTTTAAAAAAATTGACTAAATAACTATACCTAACTTGATTAAATGGAATATTTATCGACAATGCTATTGGCATACTATTTATTATATTTCAAACCTCCCCGTTAAATCGAACTACTAAAAGTGCTATATTAATACTCTGGTATTATGACGAAATAAATATTAATTACGGGGCGTCCATAAATTACGTGAGGTGTTTTTTTTTAATTTTCTGTAACTCCCTCCCCCCCTGGTGAGATGTCGTGAGATTTTATTCAACCCCCTCCCCCATCCCCCAATCTCACGTGAGATTTTTCAAAATGTGGATTTCTTACGTAAACGCGTTGGATTGTTATTGTAAAAAGAAAATGAAATTATTTTCTTTCGAACGAATTAGTGAATGGTCTTAATCGTATTACGATTACGCTTAATAATAAATCTTAAGCATGTACAATCTGGATTAAATGAACCAACAGTATTTTTTTTTGGTTTCAATCAGAAAAAAAATTGCGTGATATTTGCCGAGACCCCCCCTATCTCCAACTTAAGATTAGATGAGATTTGACTCGACCCCCTCCCCCCTTAAACATCTCACGTAATTTATGAACGCCCCCTTAGTTTATTAAAGTTCGCAATTTTAAAATGTATCAAAGTAGAAACTGCGGTGTGACTTCACCGAATGCATTAGTTTATTACTTAATTGTAAAAGAAGTTTCACTTCGGTGGTCGATACTCGTATAGTTCATATTATATTTTGCGAATCGAAAAGTATGATAACAATAATAATGAATGCACAGGAAGCAAAAAAAAAGTTTACCTACCTATCTATCTATCTATCTATCTACCTATAACCTATCTATAAGCAATAAGATACTGAAATAAAAAACGTGTGCAGTTAGAGATAAAATCCTTTACGCTTTCTCTTCAACTGCGAATATATCCGATTTGGAGATTTAGATTCTTAATATTTGTATGTTTTCGTCACCTAAGGAAAAACCGTTACGCCTCCTTCATGCCAATCTGTTTCCCTCTTTCTCTTTGTCTGTAATCTATTTTTTTTTCTATATACCAATGCAAATAACGTAAAGTAAGGAATCAAATGAAAATTTTCATTTAATATTTTAGGAGAAATATATTATTATTATTGGGAATTACATATTGAATAGTGAATTATAAATTATATAAAAAATTGCTAAATAATAGAACAGATACATGTAACTTTTAATAACATTTCCACGCGTTCAGTATTGAAGTTACATACGTTCCCTGCTTGAATTTCGATACTCGCACTCGCATACACACTTATACAATATGAGGAGACGGAGAGAGAGAAAACTGCATCGAGGCGTCATAACGCCTTCTTCTTACGTGACGAATTTTACCAGTTAACCATACTACAAGCCGCGTTAAAGAACTTCATTTAAAAAAATCGTTTTACCCCAAATATATATATAAAAATTCAGCTCCAATATACAAATGGGAATTGCAGAAACAATGTTTCCTGACGTACCACCAGAGGAAACACACGGGCGAACGGCCCTACAAGTGTAAGGAGTGCGGGAAATGCTTTCAGTTAGCGGGAGCATTGTCCACGCACAGCGCCATACACACGAGGAAACGGGTTCACAAGTGCGATATCTGCGGTCGGGTATTCACTTTCAAAAGTGCACTCAACAAGCACATGAAGGTACAAATACAACAGTGTGTTTCATTAAAACCAGTTAAAAATACACCAGTTATTATATTAAGGTTTCGCCATCAACACTGGTGCTAATCGAACCCAACCACAAAACTACTGTTTATTTTTTTCTTAAAGCGATATTGAATGGCGTGGAGTAGTAAACTAAAGGTTTTATATGTAATTCGAGCAAATGCAGGCACAATAATTTGTTTCATTAAAACCAGTTTAAAATACACTAGGTACCAAAATTTGCGCTATATATATGTTAAATAGGTTTGCTACCAAAATTGGTGCTAATCGAAACCAACCACGAAAACCTTCCGTTTATTTTTTTCTCAATGTAATATTAAATGGCTTCGAGTATTAATGAAAGGTTTTATACGTAATTCGTACACACAATAACTTGTTTCATAAAAACCGGTTAAAAAGACACCAGTTAATATATTACGGTTTTGCCACCAATATTGGTGCTAAACGAAACTGACAACGCAGCCCTCAGATACATTTTAAAAAAATAATATTGAACGATTATGATCAATCAGTTAAAAGTTTTATACGTAACTCGATTACACTTAGACAGAACGATCTGTTTAATTAAAACCAGTTAAAAATACACCAGTTATTATATTACAATTTTGCCACCAATATTGGTGCTAAACGAAACTGACAACACAACCCTCAGATACATTTTTTAAAAATAATATTAATCGATCCCTGGTAGTAAATTAAAGGTTTTGTACATAACTCTGCTACAACCGCTACTTTGTGCGCGTTTATATAATTATTCATTTATTGAAGTCGAGTTCCTGGCTAATTTGAAAAAAGACGTGTGGCACTCGGAGACTGCCGCGGTAAAGCTATTGCATAGCATTTTTTATCAACTTATGCAATTATAATTATTTATTTATTTTATTAATGCAGTATTTCTAAAAAAAAATAATAAATAAAAAAAATAATTAATTTTTTTCTTTTTATTTCAAAAAATAATACTGCATTTGTGATAATAATAATAAAATGAATGTATATAGAGTACTAACTCATTTTCTTTCACTATTTTTTCGTGACTTTCTTCATTAATAAATGCACTTTGTTTATTCATATTTAAAACACTTTGTACACAAATTATACGAGTACACATATTCACTATTGTACATAGATGATAAATACCTATACACCTATATACTTTCTCACAAACAGCTGATTACGGTAGTTTTCCAATACAACCAATGCCATCTAAAGGCGGGTTACTGAACTAAAGAGACAAGCGTGATATTTCAAAAAGTCATTAAAAGTTCTGGTATTTATCGATAGATGGAAAAACTAAAAAGTATCAACGCTGTGCCGGTCGGAGTGGGGGGTGTTAGGTTTTTTTCGTTACGGAATTTATGGATTCGGTCCCCATGCTCAAGGCCCGCGATAGAAGCTATGCAATAGCTTAATAAAAGAATGACCACATTTAAAATTGCTATTCCTAACAGATTTTGATTATAAAGCTGTCATTTTAAAATTGATAAACTCGTGTTATCTATATTTTATTTAAACACATAACGATAAATTTATCATTTTTTTATTCAGAGACATAATAACATAATACGTTTTGAAAAGAACAACTATGCTATCACTTGACATGTTCTTATAACGTGTTTATTGACTAAAGAAATAAATTTCCCGTGTAAAGAAATCATAAAAATCGATCAAGCTGTGTATTTATTTATAATGTCATATTCGTAACCAGTGTCTTTTGCAATAGTTTTTACAAAATATTTAATAAAAAAAATGATATAAAAAGACAAAATTACAGGTTTATTAATGTTATTTCAACAGGTACATCTCGGGATAAGGCCGCATAAGTGCACGATCTGCGACAAGTCCTTCATAAATCGATGCGACGTGAAACTTCATGTAAAATACGTTCACAATAAAGTACCGTGGCCGAAGAGAGATAGAAATAAACGGAACAATACCGACGATAATACCTTTATACCTTATAATTGATTAAAATGATGTTTACTGAATATGTTTTTTTCATTCATAAGTAATAAAATATTTGCATAGAATGATTTATTGCTCTGTAGAAAATATCTCGTAAATTTCTTTTAAAAAACCTTGAATGAATATTTTATTACATTATTTAGTTCGTACATTCACAAATAAAAATATTGTAGTGTAAATAAAAAAAATGATATCAATAAGTTGAGCTTAAAACTGGAGTATAGCTAAAACACAAATAGCGTACTGAATAGATAAAATTATGAGCGCGGTGCATTTAATACGAAAGTACCAAAACTTTTTTAAAGCAAGTATTCAATATGTATTTAACTTTTTTGTAATAACGCGCACAGTGTACTACAATGCAAACAGAACCACAAAGTTTAATCAACTATCGACCTCTCTTTCAGTAATGTCATAAATATCAGAGAAAAACTCCAATAATCTTTCATTTTGACAGCTTCCAAATAAATCGAGTGAATCAGTTTACTCCAGGCGGAATGAACAAGTAAATTAAAACAAAATTTATTGTAAAATGCGTTCAGTAAACAATGAACAGGAACCAACGTAAGTTCGGTAGAGTCCCTAAACGTAACGAGAGCGAGAGGGGAATAAAAGGATTCAAGGTGAAGAAAGAGGTCGAAATAGAAGAAGTCTTCCCTCCGAGGGATAGACGAGTGTCGTGTAACAATGATAAACTGACGAAAAACAGATGTTCCATGACTCCTAACCTGAAAGACAATGCGCAGTTGACTGACACAAGCGTACCTGCAAATCACGTAAATGCTTTTTAAAATTGATTATGGGTTTTTGGTGGGATTTTAGCCTGTCATGTAGTGCATTCTATATTTTATTCAGAATCCTGTGTTATGGGACTATATACTTAGTAATATTGGTGGTGTTTTACGTAATATAGTTCAGTTATTGCACTCAAGTGAAGTGGATAGGAAATAATACCATGGTGCATGAATTCTGAGATGTCTTTATAACTCCATAGAAAGTTCTAACAAGGAGGCCACCATCTTGTTAGAACCTTGAGATCATCACAAGAAACTTGTAATATTATATTACCTAGTCGATAATGGTAGTAGTAATTGGTTGCCAAAAATGATTATTCAAATGTTGGCTACAACTCTGTTCAATTGAAAACAGTTGCCGTACGAGACAGTACGTCTACTGTAATTTTGTTGCTAATTATATTGTCGACAGTTTTTTGTTTCCTATATTTCTGAAAAGAAACTCTTATGGCAGGGCTTCACATTCTAAGCGGCAACCTTTTTGTGCCATGAAAAATGATACGGGTAAACACTCTGTCGGGTAGAGTGTTGAAAACACTGGCTCTCGTCCGATCAACGAAGTTAGCAGCGTCGGACGCGGTCAGTACTTGGATGGGTTACCGCCTAGGAACACCGCGTGACGTTGTCTTTTGGCTGTATTTGTTTAGTTAAAATTTTTCACTGTAATACAAATGTTTCACCTCTATTATGTGTTTTCATCCTGTTTTTTTATTACTACTCGACCCTTAAGGAAAATTTAATGTATAGCATATAACGTTGATCCACAGATTAGGTTCCAAAACTCCGAAATCTTCCTGTTTGTTGAAGTGCGTTATCTACTATTTGCTGATTATTGTTATTGTTGATATTATGTCGGTAACCTCTCCAGACGTGCGCAAACAACTCAATAACATTTCATCACAATCGGAGGAAAGGTGTAGGAACTTATACGGGACAAACAAATAAATGTTCATTTTTATGTATATAGCACAGCCTAGAGACGTAATCAGAAATTATGCGGGGGGTTGTTATTCCATGAAATACAGGGTTTCATTTAAAAATGTCATGATTATCTCATTTCTAGTATGAAAACCTACTTGTCGAACAATACGGTATTGATCCGATATTACCGGATACAATAAAGCAACTAAAGGAATTGAAACAAGTGTTGTGTGGTGCGAAAGTCGAAAACGGTTCGCAGTACGTAGACACCGACAGCCCCGCCAACATATTGGGTTACGTGGAGACATTTGACGAATCGCACTGGCAAAATATAGACAACGCTGACGAAATTGAACGGTACATGACGAAGGATAAACATATTCCAGAAAGTTCGTAACTATTGTACTAACATTCTTGATACAATTACGGTTCGAATATTGTAAAATTGTAAATAGGACATCTTGTAATGTCGTCTCGTTAGCTATATCACCATCAAGTTGAAAGAATGCGCATAGTGTTGAACCATAGTATTGTGTCAGGGGTCTTTCTAAGATCGTCAGGCTGGTCCACACTCAAGTTGAAAGTCTGTCGTTAAGTACCTGTTGGTGTGTTCCGTCAGTTGCACTTGAGAGCCAACACCTGTAGGTGTAGCATCTTAGATTAGATTGTGGCCAAACACTAAAATCTTATAAAGTATTAAAAAAAACACCTGTAAGTGTGTTCCAACTTTCCAGTCGAGGGTCATTATTCATTCCAAGGTTATTGTTTTACTATTTGCGATGGACACAATGTCAGATTGTAAACTGTGCTATAACGTTGATCCGTGACAATAACAAAAGTTAGGCCCTATTAGTGCCTTATGTTATCTAATAATATAGGGGATATTTTATAAAATATGGGAAGCCATATGAGTATTAATGTATGTAATATATGTAAACATGAAATAAATCAAGTTAATATAAAAATATAGAGAAAATTTCACGAGACAGAGAGCGGCCTCTATTAAAAAAACACCTACTTAATTCATGGATGCATTCTAACGAATGTGAAAATTTATTAATATTTAAATTTCTAGCAGTATTCTGAGTAGAATAATTTTTTATTCAAGGTTGCTTCAGTAACTCTTTCATTTTTGAAATGTGTTTTTTAGTTTATAGGTATGGACACCCCTGCGGCCTGACTACGACTCTGGGAGTATTGAATTTTAAACGAGAATTAACAATTTTCAAATACGATATCCATCTCTTATTAATACGTTCATTAATAAATAAAGAATATATAGTTGCAGAACTAAAATCACCGTGTTGCGAAGACCCGCCCCGTAACATCCACATATCGGATGTGCCACGAGTAAAAGTAATCGCCGAGAAATTCTCTCGTTATAAAACAAATAATCTGGAATTGCGTAAATTAGACGAGAAGGTCGTATGTCTGGAATACGATGTGTACGATAGATCCACGAACGAGGACTCGGTGAAGCCTGTACAGATTATGCGAGCGTTTTTCTCTATAAAACCAACCATTAAAAACAATGGCGCTGAAAAAGGTTACAATCATATTTGTTAACTATTTTGTAACTTGTTTTTTGAACACAAAATATTGTATAATAATATAATCTGTTGTAACTTATTTATGTGTGAAAATGTGTTCTGTAGTAAACATTATCGTTTGTATATATGATACGCTATTTCCCAGTAAAATAATGGGAGAAATCGTCAACTGTCGATCCTAAAGTAGCGAATTCAGATTACTAGTGGTCACCCGGTGGTCGAAATTCGATCATAATAAGGTGTACAAAGATTTATTTTTATGTGTTCATAATATATACATACTATTATCTATTTTAATTTGTTTGAAATTAAACTCCTTAGGGCATGGCCTATGGCTTTGAATTCCTGATCCGCAACCTCTTTGTGACAAAAAGTGGCGGTGGTAAACACTGTGTCGGGTAGAGTGGTAGCAGTGTCTTGCTTGCCTTCGGGAATAGCAGATTAGTGAGACATACGCTTGTCTCAATTTCTTTTTGGAGGTTTCAGTCTTACAACGTGTGAACTACACACACATTTTATTTCTTAACGGTAGAAACTGTATTGTAAATAGTAGACCTATGGAGTGTGAAGTATATCACTTATTTTAATACTTCTATCGGTGAAACAATAGTTTTTTCCGTTTAATAAGAAAACATACACTTAGAACGCATAAAAATAATGAGTTCATGTATAAAAAACTACAAAATCTCGCACGTTAATCATCTGTATTGTTTATAGAAATACCCGGAACATATAAACTCCCGCCAGATATAAAACATAATTTTAAAATCACCGACGAAGACCTCAAGCTACTAAACGAGAAAGAAGTCGAAATAATCGACGAAAAAATCCAAGAGAATGTACCGTATTTGGACGATCTCAAGAAAATTCTTTATAGGAAGCAAATTACTACCACGAAGAAGAACAAGAGATCTTTAGATTTGAAATCACTCTACGAAATGGCAAAGAAGGAATATTCACCATTCGATATGAGGTTTTCAAGTACAAATTTTCTGACCAAAGCAGAATTGGAGGAGGTAAAAGAATTGGTACTCGCGAAATGCACGTCGAGCGTCCACGGAATAACCAGAAAAACGATTAAAAAGGCTAACGAGGAAGATAAACCAAGTCATTTAACATTCGGCGCGATATCAGAGAGCATTGTGGCGGAGCTGTTGCGAGAGAATGGGAAAATTGATGTCTTCCAATAAAATAAATGTTTTCTATGAATGACTTTTCTTTTATTTATTTCCACTAGTGAAATGGTACGGTGGTAGAGCTACGCTGAAGCTATTAATGGTTTCAGCATGAATGGGTCGGCTCGACCGGGGTAGTACCACCCTCTCACAGAAACACCGACGTGAAGTAACAGTGCTTGCATTGTTGGGTTTCGTTCGGTCAGTGAGAGCGCCGGAAGCCCACTTCCCCTTCCCCCTTCCTTTACTCCCCCTCTTCCCCAAGACAAGTTGACAACACACTTGCGATTCCCCTGGTGTTGCAAGTGTCTATGGACGGTGGTGATCACTTAACATCAGGTGACCAACCTGTCCGTTTGCCTCCTACGATATAAAAAATAAATAAATAAACTGTTGATTTAAAAATAATCACGTGAACCGGTTTTGTGGTTCTCCTGTTATAAATACACTAACGCACAAACAGAGAGATGCCTTTTATAACATTTAACGATTAGGAGAAAATGTAATATGTTATATTATTCTGCTGATATATTTCACCTACATCTTTGAATGTTAATCAATATAATGCAGTAGACAATTGTTTAGAACAAAAATTAATAAAACAATAGGCGGTACCATTTGTAACTTTACAGTGGCTGCTTTTACGTGACAGAATAAAAAAAATGTTCAAAGTGATATGCAATACATAGTCTTAATCGAAATAATTATCTTCGTCATCACAATTGAATATGTTAGACCTTTACAACATCTATTTTAGTCCCATTATTTAAGTCATAGCAGTTTCTAACAAAAATGTTCAGTAATAAATAGGTACTTAGATATAAAATAAACGATGTAACGTTTCAAAAGCTTTATTAAAAACACCGTTAAGGTTTTAACAATAATTTTGTAGTTAGATTATAACTAACTATAATTCAATAATATGTTATTAGCTGCTAATTTACAATTAATTATACAACATTACATCAGGGCCGTAGCTAGGGAGCGCATTGTGGGGCCATGCCCTACCTTGAAATCACCATGCTACCATAAAAATACCAAAAATTAAGATAAATTATTATAATAAATTGTTTGTTCATAGTTTGGGTTAAAAAAAAGCAGCGATAGGTATTTAAACTTTTTCGAACATACCACAGTTTGTGACATTCGAGGGCAGATCAATTATGATATATATTTTTTTAATTTACCTGAAAACCAATGCTGCCCTACCTCTAATTCGACTCTAGCTACAGCCCTGAATTACATATATTTATCATACCAAAAAGGATTTGTTGTATGATGCCAGTTTATGTTAGTGGCTTAGTCCAAATAAAATTATATTTCACTGTGGAATATGCAATTTCTGCAATTAACAGTCGTTGAGCTTCTTTTAAAATGTTATCTGCCTACATTGACAGATGAGGTCAAGTCAACATTTTAGTTCTTCACTATCGAAAGCAGATAAATTTTCGTGGACCCCCGCTTACGAATTGTGAACCCTATTTTTTTGTGACGCCAACGTAAACCCCCGTCGAGTCTTCCGTGGACCCCTGGAGGTCCACCTGAACCATTTTGGGAACTAAGGATTTAAACCAATTATAGTTGATAAGACAGAGTAAAAATTATGTAATTTTTTTTTAACCTAGGAAGGTTGTCTCTATTTTGCACAACACTTTCTCACTTTGCGTACTATTTACCACCTCCTTATTTTACGGTATTATATTTTAAATATATTAATTTTTTCCGTCCTTTTTTATTGCATACCGTTACTTAAAAATAGAATGACTTGAAACACCATATCTTATATAAAATCTGTTTTATTATGTATTAAAACTATATTTTACAATCTGTCACAATTTCTCTCCGTTCAAGACTGTATCAGGATTGTGAGCTGGATCCAGGCCAAGTTTCTTCATTTCTACAGCCATTTCAAACAAATAATCATAACATTCCGTCCTGTAACATAAAATGTAAACTTTAAGTCACGTTTATTCTATCAGGTGAAAGTTTAAATACTCGCAGTATTCTAGAGTATAATACTTCATGGTCACATTTAACATATGAAATAATAATATCAAAACAAATATTAATAAAGAACAAAGAGAACCTAAGTTAAAGTTTGTTCTAAGACTTCCAAGAGTATAAACAAACGTAATAAACCTAGTTGCAATGACCGGTGCCTAAAGCTGTATGGGGCGATAATGAAACGGACAATAAACCCTTTTGTTTTGTTAATGTCGTTCCCACGTTCACTTTAAGCGAAAGTGAAATCACCCGACGGTCATTGACACTGTGCTTTAACATAGACGCGTAGAGGATTGCGTATAATTTTAGTATTTTTTCTAGATAATTAGGTCAAATATTAAGCACCTATTTTTTTTTTATTTAGGACGAGAATCGAGTGCAATGTATCCTCCGTAAATATTGCTACTGTGTAAACTTCCAACCTGTATAATTACAAATTAAATTTATTGTCTAAACTAGACATAGATAAGATAGAGATTAAGTCAGAAAATCAAGTATACTAATTTGGGGTCTGAAATCTGTAAACAATTTAAACATTTTTTTAACTGGTCAGAGTAATATCTGAAGTCAATGAAGTGGACGGAGTCGCGGGCACAGCTAGTTTCAAATAAAAGATGTAATTACTATGAAATATTAGAACAAGAACGAAGTCTATTTAATAAGAATTCTAAGATTCGCTGAGAAACTATGTACAGAATAAACTGGTTTGTTTAGAATCCGTCGTAAATAAAAGATTTACAAACACGACGATTTTTCGAATGGAACATCATTGATACATGAACTTTTCAACAAGGGATCCAGTCACTCACATAGTTTTCGCTTGTTGCCAACTATCCCCCCACACGTACACTCCGTGCCTTCGAACCAGCACCGCACTAGTCCCAGGATATTTACGTAGAGCCTCCTCGAGACTTCCCGCAAGATCTTTCTCGAACGGTGTGTTCTCAATTATTGGTACGACCAGTTTTTCGTCGTATCGGAGATATCGACCGAGAGAGGCATCCTTTATACCCTGATTTATATTACAATCAATTACAGTGGTATTCTGATATATGGCTAGATTTGAATTGAGTTCTTACATTTCAAAATAAGCTAAATTCAATTTTAGTCGCTCCTCATATTTTACGTTATTTTATAACATCTTCAAATTTTCTACACGTTAAAAATTAAGACCATAAAATAAACTAAATATCTGAACTTGGTCCTCGGTGTATACAAACTGGAAATCTTAAAAATATCAAACATGTTATATGAACAATTAAAATTGGATTTAGCTCAATTATGGGCAATAAGTCATATTGGTCTAGTGGTTTGACCGGTGCAATGTCAACCCGATGTCCGCAGGTTCGACACCGGCATTTACTAATTTAAATTGGTAGCACTATCTATAAGAAAAACATTATGAGGAAACCTGAATCTGAGAAATATTCTTGTAGTACCACTGTATGCGGGATAATATATAACAGAGGATTTCTCGCAGTTTGAAATTACCAAGAACAATCTAGAACATAGAACATTTGGTAAAGAAAATATCGTGATGAAACCAATACTATGGCAGTAGGGCTTTCTCCAAGCTACATTGTCATCTAAAACGAAATGACATTATGGTCGATCGCTATAACTAAAATAACTATATCTATAAAACACAACGATTTCTTAAGATATGTACGATATCTTACATACATAATATAATATACAGTGGAATCTCTATAACTCGAACCTCGTTAAGTCGTAACCCTCAGTAAGTCGAAAAATAATGCCATTCTTTTCCGCTGAACCCCTAAATACGCGGTATCTCGAATTGTTTAGACTTTGTAACTCGAACAAAATATTACTTCGCTGCGAGGTATTGATAATACATATTTATACTCTAATACTCGAATTTCAAACAGGAGACTCCCTAAGTCGTAGTTAGTAAAATGTAATAACGATTTATTTGGAATTCCTCAAAATCATACCAAAAATAACACGAAAAGGAATGTTCGGGTCTTCTAATCTATTGTTTGTGCCTTGTACATGTGCATTGAGTGACAAAATTAATTAAAAGGAAAGAATTAGAAGCCAGAACAGGAATCATCACACTACGAATTTATGTTGAAAGATATGATGATATCGAGGATCATGATTTCGTTCATTGTTTGAACGTGAAAAACTAATTTTGCAAATTCTGTAAATTGCTTCTAAAATGAAGAGAAAATAACAGATTTTCTTGTTTGTTTCTACAGTTTACTTTACTAATATGTAATTTGTTTTAATGTGTATATACTATATACCACAAAACTAAAGATCGTTATTTTTAAATTTGACTGAAGAGGTAAAAAAAATATGATTAAAAATCGCGCCTTTCTAAGTCGAAATTTTAGCAGTTAAATCTTTTGTATCTCGAATTCCTTGTTAAGTCGAAAATTCGTTAACTCGACTATTTTTGCATTTCCATTGACATTCGAGTTATAGAGATTCCACTGTATATAAGATAATATACGCAGAATACAAATATCGATACATTTTCAAAATAGACAACTCCAGGCAGGTTTCAAGTGTATCTTACCTTGATCATCTCTTGATGTGTTATCACAAACTCTTTATCATAAAGCAATGTGCATCTGACTGCGTGCGGAGAGTGAGTGTGTATAACGGATCCAGCATTCCTCATTGTGTATGCTAGCATGAATAGTGGTGTGCATTGACTCTTCTTTAATCTAAAAATATAGAAGATTGAGAAGAATGTTGCAAACTAAGTCTATTTTTTTAATTACCTTAAATTAATTTTACACATTTGAATTTCTTAAGAGGAGTTTTTGATTCGCGTAAATAGTTTCTCTTAGTGTTGACCTTGGCACATTTAATTTTCTATAGTGAAAATTAGGTAACGAGTCTATAGTATTAATTTAATAAAATGTCACAAAATTCAAAGTCAAGTAATGTGAAAAAGTTAAAAGAGATGTATAATAGTAAATTTTCGTATTAAATCTGTGGGGTAAATACGACAATATGTTATAATGTAGAAAGAAAAAAGTTTTTTATTATTAAAGAAATATTACAAACATTTCAATTTACATTGAAAATAATAAATATAAAAAGACAGTTCCACATTAAGCCTTATGTAATTCAAAACAAAGTTGTGAAAGGTCATTTTGTCTGTGCTCAATTACAGTATAATAATAATAAAAAAAACAGTAACAACACCTAGTGATGAGTTAAAATAAGATGTATAGCATAAAACCATTTCCGTAAAGAAACACCTAAGGATACCAACTTTTATACTGATCATTCAAAGTATATAATGTTGTTTAAAGTATATTCAAATCTATTTTTATATGTATAGACTATCGTAACTAAACTGGTGATAGTTGTAAATATAGATATTTAACACCAAGACACAGAGTTGCCAATGATGCTTATAATGCAAAAATCACTTGATGTGTGGAGATTGAACCCATATCCTTTCAGCTCAATATTAGGACTTACTACAATTCTGCCATGAAGCCTTGAAATATAGTGATTAATCCCAAATAATTTAAATAAAAATAAGCTCATCGTAACATAAAAAGAAATACTAATTTAACTAATTTACTATATTAAAAGTAATGATCCGTGTTATGACTTTTCATAGTTTTAATTATTTTTCTATTTTATTCATGTATATACTCACTTTTTGTCAGGTGGCGGCAGTTCTAAGTCAATATCATCAATGGTTTGGACAAACAGATCATCAGATTTCATTCTCTCCTTTTGTACTCCTGATGGAGCTATATAGATTTTTTCCCTAAACAGAATATACATTCATATTTCTGTACACAGTTATAATATAAATTAAAAAAACTAGGAACAGTATACACAGGAACAGATTCATATAATTGAAATCAATCTTATTTGACGAGAAAATGTTACAATCGTTTGTTTCAATATTAGAATGTATATAATAAATATCATTTTTTTTAAATTTCTGTATCTTTTTCAGACTTATAATTGAATAATTCTGAAACTAGATAATAGAGATACAAAAATAAATATTTATATAAATAAAATATAGAGGCCCGTTGTTTTGTTGTGCATGCGTTTGTAATATTTGTTTTGAGGTTTCTTTAGTTTTAGTGTCTAAATAACACTTGGATTCTATCTAAAATTAACTTTATTTAAAATCATCAGCATATTTTCATTTAATATACAGTTATTACAATTTTAAGTAACTGTGATTTTAATAAGCCCTACAAAAGTCTCAGGAAAGTATATTTTTTGCTTACATTTTTTTATCTTTTTTCTTCTGTGTATAAAATATATTATCAAAATAGTAAACAATAAAGACAAAGTAGTGTGTATCATATAGTCTGATAATAAAACCACTAAAGCTCATATTATCAAATATAAAATAATATAGATATATATATATATATATATATAAGGACAGCTAATTTTGATTACATCAAGTTTTTAGTTAATCATTTTACCATCATTTGTATAATAAAATGAAAAACCAAGATCATTATATTGAATAAAGGTAAATTTGATCATCATTACATAGTATAAAATAAAGTCCCCTACCTCGTCTGTCTGTTCACAATAAACTCAAAACTACCGAACGGATTGTCATGCAGTTTTCACCGGTGGATAAAATGATTCATGAGGAACGTTTTGGTATATAATTTGTCAATGATTTTTCATAATCAGGACGGGACAACGTCTACCGGACCCGCTAGTCAAATATAAATGAAACTGAGGTCTCGAAATGATTACTTTCTATAAATACTTAATAACAGTATGGAGCTCTTAATATTATAAAATTAATATGTTCACTATCATATTTGGAAAAAAAGAGATAGAATGAAATGACATAAACATTGATAAAATCACTATTATGAACTTTATAGATAATAGTTATTTTCTGAGCTGGTGTCAATTTTAATTTTATTCAAAGTAACATTCTAAACATTACATTCTTTATTTTAATACACGTTAAAATTAATTTTCTTTATGAAAAACAATGTAAAAAAATGTATATACATACCCCTCCTTTATAGAGATTCCACCGCCTGTGCCAGTGACCCATCCTAAATGATAAAACTGCTTGCACAATTCAGGTATTAGATTTCTAGGGTGTTCCTATAAGAGAAACATGGTTTCTTATAAATTAATGAAATAACTATACATAAATGTTTAGTAATAACATTATGTAAGGTCTCTTCTATAACCGAGTTAAAAAATATATTAAAAGTTACCGAAGTAACGTATAACTTTAAAATAAAAACTTACTGATCCATATTCAGACATTTTTTGGTGTCTTGAAATCTTAGAATATTAATAATACGGTAGATATATATCTCCTTATCAGCACTGCCGGAGTTGGACTACTATCACAGAATAATAATACTCCTAGCGGAGACTACAAGGTTAACAATATTAGACAGCAATATTGTCTCAAAAAATATTATCGAAATCAAAACACTGAAAAGGTCAGCGTGCGTTTCATATTCAAAATAAATCTAGGATCGGTAAATAGTTTTAATTTTTGATATATAGCATGTCTGATAAAAATTACTACTTCTAAAATTTATAGTTTATTAAATATAAAATGCTAATAGAATAACTCAAGACTTGGATTTCAAATAATATATATTTTGAGATGCATCAAAATGGTTGATATTCTTGTATGCAATAGTTTTTGAACGTTCTTCTTGTCAACAAATGAACAATAACAAGTGTCAAACATATTAAAATTAGTGCGTTTATAGGGTTTACTTCTTGACGCAACTTTTTATAACAAAAAAATCGCGTTGATTTATAAAATATTACACTAATTATATCTAGTTGTAATAATTTAAAATAACTGAATATGTACATAAAGTACGTCAATAGCTACGTGTAATCGGTACTGTTGTCAACCGAATTCTTTTATAGGTACATCACTACATATTATAAAACAAAGTCCTCTGCTACGTCTCTCTTTCGCGATAAAACTACAGAACGGATTTTCATGCGGTTTGCACCAGTCACAGAGTACTTTGTATTATAGGAAAGCACCAGTAGATAAAGTGATTCATGGGGAAGGGTTATAATTTGTTAAGGTTTTTTTTATTATCATTGCGCCGCGGGACCGCTAGTCTATTATAATTTAACTTAACGATTTCTTATACCTCCACAGGCCAATGAATAAAAAAACTAAAAAGTAGAAAAATGTAATATACCCTAAATGTACACTGTAACGTAACAGTTGTTAGGTATAAAAATATTACCCAAACTGATCTGATTGTTTGATTTTTTATCTGATATCAGTAATTATAACAGGTACTCTTAATTAGAGTATTATTCATGAAGTATGGGCGTGAATGCATTGTCAGTCGTCGTGTAAAGCCACCAAGGCTAAGCTTGAATCGTTACTTTACTCGATAACTATACGGATTTTTGTCCATAGTATGCATTGCATGTAAACATTTTGCTTACAACTTCCCTTTAAAAAAATACTTTCAGTATATCCTGTAAGTAATTATAATAGTTTAATGTGTAGTAGAGAATGTAGAACATTCTTAACACTAGGGTATAGTGTAAAGTTATTTAAAAAATAATTACTCTTTGGAATGATCTATTTTGTTCTTGCAATTTATGCGCTTGTTAGAATAATTTACTAAATAAAAATGTCAATAAGTTCGATTTAAAAATCAAAATTACTTCTCATAAGCACTGGAATATGAAAAATTGAAAATACTATTAAAATTTCAAAATTAAAAAATATAATGAATGTAATCTAAAACTTACACATACATTTTCGTGATGCCTGATATACCAGAGTGCCTAAACCGACGTTACCGTGTTTTGGATGAGCTCGTTATGGACTTGACAAATGGCGGTTCCTGTTGTAGTTCAGAGATGGAATGCAGCAGCGAGGCCAAAAGCGATGTTGGTATAAAGATGCTATGTAGTTTCTGGAAAATTCTTAAAGAAAATCCCGATTATAACTTAAGTGTAAGTTATTCAACTAGACGTGTACATAATAAAAGCTTAAACGGTATAGTGTAGATTACTAATTTTGCAGGTTGTGAAGAGTATTTGGATTGTAGTGGATTATATATAAGGAGAGTAGTGGATTAAATATTACAACACAGATAGTTGCAAGTTTTGTTGTAAGGTTATTATAGGGTGAACTATTACGTGAATTATAGTAATGTCTGCAAGTCATTACTCTATGTGGGTACATCCATTAAAAGTTATAACAGATGAACGAGTATAAATAATAGTTGTACTGAAAAATAAAATGAAATAAAGATAATAGATAAGAAAGAGCACAAGATAATACTGAATAAGATATTTATGATTTTGATAAAACAAAACAGTTAAGCGTCTTTGATATAATCACATCACCTTTTATATTCTTTTACCTATTCATTAATTTATATAACTGACCTATTTAATACTTTGTTTATTATATGAATATCTACTTATATACGTACATAAATACATTTATAAATAACTAGCTGTTACCCGCGGCTCCGCACGCGCTTTTTTAAAATGTATTAAAAATGTGAAATTATGAGTAGATGTTGTACATTATAGAGATGCTTTTTCAAAAACATTTGTAAGTACGACACGCACGCCATCTACTGTAACATGTAACGCGTACATTAGAATTGTGAATAATAACAGTGTATCGAATGGAATGGGATTTATCATCAGCAACATGCCTGGAACTTTAACCTACAATATATCACCCTCAGTGCTCACTTAGATTATATAAGAAAGTAATTAAAGTTTTAAGCTATAAATTATCGAACAATACGTGTTAAATCTTTTATTATATAGATCTAATATACCCGTATTGTCGATCTATTTAAGTTAGTCTTATACGTTGCTATAATCACTGAGTTATGTAGACGCAAGCGCGGTAAATAAATCAAAATGGCCGCCAAATTGACCAAAAAGATAATATAAATTTAATTACATACAAACATATGACTTTCAATTATGTACTTGTTAATCATGTACTTGACGTCCAGTAAAGCACACGTCTCACTCGTTTGTTTACAATAAACAACATATTTTTAATAAATTTCACATGGACGAAAGCACGGGTAACAGAACAACAAATAAAATAAAATATGTCAACTGCTATAATTTCGGATATCTGCCAGTAAAATTCCCATTAACATAGGTCCAGCCGATGTGGACATAACCCGAAACAAACAAACAAAATATAATAATATAAAATACCAACAATATTAAAAAATATATTTTTTGTTATTTGTAGCCAAATCCATTCACCAAAAAGTTGTTATTTTAATTTCAGATACACACACTTTATTTTTATAATACGTAATAGATTACAAATAAAAAATTGGAAACAAAACAAACGTAGAATAAACATTTTGAATAGAAACACAAAATAAACTTTAAAAATGGTTGCGATAGAAAGTTACAACGTTACCATGGCAATGTATATAATACTAACGCTAGCTCGCAGCGCAAGCAATCAAAACGAAAAAAAATGCCCGATTTTGAAACATTCTTCATTGGCGCTCCACTCCTGTTGGTCTTAGCGTAATGATATATAGCATAAAGCCTTCCTCGGTAAATGAGCTATCTAAAACTGAAAGATTTTTTCAAATCGGATCAGTAGTTCTTGAGATTAGCGCGTTCAACCAAACAAACAAACAAACCAACAAACAAACAAACTCTTCATCTTTATATATTAGTATAGATAGATATACTTCACATTTATAGTGTCATTGTGATCTTATCTTATTAATTTTTGAAAAATTGTTTTCTCTCGAGTTCTTGACTCGGTTTAGTTCCTAACTCCCGCCCTGAATCCTTCAGGGAAGAGGAGGTTCGGATTCCCTTGAATTTATGAACACGGTGTCTCCTAAAACTTTACTTATTATTGTGCATGTGTGTTGCTGCTGCTTGTTTTTGTAGTATGTGTATGCTTATGTTTGCTTCTAATTTATCTATGTATGCTTTTTGCTACTACGCCTGTTGTGCCTATTACTATGGGGATGGTTTCTGTGTGTGTATTCCAGAGTCGGGTTAGTTCTACTTTTAAGGGGTGATATTTACTAAGCTTTTCTATTTCTTTTGTATATTGTAGTCAGTAGTCAGATGGTACGGTTGTGTCTATTAGGTTTTATTTTCTGTCTTATTTATGTATACTATGTCTGGTCTATTGCGTGTTATTGTAACGTTCGTCTGTACTGGTATCTCCCACATTAGCTTCGCGGAGTTGTTTTCCTTTATCTGAGATTGAGTCAAATTCACCTTCCACCATAGCTAATCTATTTCAAAATTGTGTTTTCTTGCTAGTACCCACCAAATGTACTTTACTATGTTGTTATGACTGTTCACATAGTAGGTGCCGGCCAGCTTTTCACATCCCGAGATTATGTGCTGTATGGTCTCGTCTTTCGCTAAGCATAATCGACACCTACCATCGACAGATTTCTTTAGAATATCCCTTTCTATTTGTCTTGTAATTACTGCCTGCTCTTGTATTGCGAACACCGAAGATTCTAATGTGGGGGACACGATTTGTTTCTTAAGCCAACGGAATGAATACTCTTTATCTTATTATTATAGTGTTGTAATTATATTATTATTATATAATTAAACCCACTTGGCCACAATAGAAAATCACCGCTGGGGTCACTTGTAAAAGTGACAGCCCGCATGTGCTGAATTGTGCGCCTTTGCAGTAAAACCGTGGCATAAATTTAATAAATTTTAACGTTCAATTTCTTAATTTTTTTCTATGTTTACATCTTTGTTATTCTATTTTTCTACTATCATATTGTTCGTGTATTTGCTGCAATAAACATATTTTCTTTCTTCTTTGTTATGTACAAATTGTAAAATGTAAAAGCGGTGAAGTGGAGGGGAGGTGGGTATCCGGCGCTCTCACTTATCGAACGAAACGCAACAATGCAAGAACATTGTTACTTCACGCCCCGTTTTATGTGGATCGGGTGGTGCGAGCCAACCCATTCATGCTGAAACCAGTAATAGCATCAGCATGCCTCTTACACCTACAATAGCAAATACATTTTCGATAGCAAGCAGTACAACAGCGCATGGATTTAACGACAACCAGCCATAGATGCTCCCAACACCAACACGTCACATGCTACATGGCCGGTTGCCAAAAGCAAGATGATAAGATAAATGAAGACAAGAATAAGCAAACTTTGAGGAAACTTATGAAGTTAGTGTATTTAATTATACCAATGGTCTGGTCTTATGGCTATATTTTAACTTTCAAAAAATTAATAACATTCTTTCCCAAAAACAATTTGTTTAATATCGATTTAAAAAGCTCAATAAATGAAGTATAAATTCGACTGATCTATTTATTTTTATTATATCGGTTAATGGGATTCGAAGTAATGCATACTTGTCGGTTAGTCAACATTTTAAATTCCTTTAGTTCGTTAATCAGACTTTATAATGTAAAAATATTTTGTATGTGGATCGAAGATATATATAGGTATGACATAATCAAATATTACTAAAATTGAAAATGTCGACCTTTTTTACCTGTCCGCTTGACATGGAATACCTTATGGCTTTAGCACGTTGACTACCAACGACGTGATATCTCGTAGTCTGTGAACGTAGCCAGAAGGCTCACTACGAATTATCTCGTCCTTTCTTTAGTTGCCATATTTGTACATTATGTACATGGTTATGGTATTAATATATCAGAGTAAGTATAGATCGGTGGCTTCAGGAAAGAGTTATGATACCGAGTTCCTGAAACTTAGTCTTTAATTCGCGAGGCCGCATATTATGAGTTGTTCGAACTGCCAGTTTTTGTATTAGCAATATGTTGTCCAACTGAGCTGCTGTCGTCAATGACGTCCATTTTGAATAACGGTTTGATTAATTTGTGTCTAGTATATATTGCGGTGGATCCCAACCGGAGGCAAGCCCGAAATGTTGTGCCTCGAAGTCGGTTGCGCCGAGTGTCGGCAGCGATGTTTTACCGCTTAGCAAAGTTTTGTGCAATTTAAAAGAGGTTTGTACAGATCTTGATGATGATAATAAAAGCGAACGTAAACGGCTTCAATTAACACAAGCAGTATGATAATTAGAATATATAGCTTTGAATGAAAGTGGATTTAGTAGTTGTCTTGCGATAGACTGATTTATTGTTCTGTCTGAGATTAAAGTCTGTGTATTAATTCGCTCTGGTATTTGTTATCAATTTGTCAGCTTTTCTTATTATAATTAGTTTCTTTTAAGTTAAATAAATAATTGTTTAGTTTCTGCTAGTGTAAGTGTACCTAGGTATGTCATTAAATTCCTTTCGGTTTGCACACTATTACATATTACAAAATAAAGTCCTCCGCCGCGTCTGTCTGTCTGTTCACGATAATCTCAAAAACTATGAAAGGGATTTGCAATAAATGTATTGACATTCCACCGGTCAAACCACTACAACACCAGTTAACAAATGATAATGTTCTTTTTTTACTTCATCTCTTCTATAATCAAGGCGGCATCCTTCGACAAGAAATGCAACGAGAGGCTCAACGATTTAATGCTAACTCAAAAAGAGCTCAAAAATCAGATAGAACATTTAGAGCACAGGGAGAAAGAGGGGACTCGATTACTCAAACAGGCCGACTGCATGTGGTCGTGTATGGAAGATACGTATAAGAAGAAAATAGCCGAGTCCTTGGAGAGGCAAAAGGATTTGCTAAAACAGGTACGTTTCATATTATTCCTCAATGTATAGTATTCGTAAGCACTGTGTATATCGTGCGTATATATTTTACATAGATCCATAAATAGAAAAAGAAGTACTTACGTATTACGGCCGGCTTGCGTTGTTTTTTTTCGCAAATCTAACCGAACCGAACCGAGACGGGAAAATTAAGAAAAATAAATAGTCCACCTGTTAATATACACGGCAAGATACCAATCACATGGCCCAGGTGTAGATTATCTGCACTTAGCTGACTTCAGTTGCGGTGTCGTTAATACGTAAGAACCGAAAAAAACATGAGAATTTTCCAATTATCAATTAGGACTTCATTAAAAAGAGGTGTTCTTGCTACCATAAGTCAAGATTATAAAGATCAAGTAGAGTCCTCGCCGATATTTTTGACCGCTCTGAATATAGCCCTAAGTTTGGCATACGCATAATACAGTTAACTGTTTAATACAAAATAATGTTAAAATATTAAGTTGTCTCGATGTTTTATGTTTTATATCATAGGGGGCAAACGAACAGGCGGGTCACCTGACGTTAAATGATAACCGCCGTTCATAGACATTAGCAACACCAGGGGACTCACAAGTGCTTTGCTATCCAGTGTTTTGGGGGAGGGGAGTGGAGAGCGGAGAGGGGAGGTGAGCCTCCAGCGCTCTCACTGACTGAATGAAACGCAACAATGCAAGCACTGTTACTTCACGTGGGTGTTTCTGTGGGTCGGGTGGTAATACCCCGAGCGAACCGACCCATTAATACTGAAACCAGTAATATCTTCAGCGTGGCTCTACCACCTACAAAACGTGTTACACGTATAAATACAATATGTGTTTAAATCCTAATTTGCATTCTGGGTAACTGTATTCAGAGCGGTCATAAAATTGGCGCGGACTGTAAGTTGAAGCAGTTCTTTAAAAATATTATTGTTATAATTAATCCCTAGGGGTTAATAGGTAAAATATCAAGCATCTAATTATTGCAGTATGTTTTAAAACTCCGTATTCTTGTTGCTGGTACTTTATTGCCGAAATAAAAGACCATATACACAATGTGCTAATTAGTTCTTAGTTACAACCTGATCGCACACGTTATAGAGACAGTAGAGAAATCGTAGTTATACGAGCTTAATAAACAAGATTAGAAGTCGTATTTGTATTTGACTTGTTACATTTCTAAATAAGCCGAATCCAATTTTAGGCGTTTCTAATGTTGTACGTTACTTTTCAAGATCTTCAATTTCTTTACTTGTAGAATATGAGGATCATAAATACAAATGAGAAACCTTATGGAGAGCAAAATTTGAACTTCGTTCTCGGTGTTTAAAAAATTGAAAACTATAAAAAATTAAACATGTTATATGAACGTAGGAAATTAAATTTAGCTCATTTTGAAATGTAACGACTCATTTGTCGCATTGGTTTCTTAATAACACATTTAATAATATTTAAGCTCAAAGAAGTAGAAACTAGTGCAACTAAGTGGCGTAAAAATAAAAAGGATTTGGAGATGCAGATGGACAGTATAAATAAATGTCAACAAGAAATTAAAGAGAAAACTGAACAGAAAACAAATGACATCAAATGCATGGATATGGAAATAGCAGGTTTTAAGAAACGTATAGAAAATAATAAGAAGGACACTGAAGTTGCGAAGAAATCACTCGGAACGAGAAAACAAGCTTCTGATGTAAGTGTTTCATAACATTTTCAATTTAAATCTCTAGTTAATCTCAATTATGGAGGGCTTCTCGTAACTGATGTATATGTGTAAAATTCTTACGCTCTTGACTGTTTTCTTAACTTAACTGTACTTACTTAATTGTATAAAGAATATTTGACTTTGATACAAATCCAGAAGAGTACAAATCTCTATCATTAAATTATTTATTTAGGCAAAGTTATTTATTATAGGCGAAAATAGCAAATTTAGCTGCAGAGTTATCAAAACAACAGAAGAAACTGGCTGAACAGAACAAAAACAAGCAACTGAAGGAAAACGAAGGAAGCAAATATGTCAAAGAGGCAAGAGAAGAATTACACAAGATTTGCACAGTATTACTGGAGAGGAAACTTAAAAATGAAGATCTTAAAGCCGAGGCAAGCTATTATTAATCAATTTAATTACTGGTGATATTTCATACTTTTAACTTTTAAATGTTTTTTATATAAATCTGATTGAAGCAGTGTGACTTAAACATATTCCAAATATATAAAAGTCCAGTGTCATGATGTTTCTCCACGATGAACTCCGAAAGTACTCAACCGATCTTCATGAGACGTTGGCATTTATGTATAATTTGCTGCAAATTGAGAGATAGGATCATTTATATTGCGATTAATGGGCTCAGTATTTTTTTATTACACATGAAATTATTGTCAATTTTGGCTATTGTTATTAATTGTAAGTTTCATCAATCTCGAACAGATGGCGCTTCAAATAAGCTTGTTGACAGAAAACTGTAGGACCAACTGTTATAGGTATCTCAGAGATATCACTACGTTTTAATCTTGAATTTTATTTTCTCAAGTTATTTCATCGTGCACGTGTTCTGTTAATCTATTTATTACGTAACCTCGCTTTTTCTGTATCTATTTTTTACCAAATTACCATATAATAACATAATATCAGCAACGCAAGGCCGGCTCAGTTAGTATTGTTCATAAAAATCGTACGTGCTTATAGGAATTGTAACTTATAAGAGACTAGCATTTATTATTTTATTTTGGTAACTTCAGAAAGAGGCTTTGAACGTTGAAATCGGATTGCTCCGACAAACACGCGACAAATGTACAGAGAAATGCAATAACAAAGAAGAATCTATTAATGACGAAATAAAATCCATAGAGAAAGAGATAACGGAATTCAAGATCAAATGTATCAGATGTCATCAATGTACTGATACTAACGATGTTAGGAAGCTGTGTACAGATTGTCCTAAGTGTGCTGAAGAGAGGGAATGTATATATGAAGATGATCACTGTAGTCGCGATTTCTCCATGGACTGTGTTTGCATGAGTGTTAAACAAAAGTTTTTGGATAATGTTTTCGATAATATGTATACTGTTTTGGAAAGGCAGACGAAAACGAACGCTGGTAAATATGTAGCCGATGTTGTGTTGAATTGCTTGAAGCGAAGTAGAAATGGTAAACTGGATGATGAAACTAGGAAGGTCCTACAGGAGTTTGTATTGACGACTGTAAAGAATAACTTGACCTTGACTATTATCGGTGGCGCTGTTAAAACGAGATGCGAGGTTTGGATTACTTAATCTCCTTTTAGATAATTTTTACAAAGTTTTAAAACATCTAAAGTAATATTATAATAATAATAATATTATAATATATTATATTATATATTATTATTATTATTATTATTATATATTATTATATTATATTATTATAATATCTTCTACTTTACTGCATTCCGTCTTGGGGGGGAACAAGTAAATCCATTTTGCTACCTCTAGAAAGGGCTCAAAGAGCCATACTGAAAGTAATGTTTTTCCGACCATATAGGTACCCCACAGCGAATCTTTACCAAGAATGTCAGGTTTTAACCGTTAGACAGCTTTTTATCCTACAAATTATCCTCCGTCAACATGTAGGAACGCCAAGCTTACAATTCTCTGATAAGAGAAGAAGGGTCGAGGACATAATAAAAGTACCTAAACATAACACTTGTTTTGTTTGTCGTTTTGAAGGCTTCCTGGGAGGATTGCTCTATAATAAAGCAAATAATATACTACAGATTAATCAATACAACAGACATACTATTTAAAAAACTCACTTTCAAATGGTTACATTCACAAAATTACACAAATACAGAAAAATTATTATTACCACAATTTAAATTATAATTATAAATTCGGTAATTCAAATCATACACTTTTATTTAATAAACAATTCACTCATTACTATCATAAAACACTCATGTCTCACTCGGAATACCGTGTTACACAATAATCTCACATATTTAGTTAATTCAAATTAAGTTTTTATTTATTACATATGTTTAAGTCATTGTTTGTTTTAGTTCTCATTATATGAAATTGTGATATCTGCGATACGGTTTGTAACCAGTGCAGATACCAATATTACTGTTAATTATGTATACATTGACTTGGAACATTAAAATATTATTATTATTATTATTATTATTCTGGTAATAAGTAACACTGTATGTTTTGTAGATGGATCCAGATACTTATAAGCAATTAATGCTTTGCTTGAGAACAGTGAAGAGTGTACGTCCACCGAAAGAGGATAAAGGAACAGCAGCAAAGAAGGTAAATTAGAAAATTTCAAATTTAGTTCAAAATTGCAGTTTTAACTTTATTCTTGTACATATAAATAATTACTCTGTCTCCATAGATTTTTAGATTTCCTATATCTGAGATGATAACAAGTTTAAATATATTTTGCAGGAAGCATGTGGTCGTTGGGGTGGTAGCAGTGAATGTAACTGTCCTAAAGGTCCTAAGGCTTGTCTTTGCAGCCGGAAAGCACCACCACCTCCTAACGATCCTACACCATGTCTACCACCTGAAAAGGTAGACGCTGTAAGTAGAACAAGTTTTGTTGTAAAAAGGTTGAAATGATAACAATGATATGACCATCGTTCTATATATTACTAGCTGTGCCTGCGACTCCTAATGTAAAAAGCCAGTGACTAATAAAATCATCTGAATGTATTAAGTTCTTATTTTGTATGAGCTAAATCCAATTTTAGCCGTTTCTAATATTTTATGTTATTTTTCAAGAGCTTCAAATACATGTAAAATATGAAGACCTTAAAAACAAAAAACCTTATGAACGGTAAACTTTGAATTTCGTTCCCGGTGTTAAAAAACTGGAAATGTAAAAAAAAATTGTTATATGAAGGATTAAAATTGGATTTCGCTCATTTTGAAATGTTACGACACAAGTATTATGATCTCTTAAATTACTTATATTTACTCTTTCTAGATCTAATCTTTTCAGCGGTTAGCGAATATCGAATTTAAATAAACCTTGAATTTCTTATTTTTAATGTCGAAATTACGCCTTGTCGCCATAAAAAATCGACTGCTTGTGGGCCCGATTGCGCTATGCATGCAGTACCCAGCAGAATCGGTCCAGACTTAGCTAGTTTGCGACCAGCTCCATGCAATGAATCTTCTTGTTCTTCCCCAAAAAACATGAGAACAGCACAATTCTCAAAATCGGTTTAGTAGATCCAGATATTACCCCCTACAACCTCACAAGCTCACTAATTTTACCTCTTTATAATATTATCTCTTTATGATTTTCTTGGTGTGGTTTATCGTGAGCGCAATACTTTAACAGTAATGCTTGTTCATACAAACAGACACACAGACATTTCTAAAAATGATTGAAATATATTTTATTACCTATTCTAAGACGGCTGCAACAATTTTCTTCACAAAAATGTAAAAAGTACAGACACGTTAGATTTACATTATTATTATTATATGTATAGATATAGACGATCATATACTTGATGTTCTCAATAAGATCTATCCAGCATATTTTAGGTTCAACTTGAAGTAACCATTGCACCACAACCTGATGACACATAATTTCTCGCATTGTAAGTGAGCCGTTACATTTCAAAATGAGCAAAATCTAATTTTATCCGTTCTTAATATTTTATGTTATTTTTCAAGAAAATATGAAGATCTTAAAAAAAACTAAAAACCTTATGAAATGTAACGACACAAGTATTACGATCTCTTAAAAGACTCATATTTACTCTTTCCAGATCTAATATTTTCAGCAGTTAGCGAATATTGAATTGAAAAAAAAACCTTGAACCTTTTATTTTTAAGGTCGAAACTACGTCTTGTCGTCATAAAAAATCGACTGCTTGTGGGCCCGATCGCGCTATGCATGCAGTACCCAGCAGAATCGGTCCAGACTTAGCTAGTTTGCGACCAGCTCCATGCAATGAATCTTCTTGTTCTTCCCCAAAAAACATGAGAACAGCACAATGTTTACTTGGTTCTGATTCTATATGTTCATCGACCAAAGGATTTGTTTTTTCGCTCCCTTATGTAGCAGATTTGTCCAGTTACGATGAAACTGTAAGTTAATATTAAGCAGATTTTTTTTTATTTTGGGTCATTTAGGGGTTCATTAATTACGTGAGAATATCAGGTGGGAAGGGGATCAAGCCGAGTTTCGCTAAATTTTACGAGAGGAAGTTTATTCAGGCAAAAAAATCGTGTAAAAATTAGAGCGATTTAGATTAAAGTAAAAAAATGTTTGTAGACTAAAATATGCCAAAATCTAACAATTCTTGGTTTTATGAGTTACAGTCTTATTATATGTATAGATATAGACGATCATATGCTAGATGTTCTCAATTAGATCTGTCCAGTACATTTTAGGTTCAGCTTTAAGTAGTCGTTCCACCACAACCTGATAACACATAATTTCTCGTATTATAAGTGAGTCGTTACATTTCAAAATGAGCAAAATCTAATTTTAGCCGTTCTTAATATTTTTTCAAGATGTTCAAATTTCGTACATATAAAATATGAAGGTCATAAAAAAACTAAAAACCCTATGAAAGCCAAAAATTTGTACTTCGTTCCCGGGATATAAACACTGCAAATCTTAAAAAAACAAACATGTTATAAGTACGATTAACATTGGATAAAGCTCATTTTAAAATGTAACATCACAAGTATTACGATCTCTTAAAAGACTTGTATTTACTCTTTCTAGACCTAATTTTTTCAGCGGTTAGCGAATATTGAATTTAAATAAACCTTGAACTTCTTATTTTTAAGGTGGGAATTACGTCTTGTTGCCATAAAAAATCGACTGCTTATGGACCGGATTGCGCTATGCATGCAGTACCCAGCAGAATCGGTCCAGACTTAGCTAGTTTGCGACCAGCTCCATGTAACGAATGTTCTTGTTCTTTCCCAAAAAACACGACAACAGTACAATGTTTACTTGGTACTGATTCTATATGTTCCTCGACCAAAGGATTTGTTTTACCGTTACCTTATGTAGCAGATTTGTCCAGTTACAATGAAACTGTAAGTTAATAATAAGCAGTTTTATTTTATTTTTGGGTCATTTAGGGGTATATCAATTACGTGAGAAGATCAAGGGAGGAGGAGTTCAAGCAGAATCTCACAAAGTTTTACGTGGAGTAGTTTTTTTACGGACCAAAAATTGTGTAAAAATTTGAACAAGTTAAATTAAAGTAAAATAATGTTTGTAAATAAAATATGCCAAAATCTAACAATTCTTGGATGTATTAAAAAGTTATTTGGTATTGATATATCAAAATTTAATGCAATAATGATTGTAATTAAATAGTAATCAATAATAAATCAAAATGTGTGTTTTTAAAAGGCGCAAACAATTTTAAACGATGAAGTGGTCTAACATGGTATATATGACAAAACTAGAGAGATCCGGCTCAAGTACAGTTGCAGGGACACACCAATAGGTGCTTGGCAACCGATTTTCTACTTGTGGGTAGTAGCTAGCGGGCGGAAGACTTAGTAAAAACCCTACCTACCAACATGTTATGGTTTCAACACGATATTTTCTTTCACCGCAAGCTTAGCAAAGATTCGTACCTACGTCCATCGACGCTGTATCGGAACACGCTATAAACTGAACTATCATCACTTCGAGGTAATCGAGTTAAATTTTGCTTTTTAGGTTATATGTAAATGCGGCAGTTCATCTACTAAGCCTGTATGTCGAGGTATGTAAGAAGTGAATTATATATTCCGGTTTTTAATAAACTTACGTGGGAGTTTTGATTTTATAACCGTTCCTTCCATAATTCTAGATAAGAGAAGTCATCCTCGCGGAAGAATTATTGAAGAGATAATGGGAAAATATGTCGAAGTTTGCCCTATAGACAAAGGAAATTGTTCGGTCATTAGTTACGAATCTGTGGAGACAAAGCAATAGATTGAAGACCATGTTTTCAAAATTCTTGTTGTTCATTGAAAATAATTGTATTTTCAAATAAATCAAACAGAAATGCATGGTGGTTTTATTTTTCTATACATCATTTTAGGAATTAACCACCATGCCCAATACAAGCAGGTATTTAAGACACAAATAATGAAATGTATTGTGATGAGTCTCATATTGGAAGGTATATATAATACAGAGGTTGTGTTAATTCAACTTATCCATATGTACATCAAAATTCTTATTGAATAAGTAAACTGATTTATTAAATATGGTGCTATGTAATATAAAGCGAATTTTTATGTGCAATTATGATAAAAACGATGGCTGCCCAATGATATTATAAGTAAAAAGCTGTTACTTATAATATCATTGTTGCTGCCCGTGAGAAATATTCGTGAGAATATTTCAAAATTATTGCTCTAGAGTATTGTTCGATATCCTTAGGATATCCTAAATCAAAACTACGATAACGGTTACACTGCATAATATAACTTGCGATTAATCAGTGGAAATTATAGAGAACTGTGCAAGGTATATCGATGATGAATTAAAAAAAAAAAGCAGAGGAATATTCCTAATATTCAATAATTGATCAGTAATATATGAGAGAGATCGTTTCATACATTAAAACATTTGTAGATAATGCGAATAAGCTTGTACTTCCGACACATCCAAGAATTACGTAGCAGAAGTGTACGCGGAATCATTAGAAAACATCAGAAATGTTGATAAAAAGATGAATGTAAATTCAAATAATATATGGTTTTATATAGCTGTTTTCAACCGTTTTGTATGAAAGCTCCCACGTAAGTTATAATTAATAAATGAAATGTTCATGTTTACAATTATACGTAAAATCTTATGGTTGGCTTACAGATATAAAACATTTGAAAACAGCTATACAACAACAAACAGACAAAGGAACAAATATTGATACACATCACAAAGTCAGTGTTCAAGATATTCTTCAAGAGGTTTTAACTGTCAAAAAGCAAATAAATAAAGAGTCATATGCTCAACGTTTAAACGAGATTTGTAAACTCAAGACTGTATCAAGTACACCTGGTAAATTTTTTGGTCAAAAGACCATATCAGAACCCAATATGTTTATAAAACCACTTGATAATATTACAAGTACCCTAGTATATTCTGAAAATTTAAAACAACAAAAAATAAATGATCAATTACTAACTGTTGATAATGATATGAATATTAATTTAAACAATCTATATATTGAAGTGACTAATACTGCTTCTGGGCATCTGGCTATTGAGTTAGATGACAAAGTAATTGAAATGATTGAAAATAAATTACAAGAAGAACCAAATATCTGCATTTTTGCTAAGAAAACAGATACGGGTCAATATATTTTCGATATTAACACTGAATCAAATACAATGACGAGAAATCAAAAGATCGCAATGAAAAAGACGTTATCAGGTAATAACATTTTAGAAATCAATAAAGACTTGCTTAACGAGATCCAACGTGTACAAAATAAAACAGAATATGGGCTACAAATCAATGATCGTGATACCATGGAAACGAGTAAGGATATTAATACTAACACGGCACAAACTATAAACAAAATACGAGGGAATGACATATTATTCAAAATTAAAATCAAGGATATAAAAAACAATATAAAGGAACCTCCCGCCGTTCTGCATGTCACACCCTCAAATAATTATATAGTTGTATTGGATAAAGAATACGAAAAATATTACTTACAAACTGTAAATGATTATATAGGTGAAAGTAATAACGAATGTCTTGTTGAGTTACATAAAACGACCTCTAATAATTATATGATTACCCTCAGTGATATGGGTGAAGACTCTCAAGTTGCTAGACAAAATGCATTACTAGTAAAATCTCCGTCGGGGTATATAAAATTTTTTGTAAATGGTCCAACCTTCGATGCTATGGATTATGCTATATCAAGAAAAACTTCTTCGTCCTCAATAAAAGCGTATGTAAAACTATTGAACAATTTACCTAATTCTAGCAAAGACTTACATGGAGATGGTTCCCGAGAATGTAATTTACATCACGCCAAATTTAATATCGATTCAGATTTGTACAGTAACGAAAAGTTAAAGGATCAGCAAAGTTTGGTCGCGGATTCCTCGGTTGCACTTAAGAGAATATGTTCAGGACATTACGCAGTAATTTTGAATGGAGATTCAAATAAGACATTTTTTAAAAATTTAAACGTATCTCAAGGATTAATACCCCTAAAAAGAACTGAGTCCGGTGAAATAATCATTATGCTAAATGGTAAAGATGAATCTAATATTGGATATGGATCGTTAAAAATAACACCTTCAGGAAACATTTACGTCATTGTCGATGAAAAAGTTATTCAGGTTACTTCAAACGACTCTAATATTAATAATGATGATATTGGATCCAAACATATAATTGATCGGATAAACCACCCGGTAAACAAGAGCGTTACAACGACTTGTAATGCAAAACCTGATAGTTCTTTCTGTAACCCTAGCAAATGTGTATGTGACAAATTGGGGGAAACACAGAAGTGGTTAGAAAATAGTACCGTAAGGGATAGTTTTCGACTATTGCAGCCTGAGGACTATAGTAGCACTGCTTGGAAGAATGAGAAGGCAAACAAAGGCGTTAGGCAGAAAGTTTGTAATCCAAAGAAATATGCAAATACTATGAAAGGTAGGAGTTTGGAAACTTGTGATTGTAGTCCTGTTATGAACGATTCAAAGTCTAAAGAGTGTTACTTTATGGTAGATCCTATTTGTGCTAATATAGATCAATACGGCGCATTGTCGAATGATCCGTTTGAAATATCAAAACTGAGTAACGAAACAAGTAAAGATGATATTGCCCAAAGAGATTATAAGAAATATGAAGATACCTGGGACTCATTGAGCTACTTGCCTCCCCAACTGCCCGCTTTTCTGACCGGTTACAAATACCATTGAAATTTGTTTTGTATTTATGGTATTATCCGTAAACTTTGTTCTTGTTGTCTCAGCAGCATGAATCACAGAAATTATTAATAAATCTGTAATAAAAATTGTAAACTGCTGCGTGATTTCTTGTTTTGGCATAACTTGTAGAGTTAGGTCACTATCCATATTTCAAATCTCTCTTAAAATTACACTGAAATACATTCTTTGTAGTGCAAGATCATGTCAAGCGGACTTACCGTATCCCAGTTATTTTAGTATGAGGTGGATAATTAGTGATAATTAAACCCTGAAACAGTTTTAAAAATTATCACTTTCAATTACTTTTTTTTTTAGAATGAAAATTTGAGGAACTTTTAATTTAAAAATATATTTCAATCAAACCCTTCGAGATATGTTAGAGAAATTATCAGGATTTATTGTTTAATATACCTACTCTTATACAAGATTCAATAAACTAAATATGAATTACTTATTATAACAATATTAACTAACTATTAAGTTTTCACTGCTCACTATTAGTTTAAGCAATATAATTTTTATAGCGCGCTCTCGCGCAACTCGCGCCAGCTCGGTGACGCGGCTTCAACTCCGGTCAGTTGTAATTCATAACAAATATTATTTTTAAATTATAAAGAAATCTAGACAACAATTTTATCTATTTTATTTTTAGCGAGAAGTGAAAACTTAAAAGTTGGTTAATAATATTATACTTACTTGTAATGACCACAAGCGATTACACATGTGTCGCTCCGTTGCGGAGCATCTTTAGATCAATGATGATTCTTCCGTTGGGAGCGGGCGACAATTAACGTAACATACACTCTAATATTTAAAGATGGATTTCCGCAATGTTAACGCCTTCATCAATCAAATTATTCTCGATAATTCATTGCCTGACGTTGTAAACATAGAATTAAAAAAATAGAATTCCTTACTTTCATGAAAATTAATGTATTTACTAATTCATATTCAGTGTTATTTAGGATCCATCGCGACCATAAAAAGACATTCTGTTATTGACTAATATATGTTCTCTTCAAAAGTAAATTCGTGTTACACTAGCAAACCGTTTCCATTTATTTTTTGTTGTCTCTCCTAGACATAACCCATTTTGGCGCTTACTTTTTCTTCTCAGTATAAAAACAAATAACCTTTCATCCAACGAATTGTATCCAGCGAATTTATGTTTTAGAATAACAGATGTTTATTGAGAAAGTTGTTGAATTCCTCGCGTTTGAATTTGAAAATATTTCCTCGATTCTCATTTCCTCCGCAGTTATTTCTGTTTTGTTCTATTCTCTTCCTGCCGATTTCGTTTGGTTATATTTTTCGTGCAGGCGGCAACTGCTCTTATATTAGACTAGCTGTAGCCGCTAATTTTTTGCCGCCGAAATTATTAGTTTATCTCGCGACAAAAAATATTGCTTAAGTCGCACCTTAAGAAGTTTTCACTTCAATTATAAATGTGAAAATAAATACGTATGTTACGCTTTCACAGCTTAACTACTCATTCCGTTAGTAGTCCGGTGAAGTTGTTAAAACTTTGCTAGATCAATAGCGTAGTGAAATAGAGAAAAAAAAATCAACCCGTCATTAAGAAATGTTGCATACGTGTTACCAGGAGTACAGAAAGGACATAGTGTACGGCCTGAGTGCAGCTGCGTTCGGCGGTGCGTCCAGCGTCCAAGAGCGACGCTCGCGCGTCACTCAGGACACTCGCGTATTAATATGTTTGAAACGAACGCCGGACGCGACGCCCCGCTCCACGCTCGCCTGTAGCGTCCACTCTGGTCGTACACATAGGGTACATTGCATTCAAAAAGGTGCTTTTATTGCGAGACAGGTCAAATCGCTATTCACACGAGCGAAGTGGCGGGCAAAAGCTTGTAGAAACATAAATGAGTTAGACATACGTTCTGACGAGGAACTAGTTCTGACTCTCCTAATTATAATTAATACTTAGTGGAATAGTTACTTTGGACTAACGCTAACTTTAACTCGCGACTTCGTTTACGTAGATGTAAATATTTTTAAAAAAACATACAACTCCGATTTTGAAACAATCCTCATTGGTTCTCCGCTCCTAATTGTCTTAGCGTGATCATATAGAGCTTATAGCCTTCCTTGATAAAAGAGCTATCTTTAACACTTAAAGAACTTTTCAAATTGGACCAGTAAATCCTGAGATTAGCACGTTCAAGCAAACATTCTCTTCAGTTTTATAATATTAGTGTAGAGTATATTTTATGCCGCGACGTTGTGTTATAACCATGAAAAATAAGTCAGATCATTTAGATTTATACACCTACTTAAAATTAATTAATGAAGGTCAGCAAGCGATTTACCGCTTACAAGAACCTATAGAAAAAATTCTGATGTTAAATGGGTCAATAGACTTGACCAAACGATGTGGGCGAATTAGCGTTGCAACGAACCAAGCCATTTGTAGTCTATGTACCAAAAGCGTGAGCTAACTGTATGGTGGCGCCATCTCTTAACTGCATTTGTAATATAATATAGACGACCTTGTACAGCAAAGTAGATGTGTATTTTATTGGATATTACCGTTTTTTTTACCGTACAAATAATTATTTAAATATATTTTTATTATTTTCTTTTCTTATATTTTTGACGAACATTTTTAATGTAAAAAAAAATCAATGACATCGCTTCCTAGTCCGGTCACAATGGGACCAATTAAGGCGTAATGGCCCTGCCCTGTTAAAGGTACGGTCGGGACCATACAATATTTTGTTCCGCCTGTAGAGCATATAACGAGGTCTCTGGCATTTATTATGCACTTTGATAATCTTTGATCGTATCTCAGGGCTATTATTATACCGTATCGTTATTATAATAGTTTTTTTCTCTGCCTCAATCCTTATACAGCTAAGAGTTATTATTTTATAAAAGTAAACGAACCTTACAGACTACAATGGTCGCGTAATATGATATGTAACATCTAACATGTTATCTTACTATAAATTGAGATGAAATATAGTATGTAAAGTCAATTCATTCGTCATATTATTGGTCGAATATATTCTAAGCATATAAATATATGTAATTCTATATTAGGGCGCGCTCTTGTTCACGCAAGTTTGATTATAGCCGTGGTAAATACGCAATAGTCACTTAAATCCAGAAATATATGAGTCGGGTATTTTCATTGAATACTTATTTATATCTTTCAAATCGAGGAAACTTTTTTAATCAGCAATGAAAAATATATATATTTTTGTAGGTGGTAGAGCCACGCTAAAGCTACTACTGGTTTCAGCACGAATGGGTCGGCTCGCCCGAGGTAGTACCACCCTCTCACAGGAAACCGACGTGAAGTCACATTGCTTACGTTGTTGCGTTACGTTCGGTCTTGAGAGCGCCGGATACCCAACTCCCTTCCCCCTCCTCACTTCCCCACTCCTCCTTCTCCCAAACACAGGCTGGCAACGCACTTGCGACTGTTCTGGTGTTGCAAGTGTCTATGAACGGTGGTGATCACTTAACATCAGGTGACCTACCTGTTCGTGTCTCCTATGATATAAAAAAAAATATTGACAGCAACAGAAATTAATCTAAAAGTATGAAAAAGATCCGTTCTAAAATATTTATTCGAATCTAAATCAAAAAAGTACAGACACGATAATTTTACAGTCTTATTATCATTACATAGTATAAAACAAAGTCCTCTACCGCGTCTGTCTGTCTGTCTGTTCGCGATAAACTCAAAAACTACTGAACGGATTTTCTTGCGGTTGTCACCAGTAGATAGAGTGATTTTAGAGGAAGGTTTTAGTATATAATATGTCAAGGATTTTTATAGTCAGGGCGGGACAACGTCTGCCGGGCCCGCTAATATGTATATATATATACCTCTGGCAACCTGAATGCAAGGTTCCAGGAACTGCAAATGCATTATTGTTGAATTGCATGTTTTAGGACGTTAAATCAATAAATTTGTAAATTTAGGGCCATTATATTATTATTTTTAATTATAACCAAATGAAAGAAGGGATAATAGAGGATATTACAGCAAATATGTCATTTTAATTCATTGTCTTTAGTTTCCTCAAAGTTTTACGAGTCTACGATCGGTATAGTTTGTTCAGAATTTGTTCCTATTCCTACAATGTACTTTCCTTGGTAAGTTAAGGGTAAACTTAGTCGTGACGAGAAAGATTAGATCTAGAGGTTTTAGTAACAAGAGACACGCTCGTACCCGGTTACGTATTGTAAGCGAACAATGCTCATTTATATGTGGAAATATCGGCCGCTCTTTTTAAATCTAGACATCCATACATATAATCTATACATATAATAAGAATGTAAATGTCACGTGTCTGTACTTTTGTGAAAAAAAATTGTTGCAGGTATCTAGGAATACGCAAAAAAAATACATTTCAATCAATTTTAGAAATGTCAATCTATGTCTCTTTGTTTGAACACGTATCACTGCTAAAGTACCGAGTCCATGGTGAAAACTTTTTCAAGAAAATCATAAAACATATCTTCGAGTAACATTTAGTCTTTATTTTATTAAAATCAGTTCGGTCTATTAAAAGTTATTGTAATTTTAATAACGACGCGTCTCAATACATTCAGATGTCTTTATTAGTCACTAAACTTAGAAACGTTCTTGTAGTACAACTACATGTAGGGAAATATAGAACTACGGATTTCTCGGTGTTTGAACTCTCTAATACATCGTGGACTCTCGAGGTGATCCAAAAAAAGAAGTTACGTGTATAATTCTTCTAGTACCTATATACCTGTAATATACATACGTAAAATTCTGAACGAAGCTATATTTCCAACCGGCACTTACTCCCCGTGGGTTCGTGAGGCTTATTGAATACAAATTGTTTCTTTATCGAACAACTTTCGCGGGTTAGCGTGCCCGAAAATAATCTCGCATTGTTGACTGGAGCCGGGCGAGAGAACTGCGATCCAATCTTGTTTCGAATTCGATTATACTGGTCATAAAAATGTATACAAGTTTCCGCGGCGTTTGCAAAGGTTACATACTGTATTGGAAATTAATAGAAATCTACGTTGTTCGTGATGGTTATAGGTTATGTTTTATTTTTCGCAACCGATCTTTTAATAGTATATTACTGTCATTGTCGAGTAGCTAATGATTTTATAACTCTCTAACGATCATTTCAATGAACTAAAAAGATGATGGCCGTCTTGTTAGAACTTTCCAGGGAATTTTTGTGGCACGTCAGGATCCATGCGCCGTGGTATTATTTCCCATCCACTTGTGCACAATAACCGAACTATATTACGAAAACACCACCAATATTACAAAATGTAGAGTAAGATTATAAATAACATATGATATCTACTACATGACATTGCAAGATCCCGCCAAAAACTCTTATGTTTTCTTGTTATTAATATTTAATCGGTATGACTCATTCAGTTCGTTAACATATAAATTGCATTGTTTCTATTAGATGTAAGCCGACCTCATTTGTATTCGGATAATGCCATCTTGCACCATCTAAGAAAAGCTAATATAAGCTATCACCCATAGGCAACTAAGTAAGTACTAATAAAGTTTACGAGATGGCGCTCTATGTCGTAAATGATTTTATGTAAAAAATATTTTTTTTAGAACATGCAACTTGCCACTTACAAGCCAAAATCTTATCGAAATACAAAATTAGATGCAAATGGTTAGAGTTCTTTTATACACGAAATAAATTGATAAGTGTGTATATACAGAAGAGAGGCTCATTGAAAGTTTGGGCATTTCACGTGAAGCGGACTACGAAAAAAAGATGAGGTTCTGAAATTCGATCATATTCAGCCTAGTTGGAATTCTAATAAGTCTGAATGTGAATATACAAAAATATTTTTTCTATTATATTTATTTGTCAGGTTATGGGATTGTAAAGGACAGTCATATGTGAAATCTGAATATTTTGGAAATAGTTTTTCGAATTAAACAATTTTACAATAAAATATTAAAAGCAGTGACTTATATAAAAAAGTAATTGCTCTTGTTATATATAAAACTAGCTGTTACCCGCGGCTCCGCACGCGTTTTTTTAAAATGTATTAAAGAAATGAAAAATTGTAAGTAGGTGTGTACATTACAGAAATACTTTTTCAAAAATATTTGTAACTACGACACGCATGCCATCTACTGCAATATGTAACGTGTAGATTAGATATGTGAATACTAATAGTTTATCGAATGGGATGGGATTTATTATCAGCAACATACCTGGAACTTTAACTTACTATATACCACCCTCAGTGCTCATTAACACTATATAAGAAAGTAATGAAAATCTTAAACTATACATTATCGAACAATATGTGTCAAATCTTTTGTTATATATATCATACCATATTGTCGATATAATTGTGTTATTCGTATACGTTGCTTATAATCACTGCGTTATGTAGACGCAAACGCAATAAATAAAACAAAATGGCCGCCAAATTGACCAAAAAGATAATATAATTGAAATTACATACAAATATATGACTTTCAATTATGTATATTTATTCTTGGAGTCCAGTATAGCGCACGTCTCACGCGCTTGTTTACAGTAAACAAGATATTTTTGATTAATTTCACACGGACCAATTCACGGGTAACTGTTCATCACTACTACGAAGTCTTGGCTAACAAAATAAAATAGTCTAAGTTACTTCTTATATTGAGTTATCTGCCAGTGAAAGTCCCGTGAAAATCAGTTCAGGCATTTCGGATATTCCACTGCGGCCGAAGGAGAATAAAAAACCATAATTGCTATTTATCAGTTCTGCTATCTACCAGTGAACACCCCTTGAAAATAGGTCCAACCATTTTGGAAAGAGAAATGCGGACGAAGCCGCGATCAAATAAAATAGAATATGTCAACCGCTGTAATTTCGGCTATCTGCCAGTAACATTCCCATTAAAACAGATCCAGCCGTATTGAAGATTACCCGGCACAAACAAACAAACAGAGAAAATATAATAATATACAAATACCGACGGGATATAATAGATTTTTTTTTGTTATTTGTAGCCGTATCCTTTCGACAAAAAGTTGTTATTTTAATTTTATATATATACATTTTATTTTTATAATACGTAATAGATTACAAATAAAAAATTGCAAACAAAACTAACGTAGAATATTTTTTTTAAATAGGAACACAAAATAAACTTTGAAAATGTTTGCGATAAAAACTTACCACGTTGCGATGGCAACGTATGTAATACTAATGCTAACGCGCAGCGAAAGCAGCTCTCAAAAGGAAAGAAAATGCCCGATTTTGAAACATTATTCATTGGCATTCTGCTCCTATTAGTTTTAGTGTGATGATATATAGCCTAAAGCCTTCCTCGATAAATGTGGTATCTAAAACCGAATGATTTTTACAAATCGGACTGATAGTTCCTGAGATTACCACGTTCAACCAAACAAACAAACTCTTCAGCTTTATATATTAGTATAGATTAAACTTGAAAAAAACTCTTGTTCATTGTACAAAATCGGAAGTAAATTATTCAAAACGACATTTTAGTAACGTGGGCGTTTTTTTGTTAATTCTCTTTTATATCAAAACGTAGCTTAAATCATACAATATTGAATATACTACAACTTTTTAAGATAATAAATATTAAGGTCTGTTCGTAAATAAATATATATATTTTTTTATTGTATAGGCGTAATATGATCATATTTTTAAATAGTAACAAGATAAAATGCAGCCAAGCTACACTGACAAATTCCGAAATTCGACAAAATATGAGAGGCACTGTGACGAGCTTATCACCATGTGTGTGGTAGTCGCGATTAGTATATGTACCAGTATTCCTAAGAAACTTCTTCGTTATCGGCTGATTCCATAACGCGACACGCTTTAGTGTGCCAATATGGCGGATGTTACATAACTGGTATGTATTATATCTGACATATTTGTAATAAGTGGGAATAACGTATTATGACATTGTTCTACGCTAAAATGTTTACAAAACATCTGCGACAGATACGTGCAAATTTTATAGAAATCTCAAAGTGAATCTTAATAAATATAAAAAAAAACATTTATTTACAACTGTCCCTGAATCAATATAAATACTTATATTCTTCATTCATATAGACTTTTTGTTTATACAGCAGTGCTGTTAGACAATATATATAACACTAGAGGGCGCGGCGGACGTTATCCTGCCTTGATAAAATCACTTTATCTACTGGTAAAAACCGCATGAAAATCCAGTTAGTAGTTTTTGAGTTTACTGCGAACAGACAAACAGACGTGGCAGAGGACTTTGCTATATAATAAGTAGCGATATAACTATACTAATATTATAAAGATGGAGGGTATCTTTGTTTGTTTGGAAGCGCTAATCTCAGGAGCTAGTCCGATTTGAAAAGTTCTTTCAGTGTTAGATAGCTCATCTATCGAGGTAGGCTATATAGCATCACGCTAAGACCAACAGGAGCGGAAAACCAATGAAGAATGTATCAAAATAGGAGTTCTTTTGAGAGCTTTCGCTACGTGTTAGCGTTAGCCCAAAGTACTTAATCCACACGGACGAAGTCGAGGAAACAACTATTATATCTGGATAGATATCACAATCAACAATACTACTAACATACAGATATTGAGTTTACAGGTAGTAGTAATAATTACATTTAGTGCGTAGTCCGGTGAAGGTGTTAAGACCTTGCTAGGTCATTAGCGTAGATAGTTCGAAAAAAAAAAACATTTAGTGTATTGCTGAAATTGTAAGAGAAAATTTTTACCAAGATTTGAGAACTTAGAGTATATCCGGTATGGTCTAGTGGCTAGGATACCTGGCTCTCACCCAGGAGGCTCGGGTTCGATTCCCGGTACCGGAAGATATATTTTTTTAATGATATTTTTCATTTTCTTAACCGTGTACAGAAAATAAATCGTTGTTTGTGTTGAAGTAAGTTATTTGGTATAAAAACATATTTGAAATATGAATGCGTTATTGAAAATTGTTAGTCTTGTGTTTGATTCTATGGTAATCATTTTCAAAATTATATCACAGTAAAGTTTTTATACGTTAGTTTGAAAAATCTATATTTTTTGTGAATAAAATATGAGTTACACGTATGTGTTTAGGTGTCCGTTATGTTAATATATACAAACCTTAAATACGAAGTCTTGGCTTTGTTTTCTTTACCACGTTTTATGGTCCATGGACCACAAAGAAAATGTGAAATGTAATCCGAATTATAGAAACAATATTCCATAAACCCCTCTTGGACTCGCCATGTGTATTGCTACTTTTTAAATTGTTTGACTTAATGTGTTAATTCATTATACTTTTTAATTCTCTTTATATTATACTACCTGACCCGTGTCCACTTCGTTGGGCGCTAATAGGCACTATCAAGCTACAACTTTTCTCTAGAACTCAATCATATATCTCTCATCGTTATCGCAGCGTTCGTAAGTAACGTTTTCGTTCGACCATTTTTTCTCCGACTCCCCAGATATTACCCCCTATAACCTCACAAACTTTACCTCTTTATAATATTAGTATAGATAATATAATTTGTTAATAGCTTCTGTCCGCGACTTCATACGCGTGGAATAGTTATTTTGGGCTAAGACCCAGCGAAAACTCTCAAAAGGGATAAAAGCCCCGATTTTAAAACTTTTTTCATTGTTGCTCCGTTCCTATTGGTCATAGTATCATGATATATAGCCTATGACACTCACAAATAACGTGGCTATCTATTGGTAAAAGAATTTTCAAAATCAATTTAGTAGTTCCTGTGATTATCCCCTACAACGCCACAAACTCACAAACTTTACCTCTTTATAATATTAGTATAGATAGTACAGATTGGGTTAAGACGCAGCGGAAGTTCTCAAAAGGAAAAAATACCCCGATTTTAAAACATTTTTCATTGTTGCTCCACTCCTATTAGTCTTAGCGTGATGATATATAGCCTATAACCTTCCTCGATAAATGAGCTATATAACACTGAAATAATTTTTCAAATCAGACCAGTAGTTCCTGAGATTACCCCCTACAACGTCACAAACTCACAAACTCACAAACTTTACCTCTTTATAATATTAGTATAGATTATAGCATATATAGTATAGATTAATGGATCATTAACCAATACAACCTATGGGTCATTCCACCAAATAAGAACATTTTTACTGGGCGACCCTCGCGGATTATGTTTAAAATTTATGGAGGTGTTCTCTATCATAAGACAAAAATTCCCTGAGAGTTTTAGCTCTTAATACTCAGCGGTCTTGAAGTTATGATTTTTTGAAATTTTGGAAAAAATATTTTTTCAACTTTTTCGTCATTTTTTCTGATATGAAAAACATTTTTAACAAAATCGACAAACATTGTATTTTGTAGGAAAAATTCTCAGCTTTTGAATGAAAATATTTATTTTTTCATAAACTCATCAGAAGACCCTTAAAAATCGAATTAAAGTGGAAAAATTGATTTTTTTTGGTGTGCAGCCCAAAATTCTTCAAATTCGAATTTTTTTTCTGAAAGCTGAGAGTTTTTTTACACAAAATATAGCGTTTTGCCGATGTGCATATTTTTTGTTTCGTCACAATTAAATTAAACGCAAATTCATTATAATTAAAATACTTTTATTTTTGAACTTTTTTGAGATGTGGACACAGTTTTAATGAAAGCATAACCAATTTCATCTTTTAAAGGCACTTTTATATATACTGAAACCACAACAATACTGAAACCACAAGATTTGTTTTCCTGGGGAACGAAAAATTTTACAAGCGTTGACTTTACTTTTATAGCTAATGACGACTATTTAATAAAAAAAAATGTGTTAGACGTACGATATTCTCAATCGAAAACGGTGAAAGGTACACAGTCATTACACACTTTTGTGCCTTTAAAAGATGAAATTGGTTATGCTTTCATTAAAACTGTGTCCACATCTCAAAAAAGTTCAAAAATAAAAGTATTTTAATTATAATGAATTTGCGTTTAATTTAATTGTGACGAAACAAAAAATATGCACATCGGCAAAACGCTATATTTTGTGTAAAAAACTCTCAGCTTTCAGAAAAAAAATTCAAATTTGAAGAATTTTGGGCTGCACACCAAAAAAAAATCAATTTTTCCACTTTAATTCGATTTTTAAGGGTCTTCTGATGAGTTTATGAAAAAATAAATATTTTCATTCCAAAGCTGAGAATTTTTCCTACAAAATACAATGTTTGTCGATTTTGTTTAAAAATGTTTTTCATATCAGAAAAATTGACGAAAAAGTTGAAAAAATATTTTTTCCAAAATTTCAAAAAATCATAACTTCAAGACCGCTGCGTATTAAGAGCTAAAACTCTCAGGGAATTTTTGTCTTATGATAGAGAACACCTCCATAAATTTTAAACATAATCCGCGAGGGTCGCCCCGTAAAAATGTTCTTATTTGGTGGAATGACCCCTATATATAGTTTACTTGTGTTGCTAAATATATAGAATATGAAAAAATGTTTCGATATACATTGTTATATAGCGCAGTGTACGAAGCTTTCGGCCACAATTTTTCGCCTCCGTTACGTTCAGGTACGTATTTAGGATTTAATTGCTTTATGGTTAACTAATTTTTGCTCGCGGCGTCACTCGCGTTTATGTACACTTACCTTATCCCTCGGGATCAGTACTTTTCTCTGTATGAAATGTACCTTTTGTCCTCTTCTGTACCCCTGATAATATGTACGCAAAATTTCATGATTATCGGTTGTCCAGGCGTACCTTAAGAAACAAACAAACCCACTTTGGCATTTGTAATATTATTAAGGAAGTTCTTGTTTTTTGGTTTTTGTGTTTGACCGCAATCGCAGCTGATGGTAAATGACAATGTGATCTAAGATGGTAAAGACACTAAACCTAGAGGCGACTGGCTTTCAGGTGTAGATGCCAGAATACACCAAAAGGTGCTAGGCTACACATTTTCAACTTCAGGGTGGCAGTGGGCGGCGTACTTAGGAAAAAACCTTACCACTATGTTATGGTTTTTCTGGTTTTTCTTCATCGGAAGCTAAGAAACATACATTTCTTGAGGACGCAAGTAACACCAGCCCCCCACAAGGTTTGTATGAATGGAAATATTTGAAAAAAGTAAACGAGCCTTACAGTAGTCACATATGATGTGTCACATCTGACATGTTATCCTACTATGGAATTGAGATGAAGTATATGTGAAGTCAATTTATTCGTCATATTATTGGTCGAATATATTCTAAGCATGAAAATATACGTAATTCTATATTAACGCGCGTGCTTCCTCGGGCTAGTTTAATTCTAGTAAATAGACAATAGTAACTTAAATCCTGAGAAATATGAATCGGGTATGATAGGAAATAATTTTTTATCGAATAATTATATCTTTCAAATCGAAAAAACTTTTTTAATCACAATGAAAAATATTATATAGACAGCATCCAGATAATTAACCTAAAAGTCATACTTTAAGATCCATACTAACATATTTATTGGAATAATTCTATATTACTTACTCTCATTTTTTTAAGATTGATGAACCTTATCGGTCTCGTAATAGAAACGATAATTATTAATATAGTTTTCAGATATAAATATAACCACATATTTTATACACAACACTGTATAACTGGTAGAAGTCAAATCAATCAAAGGTCCTATCAAATAACGCCGCTTCCTCGGGCTCCAGTTACTGATTTCCGTCTCTTTTCCAAATAAAAATCTAACAATTGAGAGGAAATATGTTATAAATCAAAAATCACACTTTAAAGTGAAAAAATTGGTTAAAAAAATCTCCATAATAAAGTGAGTGAGAGAAAAACATTAAGGATATTGTCAAAAATATTGATAGATCATAGAATCAACAGATTGATGGGAACTGAAGTTGATATTTGATGTATTCGAGGACGAGGTGAGCAGATAGTAAATTATAAATATACGTAATAGAACATCTGAATCCGACCCTGTGCAGAGCGATGTTTTTTGTGCCTCCAATGCCCGCGTCCGCGCTTGATTGATTTATGACCGATCCCGTGATCTAGTTTAGATGTTTCGGATAACGCTGTTTTGGTATTCTTACGATTTTCTCATATGTGATGTGAGAGTGAATATGTGTTTAAGCGTTCACGTGGAACTATTGGATATTGGCAAGTTTGGCGTGAATCCAGATGAAGCGGGATGATAATAAATAAAATAAAAATAGGGTATGTCGCAAAGACATTCGATAAAAGTGAAACTTTTGTATTATAGTACTCTTAACTGATAAGTCAGATCTAGATTGATACGAGCGAAACCGCGAGCAAGAGGTAATTAACCGTAAAGCAATTAAATCTTATAATTTTACTATACTATACTAAATATTTTACTATACTCACATTATACGTTCCTGAACCTAACGGAGGTGAAACATAATGGCCTAAAGCTTTGTGTACTAAACGCCATATAAAATGTATATTGAAACATTTTTTTCATCTTTATATATATACTAGCTGTTACCCGCGGCTCCGCACGCGCTTTTTTAAAATGTATTAAAGAAATGTAAAATTGTGAGCGGGTGTGTACATTACAGAAATGCCTTTTTAAAAACATTTGTAACTACGACACGCACGCCATCTACCGTAACACGTAACGTGTACATTAGATATATGAATACTAATAGTATATCGAATGGGATGGTATTTATCATCAGCAGCATATCTGGAACTTCAACCTACTATATACCACACTCAGTGCTCACTAATACTATATAAGAAAGTAATGAAAATGTTAAGCTATACATTATCTTAAATTTTTTATTATATAGATATAATATGCCCATATTGTCGATATACTTAAGTTATTCTTATACAATGCTTTAATCACTGAGTTAGTAGTAATTAGTAGACGCAAACGCGGTAAATAAAACAATATGGCCGCTAAATTGACCAATAAGATGATTTAATTAATATTGCATATAAATATATGACTTTTAACTATGTATGTTTATTCTTGGAGTCCAGTAAAGCACACGTCTCACGCGGTTGTAACATATTTTTGATCAATTTCACACGGACGAATGCATAGGTAGCAGTTCATCACTACATAGTGTACCAATTCAAATAAAAAAATAATCATTAAAATCGGTTCACAATTGACGATAATATCGATTAACATACATAAAAAAAAACATACAACCAAACATAGTAACCTCCTCCTTTTTCGAAGTCGATTAAAGACAAAGTCCTCTGGTCTGTCTGTTTATCTGTTCTCGATAAAGTCAAAAACTACAGATTGGATTTTAATGCCGTTTTCACCAGTACATAGAATGATTCACGGGGAAGGTTTAGGTATAATTTGTCAAGGTTTTCTTTTTATTATCAGCGCGGGACAACGTCTTCCGAGCCCGCTAGTTATCTGCCCGTAAAAGTCCCGGCTATATTTCGGCTATCTGCCAGTAAAATTATCGTTAAAATAGGTCCAGCCGTTTTGGAGATAACCCAGAACGAACAAACAAACAGACAAAATAGAATAATATGAAAATATAGACGGAGTATAAAAAACATTTTTTTTTGGTCATTTGTAGCCATATCCATTCACCAAAAAGTTGTTATTTTAATAGTACATACACAAACTTTATTTTTATAGTACGTAATAGATTACAAATAAAATACTGGAAATAAAACTAAAGTAGAATAAACTTTTTGAATAGGAAAACAAAATAAACTTGAAAATGTTTGCGATAGAAACTTACCACGTTGCAACGTATATAACACTTACGCTAACGAAATCTCTCAAAAGGAACAAATTGTGCCCGATTTTGAAACATTCTTCATTGGTGCTCCGCTCCTATTGATTGTATCATTATGATATGTAGCCTAAAGTCTTCCTCGATAAATGAACTATCTAAAACCGAAAGATTTTCTCAAATCGGATTGGTAGTTCCTGAGATTAGCGCGTTCAACCAAACAAACAAACAAACTCTTCAGCTTTATATCTTAATATATATATTTCTTGTGTGCGTGTGTATGTGACTGAACTCCTCCTAAACGGCTGGACCGATTTCAATGAAATTTTGTGTGCGTATTTCAGTGGATCCGAGAATGGTTTAGATTCACAATTGGACCCGGTAGGTGGCGCTGCGGTTGGCTTTTAGGGATTTCATTTTTTATTACCACGGCAGGACAAAGTCCGCCAGGTCCGCTAGTATTAGTATAGATTTCTTCTGTACGTGTTTATGTTACTGAACTCCTCCTAAACGGCTAGACCGATTTTGTTGAACTGTTGTGTGCGTGTTCCAGTGGATCCGAGAATGGTTTAGATTCACAATTGAACCCGGTAGGTGGTGCTGCGGTTGACTTTTATGATTTTTTTTTATTATCAAGGCAGGACAACGTCCGCCGGGTACGCTCGTATCCTATATATTTTTAACAATACACGTAAAATACCTATATAAATTGTATAGGCTAATGATGTATTAATATAAATAATATAGAGCACATTAAGAAGTAAAATTAATTATTAGGTCAAACAATTTAAAAAAGGCTTGGTATAGATAGCACGTTGAAGAGGAGTTCTGAGGAAATATATTTTTCTATTATTCAATTCACAAATAAATTCCTCTATACAATTTGTCAATCTATTGGAAAGAGCTCTTAAAACTTTTAACACTCGACCCGCCATCGTTTCTCGGTGTGCGACTTACGCAGGGCGGAATACAAACCACATAAAAATAGAATGGGACTCAACGGGAACGAATAAAACCGAAGGTCGGTGTATACGATGTGCCCGACAGTAAAACTACTGCTTGAACGGGAAAAAAGTAGAGGGGAATGCGGATCCTTCTCTTCAAGATGTGAGCTTAATGTCTGAATAAATAAAAATGGCCGGCATAAATTTATTTCCAAGGAATACGAATGAGGGATAGAAGAAAAAACGAAGGTTTCTATTGGAAAACCATAGATTTTTATCATCGAAACATAGAGAATTGTATCCTGTTTTATTTATTTTATTTCCCTGGAGCGTTATGCGTTCCTTTTTTCGCAACATAGGTTCTCTGTTCATACCCGTAAGCTATTGGAATTTATTAGGTTTTAAGATGACTAGAAAGTTTTTCACGAGAAAGCAGCTCAAATTCTATGTCACGAATATTTCTTACCAAGCTACGTTGTTCGAAAGTAACAACTCCACACTTTTATTTGTTACTAGCTTTTGCCCGCGACTTCGTCCCCGTGGAATAGTTACTTTGGGCTAAAAGTTATTGTAATTTGGATGACGGCTCGAGTCAAGTATGAGAGAAGAGTAGTAATCTATACCAATATTATAAAACTGGAGGGTGTGTTTGGTTGAACGAGCAAATCTCAGGAACTATTGGTTCGATTTCAAAAATTCAGTGTTACATAGCTCATTTATCGAGGAAGGCTATATATAATCACGCCAAGACCAATAGGAGTGGAGCAACAATTAAGAATGTTTCCAAATTATAATTTTTTGTCCTTTTGAGTGCTTCCGCTGCGTATTAGCGTTAGCCCAAAGTAACTATTCCACGCGGACGAAGTTGCGGGAAGATGCTAGTATGTAAATAAAATTGTCACTCAAAAAATAATCTCTTTTTCTTTTATTTCTTACACATTTGGCGCTTATCTAAAAACATGTCTTCATTTAATATAAAAGTTTCTATAACCACTATTTTTAAAAACACTACGCGTATGTGTTCTGTTGCCGTGTAGTAAGAGGTGTTATGCTTATGTTTTATCGCACCTAAGTGTTAGTATCCTAAATAGTTCTGTCATACAAATTTGAGTAATCTCTTTACCTAACTTTGCGATGAACTTCTATAATATAAAAAAAAACTACATAATGTAACGAAATGGTAGGTTTAATGTAATTCAAAGTTTTTTTTTCCCTTTTAGAACATATTTACCAAAATTTGTTTTTAAAAATGTTTTAAAAACTCGCAGCTGCACTTAATAAATGATCTTCCTCTAGATTTACCGTATTACTTCTTAGACTACATGGTTATATAATGTTAGGAAACATTGTATTAAATTGTAAAACCTGTAAAGTACAAAAGAACACAAATAAATAAGTCTCCGATTTCTTTAAGTCATCATCTATACCAAAAATACTTTAGCTGTAAATATAACGACAAAAGTAAGTCAACAAAAACAGAATGGCGAAGCAATCAGTGTCGTAATCTTTTTTTTTTACATATCAAGGAGGCAAACGAACAGGTGTGTCACCTGATGTTAAGTGATCACCACCATCCGTAGACACCAGCAACACCAGGGGAGTCGCAAGTGCGTTGCTACTTTGTGTATGGGGGAGGGGGGAGGAGACGTAGGGAATGGGAAGGGAAAGGGAGAAGGGAGGTGGGCCTCCGGCGCTCTCAAAGACCGAACGAAACGCAACAATGCAAGCCTTACATCACGTCGGTTTTCTGTGAGAGAGTGATACTAACCTGGGTGGGCTGACCCATTCATGCCGAAACTAGTACCTAATAGCTATAGCGTGGCTCTACCACATACAAAACGATGAAACGTTTGTCAATAAACACAATCCACTTTTACATTGATAACATTTCGCCACAATTTACCTCTCTTAAAATTGTTTTTTTTTTTACTTTTTTAACTTACGTTCTAAGTTTTTGGCGGGATCTTAGAATACCATGTAGTGGATTTTATAGTTTATTCACAATCTTGTGTTATTTGGCTCTATATATTGTAATATTGGTGGTGTATTATGTAACATAGCTTAGTTATTTTGCACAAGTGAAGTGAATGAGAAATAATACCACCGGAACATGGATTATGACTTGCCAAAAAATTACCTGGAAATTTCTTACAAGACAGTCACCATCTTGTTAGCTCATTAAAATGATCACAAGTGACTTGTAACATCATTTACTTACTCGACAGTGGCAGCAATAACCTATTAGAAGTTACCAAAAATAAAATAAAGAAAGAAAACTTACGTTCTCAGCTTTGAAATATACGAGAACAATTAACAATTAGGCATAATAAGTATTCGAGTGACAATTTTTTTTCTCGAATAAACTAAAGTTGTTGGCCTAAAGAATCTTGGTGGTGGTGAGCGCAAAAGGTACATAACAAAAATAATTATCCGTAAAAATTAACCGTGTTTTATATAATCCATGATTATAATATAACAGTGACAAAAAAAATGAAACAGTTGCAAGCATTGTAATAATCCAATATTAGGAATGAATCAACTTGATATCGCATTGAGATATTTATTGGAGTCGAAGTATTAATAATATTAAGTTGTTCTTATCGCAATATTAATATCAATATATGTGAGTACTTATCTACTGTTATATGACTGTATGTATAACACTGTTTGAGTAATCATACTTAATTGATTATTTTATACACACCCTACAGTATATAATTCTCTAAACGTAAAAATTTTATTTTATTGGAATTTGAATAGTTATGCAAAAATATCCAAATAAATAGGCAGAAATAGAATAATTATGTACACGTTTCTCGCCTATTTCTCAAACGATTTTATTTGTATTATGTTTAGTAGCCATTGACAAGCTTTAGTGTTATAAATAAAAAAAAAAAAAATAGTTCGCTTTTTTTCTTTAATATTGAAAGTTGAAAATAATGAACTATGGTCGAATTTTGACCACTAGATGAGCACTAGTAATATTAGTTAACTGTTCATAGGTTAATGGAACACTATATAAGTTGATTAGTGTTAGTACATTAATTTTAATCAATTCCCTTGATTCCCTTACCTTTATTAGGACAAGGTTATTGTACTGTAACCGTGTAGTTATCGTGTATGGAGAATAATATAAAACATTTGTCGGGCACCTTCTTAATTAATTAATTATACTCTAGCCCTTCTTCCATCTAAGTAGGTTCGACATACTTTCGTATGCGTTTTCTACTCTTCTTTAACAAATTCTTAAATAATAAGATACCTTCCTTCTTCATTACATAGTATGAAACAAAGTCCCCTACCGCGTCTGTCTGTCTGTCTGTTCGTGATAAACTCAAAAACTATTGAACGGATTTTCATGCGGTTTTAACGGTGGATAAAGTGATTCATGAGAAACGTTTTGGTATATAATTTGTTAAGGTTTTTTTTTTATAATCAGGGCGGGACAACGTTTTACAGGCCCGCTAGTTAATAATAAGCTGTTATCTTGGCACTCGCTTTTTTATACACAGCATTTTTCATACATTATTCGATCTTCCTGTACTCTTATATCTGTCCATCGTTTTTTTTCTTTTTTTTTTCGAACTGACTACGCTATTGATCTAGCAATGTTTTAACAGCTTTACCGGACTACTAAAGCGAGCGCTTAAGGTACACAGCCTGTGCATCGTCTTATCTCACAGTATTCTGGTTATATCTCTTTCGTCTCTTCTCATAAGGTGTCCATATTACGTTTATCTACTCCTGTATCTCTCGGTCACAATTATTTCATTAAAGTACTTATTGATGTGAAAACTGCTTCAGACCTCTTGAGCACTTTTTTTTGGGTGAAGAAAAATCACGGAGCTTGCGTCATCATCACCGAACGCTTCCATAAACTATATGTATACTGTGTATATATGTGTACATTTTGGGTGAACAAAAGGCGGGAAACTATATGCATATATTCCGTAGATATATCTCCGTGCGTTATTCAAAACAGAACACAGTTAATCTATTGTAGTGAGTTATCACTTCTGTCGGCAATCCTTATGTCTGTCCTGTCGGCAGTCGCCTCGATTTTTTCACTTTCGTTTCACGCGTATATAAATTTTTCAAGTAATCGAGCAGGTCTTTTGATTTGAGTGTAGAGTGTGAATTAATTCTGGGCAACCCTATTGCAGCCGTCAAATGTAAAAGTAAAGCATAGTGATGTGTTTTTTTTCACAGAATATGTTTGTTAAAATAACTCTACCCCATTAATAGTCAAGGCGCGCAGATATAGACAATCGTCGAAGAAATTTGTATTCCCGTAAAACGTTGTTTGAGTTACCCGGGGAACGGGCGGGGCCGGTCCATTATGAATTGATTTGTATTCGATCTGAGTTTATTCAAATCAGTTATTGTGTTCTTTGTGCGAAAGGGGACGAAGCTGTACAAAGTGATGTTTCGGTATATCTTAAGTGAAAGGCACTAGCGAGGTTTCTTCACTTTAAGTGTTCTTTTACTATTTTCGAGTATTGTTTTTGTCAATATGTTTGGAACGAAGATTCTTAACGCAACTTGCAGTAGGAGTTAACTGATAGAAATCGTCACGTAAGGTAAAAGCGTTACGCCTCCATGCGATATTTTGTCTCTCTTTTGGTCGAGGGAGTGTAGCTATGAGCATATTATGTTGCTGCCGATTGTGTAACATTCGTTTTCATTACCTATAAATATTTGTTTTATTTATTTATTACTAGCGGGCCTGGCACACGTTGTCCCGTCCTGATTATAAAAAAAATTCTTAACAAATTATATACCAAAACTTTCCTCATGAATCACTCTATCCACTGGTGAAAACCGCTTGAAAATCCGTTCAGTCGTTTTTGAGTCTTTCGCGAACAGACAGACGGACGCGGTAGGGGACTTTGTTTTATACTATGTAATGATATCTTTATAGAATTTATAATTCCCTATTGTATATATTATTTTTAATAAATTAATTTACTTTCTAAAATATTTCATAAAATATATAACGCTTTTTCCTTACGTGACGTAAAAAATAAACTCCTATTTATTTTAAAGATATATTTCTACAGCACATATATTTTACTGTAAAACTAATAACTTAAAGTAATTATTGAGAATTACTTTTAAAAATTGTGAAATATACATACATACTTCAAAATAAAATTAGGAAATAATATTATAGCGTTATAAATACGTGGGAAGTCATGGGCATACCTAGTTATTGACACTTTAGAGTTCAATTTATAATTCGAATTTTCGTTATATTGGCTCTTAAAAAAATACGTTAAATTAAAAAAAAAATTTAGAAATGTTACAGTTAAATATTATTGGAGACCACATATATAATTCTCATAATACAAAAACAATCTATCGCTTGTACCACCTTTAAAAAAAAGTAGGTAGACACAACAGCGCATTGTTTACAAATCAAAAATTTGAATAATATCGTTATAATTATGTTTTGTAGGTATTTCCAAGGAATCCTGTGTTGTTTTAGTCATAAAAGTGAGTCACGTATCTGAATCGTGAATTTTAATTAAGATTCTGTTGAATTATAAATTGACGTCCTCACAAATTTAATGTGGTAGGTCATGTTTTTATATATTTTTTAAACCATACGTATGTGACGCCGTAGCGATTTTGACTTCCGGGGGCTTAGCGAGTGGAGTATAACCTTATGTGCAACTAAGTGGAATGATTTGATTTATTTTTCTTTTTTTTTAGAGAGAGAAGGGGGAGGAAACCAATCTCGATAATTCCCCCCGTCCCGCGGTTTCCTCTTTCTTTCCCCCATCTTCTCTCCCCCTTATTGTTTATAATATATGTCGGCACGTATGTAGCGATGCGCTTATTTCTCACTCGACCATGCAAAAACCCAAAATGTCAGCATGCGGCGCGGCTCGGCACGGACACTGTGCAAGCCGCGTAAACGATAGCGGACGAAGTTACACAACACAATGGCGGCAACAGTCGAACACTGGCCGCCGCAATCGAAACTAGCGGCGCGGCTCGGCGCGCTACCGAATTAGAATGTGCCATGGTTAAAAGGAAAACAGCTCTCGCAGACTAGGCACTGGCCTTTCGTCATCGAATGAGATTGGTCAAAATTCAAAGTGACGCGATTTAATACATAATGCGGGAATTTTCAAACATACATAAAGCGGCGCAACCAATACGTATGTGACTTTTGATTGCTTAGCAGTGGAGTATAACCTTAGTGCAACTGGAATGATTTATTAGAAATGGTTAAAAAAAACAGCTCTCGCACTAGGCACTGGCCTTTCGTCATCGAATGAGATGAGAGAGAAAGATAGAACTTAGAGCTATAGGAGGGAAAAAGAAGAAACAAGATGGCGGCGTGAGTGAAGATAAAGCTTCTTGTTTTCAACAGAATAGTTAACTATTACAATTAATAGTGAGATATAAAGAAGAGGTCAAGGATATATGGTAAAACTTGTACGAGTATACATACGTGTAGCCTGTGGTAAACAGTGAGAGCTTTAATGGGAGAAGTGCAGACTTTTCACGACATACTTAGGCCCAAATAATAGAGCTGATCTATACTAATATTATAAAGAGGTAAAGTTTGTGAGTTTGTGACGTTGTGGCGTTGTAAAGGGTAATCTCAGGAACTATTGATTCGATTTGAATAATTCTTCCAGTTTTATATAGCTCATTCATCAAGAATGGTTATAGGCTATATATCATCACGCTAAGGCCAATAGGAGCGGAGCACAGATGAAAAATGTTTCAAAATCGGGGTATTTTTTCCTTTTGAGAGCTTCCGCTGCGTCTTAGCCCAAAATAACTATTCCACGCGTGCAAAGTCGCGGGCAGAAGCTATTAACTAATTATATTATCTATAATCTATACTAATATTATAAAGAGGTAAAGTTTGTGAGGTTGTAGGGGGTAATATCTGGGGAGTCGGAGAAAAATGGTCGAACGAAAACGTTTCTTACGAACGCTGCCTTAATTATGAGATATATATGATTGAGTTCTAGAGAAAAGTTGTAGCTTGATAATGCCTATTCCGCCCAACGAAGTGGGCACGGGTCGGCTAGTAAGTTATAATCTAAGGGGAAAGCTACAGAGAAAATCAGTAAACACGGATATAACTATTCTTGACATAGGTTATCGAAAATGCCATAAACCATCTGAATGCCTCGATGTTGTAGTCATTGTTCCTATTAAAAGTATACATAAATGTTAGTGAGATTTAACTATTAACGGAGTGGAATCGTTCAATTTTCCAATACATTAAACGCGGAAGCTATTTTCGAGCGGAACAATAGTTCGTGATTGATTCACGCCTCGGACCAAGATTCCAACAGTGATTGATATTGTCTTACAAAGGAAAATACATAAGTGCATTCTCAACTTCAACATTCAAGAGTGGTTGACTCTTTGCGGGAACTGACTGCGATAATATTAGCTGCGTTGTTTATAAGATGCCTCGCCGCTTATACTTATCAATCGTACAAAAGACGTGTGGATATAGGAGAGTGAAATTGTACCATTTTTGTTTTTATTTGAAGAACTTTTTTTAATATCTTATAGGTTTACGCTATCAACTAAGCTATAATCGCTTATTTTCGCTTTCCAACAAAGACACTGATAACATAATCTTGGTATACTTTAGAACGTCAGAATACTGATTTAAATAATTAGGGAGAAGGAAAATTGCACATATTGTTTTCCGTCCTCTTGGTTGCAGCATGTGTTCTGTGCAAATAAAATTTAGTATCCCATTTAAGTTGTAGTCAAGTAAAAACTATTGAACGAATTTTGTTGAAACTTTACAGTCATTTAGCTTATACATTAGGATAACACGTGGCCTGTGATTTATAAAGATATTGCTTGAATTAGCCAAAATATACCAATGAGTAATGAGAAAAAGTGGTGGTGCTCTAGTGGTTTGAGTGGCGGAATATCGTGTCGATGTCCGCACGTTCGAACCGCGGCATGTACCAACGAATTTTTCCGAATTCGTGTACATTTACTAATTTAAATTGGTAACACTATCTAAGGGAGGCATCGTGAGGAAACCTGAACCTGAGAAATGTTCTTGTAGAAGCACCGTATGTGGAAAAAACATAGAACTGTGGATTTCTCAGAGTTTGAAATCACCAATATACGTCGTGGGTTGGCGTAGTGATTATGCCCATACCTTTCCTCCGGGAGAGGCCTATGACCCTGCAGTGGGTATCTTATAGGCTAATGATGATGATACCAATAAGTGTCAAGAAAGTAAAAAAAGTCTTGCCGTTTGAGAGTTATATCGGAGTGCGATTTATAAACCGTTAGAGCATATAATCATTACATAGTATAAAACAAAGACCCCTACCGCGTCTGTCTGTCTGTCTGTTCGCGATAAACACAAAAACTACTGAACGGATCTTTATACGGTTTTCACCAGTCGATAAAGTGATGCACGAGGAACGTTTTGGTTTATACTTTGTCCAGGTTTTTTTTTTATAATCAGGGCAGGACAACGTCTGCCGGGCCCGCTAGTGGTATATAATGCATGGTGTCATTATCAATAAAGATACGAAGGAAGATGAAACCAAGGGTAATCGCTAGTGCAATGTAATTTTGCAAGTCAGTTAATAGCAAACCCTTTTAGAAAATCGTCTCAGTCAGCGCTATCCCAGGTTGGATACGAAGTGACGTCATATTGTGGTTATGCCGCTAGAGCTTCTCTATTTATAGGCAAAGGTATATTTTATACTAATACTTTTAGGGCCCAGTTACCAAAAAAGTATTGCTACGTCTACGCTGTCCGTACTGACTTAAAAGGTTTTTCTTTTGAACGGTAGTTGATTACTGGTTGACATTTTCACAGAATAAGTGTTATTACAAATATCCTTAGCAAATTATTAAAAAAAAGTAACAAAAATATTAAAAAATAGCTATACTTGCTCGATTTTAATGATATACAAATATAAACTTAATCGAAGCTCTAAAGTAAATTAGCAAATAATAAAACTCAACCAAGCCTGTCAAGCCGAGAATACCTAATTATACCGAAAACATATTTTTTTAGTAAATATATGACATAGCTATATTTTTGGTAGTACCGAATATAGGAAATAGGCGATATTCTGAACGGGTTAGTGATATATGTGTGAGAGAGAAAGATGATGTAGAAAAAAGACAAAAAAGTAGGAAGCGATATAAATTGTGTTAGAGGTAAGCATTCCTTTCAAAATGCGTTATTATTATCAATAATTTCTCCAAAAATTAATTATATGACGTTCTTATGTTTTTCAGGCGAAACATATGCCTTGAATTTGAAATACGTATTTCGATGAAAATGCGCGATTATAAAAGTCCCGATGACAACCTCACGACTAAGGAGTTGTACGTGTTTAGTATGTAACTCGCGATGAGTCACTCAATCTATGTTTCCGATTGAGTGAACAATATATCTCTATAGAGATATTCACACCGCCTTTATTTATACTATGATATATCTAATTTTATTTTGTGAATAAATCCTCTTTGATAATCCACTTGATTATCAAACAATCACACATTATGGCTCAGTGGGGCTTTAATCTTAGATGTGATAGCTATTAGTGTTTCTGTCTATATATTTACCTATCAATATTGTATAAAATTAACGTCTTTTTTATATATACAATTTAATGTTATTTTAATTTACTCTATCTAATACGTAACCACGTGCTCTAACACAATATAAATTTAGTAGCTTACTTTTGGTTGATTACCCGCGACACAGGATTTAGTTCCTAATAAGGGAATCTACAGTTTCGTTTTATGCCTTGACTTTTTTATTGCTGGTTAAGATACTGTAATCGAATATACAGCTTTAGTAAAAACAATACACCGTATTGAAAATGTCTCAGAATTATCGGACATTGAGGGATGTAAAAATATAAAGAACCCCAAAAAGAAAATTGGTCAAAACATCTCCATATAAATAGTACAATAGAACAGAAATCGAATCACATACTCCTTGATTTTGAGGAGATCACGATTGGAATACAAATGGACCGGTGTGCCTTTACTACCCTTTCTCGGTGTTCGACGGTCATAATCGAGATATCCCTGAGGCTTTACTTTGAATGATGACGATAGAACTGCCACCACGTTTGATCCTCTCTTTTTGGTGAATTACATTTTCTCTTACGAATTTTTCGATATTGTGTATATATGTTTCACTTTATCTTATTGGAGGTTCACGTGATATTTTATATCAATTTTGCTACAGGACTGCTGTCGTACTTTAACAATGAAATAATAATACTTCTTACTTAAATCCAATTGTAAGTATGACTCGTTTGTACAATAAGCTCGCATCCAAGTTCATGTCATTAGACATTAGGATGCTCCGTATTTACCAAGTTGGCTTTTTGACTTGGGTATCGTTCAAATCTTTACATGATAGCCTGAAAACATTTAAGAAAAAAAAATCCGTTGCTGTTTAACGGTGCCTAAATGACGATACTTTTCTTTTCATTTAACATGGGGTTTTTTCACTTTTTAGAAATTTTTATCTTACTTTTTTTGGTTGTGAAAAATTTAATTTGTTTATTTTGATAAGTCCCAAATTAGGAAAAAATCTAGACGAATTTATTTCGCAATGGCTAGTGAACAACTGAATGTCAATCTGACAATATTTTTAAAGACTTCACTACTGATTTCTGTTTCACTCACTCACTTTTTATATGAAGTTTTTTAATCTAAACTATACACTCTTCTATACGGACGTCCAAACTCTTTCTTTCATATAATTTTTTTCCGACAATTAGAAACACAACAAAAAATAATTAGCCAAAACCGGCAGACCTTTGTGATGTTCTTAGTAATCATCATATATTTATGTTGATAGCAAAAGCATCTGACTGGATTGAGACGGCTGTTTTTGACATGTATCCTGATCTATTCCCACGCTTAGGGATGTCGCGTTCTAAGATTATTCAGTATAGTATCTGTAAGCAAGCGGGATGGTAGTATATCTGTAATCGATCGGATTTCTACCATTATGAATGTGCTGATAAATCTGTAACAGCGACTCCCTTTACATTGTTGTTATTTTGAATACAGACCAACTACCTTTTTTGTTTTTTTTTTAACATGGGGAAATCCTTTATGCATACGCCGCCCTCTTGCAGGAGAGAATGGGTTATGTCCAAGTCTCACGGACTAAGACCTCACGGTATACCGCCCGCCGCATGGTAGGGGCGGTCAGGGATCGAACCTGCTGTCTTCCTGAAAAATCTGCGGCAACCTGACGAGTGAACGCCAAGCTTCGTTCTACTATAGAGAGACTACTGGGTACACAACCAGTTGTCTCCCCTCGTCAGCCTCACCCCTGTGTAATGAGGAGATGGGTCCCCGACCCATTCCCTCAGGTTCGGCTCGACAGACCAACCACCTGCCAAGAGGCTCGCAGGCAGGAATGACAGCGATAATTGCCAATGAACTGTATATAGTTCGGTGTTCGCTATTATGTTCGCGGAAGAAATGCGTATATTATAATACACTTTCAAAATAGAATGTTCGCAAAACATCCCAACAGTTTCAACTTGGTCAGCAAACTGCTTAATTTTTCATATTGTAATCTGGCTTGTAGCATTCAACGTTTTATTGATACTCGCTGTCGGTCGTAAAGTTGTCCCACTTTACGATTCACTTGTTCTATTACTTCAGAAGTTTTATATAGTTTCCTATGATTAAAATGTATTGAACCGAAACCTCGCATTATGGGTAATGGGGACTGTCAATTATCTTATGTTTGTTTACCGCAATTTAAAGTTTATATCCGAAAATCGGTATCCACCAGACTTTTTCCAAATAAACTAGTTTAATGTTTAGATATTTGCATTTAGGTGTTCGGATTGTAACATTACCATGCTAGCTTAAATCCTAACCATCAAGAGTCAAGTGAAACTAGTGATTCGCTTTGGAATCATTTAATTGTTATGTGCGTATAAAATGGGGCTTAGAGCTCTACACTTTGATTATTTTTGATGACACAGAAGCCGGAATTCAAAACTCTGATTATCAGTATTTACTTTCCGTTTTTTTTTAACTTGTGAAGAACCTTGCCAAAAAATTTGTACAATTACGCGAATTCTTATCATAGGAGAAGAAGAAGGGGCGAGTAAGAATTTTTCTTACTTTTGCTAACAAGGAAGGTGGTCGGACAAACATTGACCAAATATTTGTTAATAGAATATAGAAATAATTTCTTTTATTCCTTTCAGAATATTCTCCGGTATATTTAGTTACCTATAAACTCGTGCTTAGGTTCTACTGACCATCATCACTACGAGTACGGTTTCTTTTCTCTATTACCTTGTTTTTACATGATTGATTAATGATTACGGTCCATTATTATCACGCTTTTATTAGCTTCACCTGTATGTATGTATGTAACCGACCGCTTTGAGCTCGATTTTGTCCTACTTTGAACGATCAGATTTAATTCAAACTTTGCACACCTGTCAAAGGTCGATGACAATGCAATAATCCGAAAAAAAAAGTTAAAAAAATTTAACTAAAAAATAAAAAATAAATAATAGTTTAAAAAAACTAAAAAAAGCACCTCCAGATATCAGTATTTTTATCATTTCTTTGTCACTTTTTACAAAAATATACATTTATTTCTAATTTACACTATTCTTAATCCAAATTTATTAAATTTTATTTTCTGTTTTTTAGTTGGATTTTTTATGAAAGCGTGTTTATTTTTAAAATATTATTTATTTTTTTGAAGAAAAAACTACGGATAAAGAAATAAATGCATAAGGGCTAAACAAACGGATAAATACTATAAGTAATCAGATCTTTGTTGCGAGTTCCTAGAAGAAAATATTAATATAAAGTTAGGATGTACTTAATGTCGAAAATTTATTGGGTTATAAATATGCTACAACGTACTAAATGATTTGTAAGACAGATTTAAGGAACTGTAAATAAAATACACAAATTAAAGTAAAAATGTATTCACATTTCACCAATCAAAATAATCCATTTGTGTACAAGAGTTGACATTGCCGCAGTGCTTTCTATCGGTGAGCTTTGGACAAGATCGGCCGCCTTTTTTATTCTGCCGAACAACACTTCTATGACGGAATTTGTCTCCGAAGCCGCACGTTACTGAGCAAGAACTCCATTCGCTCCATTCTGATACTATGCAGTCGTTGGCTGTGAATTTGTTAAAGTCAATAATTATGCTACGATTCAATGGTTTCTCTATGAAGAAAGTTCTTAATTGCAATAAGTGATTCAATTTGTTTATCCTGGCTTCTAGAATATTGTAGAGAACAGATTTCAAATAATAATATATGTCTGGCTATACAGTTTGACTCAACACTTTAAGTAGTAGGACATTAAAATGTCTAAATTGAATATTCGTTACATCTTTATACCAATTATTAATATGTAGTCCTATGTATGTAGGCCTCTGTCAGAAGGAAGGTATGGTTATAATAACCACACCAGTCTCTGACGTATTGGCGATTACAAACTCCGAATTTTTTTTCTATAACGGTGGTACTATAAAAACGTTTCTCAGCTTCAGGTTTCCTCATGATGTTTTCCTTTACCGTCAGCCGATAGTGCTTGCCAATTTAAATTGCAAAATGTATTCCAAAAATTCGTTGGTACATGCTGGCGTTCGATCTTGCAAGGGAAAGGGTAGTTGTTAAAGTTATAAAAATGTCCGAAAACGCCTAGGCTTAGAAAATTTTAATGAAAAGCTTAAAAGTTGTTGTTCTACATATTATACTTACGATGGATTCTGTTTACGGCATTGTGCAAACGATGTCTGAAGTGTCGCGGTAGGTGCTTGCGGAGACCCAGTTTACGTCCATTAGCAACAGCCAGAATAACATCGTCCATGTCTCGTAACTCACTATCAAACTCTGCTTCTGTTGTAGTCGTACTGAGGACAAAGCATAAAACACTTATCTATACATATAATAAGAATATAAATGTAACGTGTCTTTACTTTTTACATTTTTATGAAAAAAATATTGCACGTTACAATTACATGCTTATTATATACATATATATATGTATATATATACTGGCGGGCCTGGTGGACATTATCCTGCCTTGAAAACAAATAAAAACCTAAAAGTCAAGCGCAGCGCGTTTTCTTTTCCTACCGGTTCTAATTGTGAATCTAAACCATTCTCGAATCCACTGGAACACGCACACAAAATTTCATCAAAATCGGTCCGCCGTTTTGGAGGAGTTCAGTGACATACACACGTACAGAAGAAATTTATATATAAAGAGAAGAAGATAGAAGATGTGCGTAAGCCTAGGATAAGTTGTTTGGAAATAAATATTTATTATTATTTAATACTATTTAGTTCTACTGGGGAACGATGACGTTATTATACTCTAAATTTCAGACGGTTAGGTAACCAAAGTTTCATAAGTAATAAATGTACTAAAATATGTGTAAATCACAAGTATGTATTCAATTTCGTGAAAAAGCACTCACACGAAAGAACAATAAAGTCGGTTTTATTTCTTTATTATGCTAATATTAATGGAAAAGTAATAATAAACGTCTCAACTGTACATACGATATGGGAATTGTATCAATTTTAATGTAGCTCGAGTGAGTTCCCTTGTAGCTGTGTTTACAATTAATATTCCATTTGGTACAGTTGTGAAAATCTCAAACTTCCATTAACCTAGAGAGACAGTATATTTATGTATAATAGTTTTCAGTCACCTTCGTTTGTTTTCTCTTATAAAACCGTTGGTTATTAACATTATGTATATAAAATTAATACCAAATGATATATTACGTTAATAATAAAAAAAATTGGTTGCATGTTGTGTGTCGGTTTACGGACGATAAATTTACGTGATAACGTCTTAAGAAAACATTGACGAGAAATTGCATACTTTTATGAATTGAATTGAATTATTTTATATATAGATAGATGCGTCACAAGCCGAAGGCTTAGGCCGATCGCGTCTCTCTATCGCTTTTTCCACGCTCTCACTTGTACACTTGGCTCAGGCGGAACGTGACAATGAGTCATGCTTTTTTGTGCGTGCATCCGGCTTTCGTCGATTTATAAGACGTTATTACGTCAAAATATCCCTTTAATTTTTTATAGATTTCTCCATGAATTTCATGGAATTACAACTATTTAATTGGATGCAAAAATTTGTTAAAACTGCTGCTAAATGATACTCCATATTATAAATATGATCTAAGTTCTTAGTAGACTTATTTGGCTTTATTTTGCGATATTATTAATAACTATATTATTGTATTGTTAGATAAATATATGCCTTCCTTTTAAAAGCAAGAGCTTTTACGACGGTACTCTACGAAGTAATAGCGATCTTAGTCATTGAAAATGTACGACTGTATAATTTTTTATTAGCACGGTAACACTATGAGAACAAATTTATAATATTTTAGGATTCCTTGAGATATTTTCTTTTCTTTCAGTCTAAAGTATATTAATTAAATCAAATTTAATGTATACATTTTTACAAATTACATCAGATACATGCCAACCCTTAAATTATGCGACATCGAATTACTGCTTTTAGTATTTTGACCTACGATTATCGTAATTGTTATAAAGATGAAATAAATGAGGTTAAACCTTTAATATTATACATATGTGTGTGTATATGATTTCGCAGGGGAAACGTTTACAAAGTTCATCTAAGTTAAATAATCACTCTACTTTATGATAATCTAACTTTATAAATCAATACAGATTTAATATATATACTAGATGTTGAAGAGTGAGCATAAATAAGGAAGATACAGCTCAGTAAATTTATAAAGTACCTTTGTAGTATAAAGAACTAGTTTAATAATGGGCTATAGACCTTTATAAACCAGAGGTCTTTAACAATATAAGGCAATTAGTCGATTCCTTATCCAGAACTGAACTGCCATGATTAAAGTCAACTATCAGCACGCAAATTTAACGTGCATAGACGTCGAGTTACGAAAACTAAGTCTGTGATAACATACGACCGCAGATTTTGATTTTTAGTAAGTTATGCATAAATTGGAAGCTCCTGAATTAGTTCAAATACTGCTACATCATAATAAAAAAATATGACTGAGGTTTTTCTGCATTCAAGCTTGACACAGATTTAAAATCTTCTTTACCATTTTCACTGCTTATGTGCTCGACAGTAAGATGTTTACGCCTTTATTAGGGCCCATTTTATGTTTTATTTAACGGTTAGAGTATTTATAAATTAATATAGCTTTAATTTATAACTTACGTAGTAGGTTTCGTAATAACATTCACTTTATTATCTGGTAAGTTAGGTAATGGAGTTCCTAAAGGCTCTTCTTCCAAATCCTTAAGACGTTCAATGTAACTCTTTGTAGTGACGTCTCTCTCATAATCTTTTGGTCCGTCTTTTTTCACGATTTTCCTTTTCGGTATACCTTTACGTCTGTCCTTCTCCTTTAATTTTGCGATCAAGTCTTTTCGTATTAGATCGTTGAGTTCTTTCGTCGAATACTGTCTTATCTGAAATTATTTTGTATAGCACTGTATATCTAATAATGGTCACATTTACGAATCAAGACAATCTTATAGAGATACTGCCATGCCCGTGACTCCGTATATAATGTAAAAAAACAGTAACTAATATCGCCATCTGTATGTATTAAGTCCATTTACTTATCCATTTTTCCCTTGTACTTAAGTCCCGTCGTCATTAAAATTACAATAACTTTTGATAGAGTTAATCGATTTTGACGAAACCAAGACTAAATGTTACTCATGAATATGTTTTATAATTGTCTTGGTAAGGTTTTATAGTGAACGCAGTGATACAAACAGAAGACCGACATTTCCAAAAAATGATTGAAAGGTATTCTATTACTTATTCCAAGACACCTGTAACAATTTTTTTCACAGAAATCTAAAAAGTATAGACACTTTAGATTTGCATTCTTATTATATATATAGATAAGATAATCAATATAGTCATAAATGACCTCATAGCATTTCTCGTAACATATGACGTAGGTGATTATTGATTTTAAGCCTCTACTGCGTAAAAACAAGATGGAGTAACAGACGTGTTCACTGAATTTGAAATGAGTGTTACATGTGTATCAGTTATTTGTTTTTGTGTTCTTTGAACTTACTTCTTGTGTGTGTGATTACAAGATAACTTGTACAAATGAGCAAATATACGACGCGAATAGATTTTATCCGTCACGACAATAGTTTCCTTCGAGCTTATAACAAGCGGAAAATATCTCAACTTTAATTTGCTATGTCCTAAGGCATTCTTCCTGATACTTGTACCTTACTATCATTACATAGTATAAAACAAAGTCCCCTACCGCGTCTGTCTGTCTGTCTGTTCGCGATAAACTCAAAAACTACTGAACGGATCTTTATGCGGTTTTCACCAGTGGATAAAGTGATTTGCGAGGAACGTTTTGGTATATAATGTGTCCAGGATTTTTTTTTATAATCAGGGCGGGACAATGTCTGCCGGGCCCGCTAGTTATATTATATTACACGTGTAGTGAATAGGATGTAACGTAGAGTAAATAATTTAATTAAACACTTTAAGCCCATTAAATTACACACCACTGGCAACGCTGATGTATGAGGCGTGCTCGCGTAGGCGTACTCAAAGCGATATTATGGATTATTTATGTTAGATTGCTTACATAAGGAGCTTATTAGTATACCTATAATCTTTTTTAAATTTTCTACTCCGTGTATTCTGTATTACTATTGATAAATTGGAATATAGAATTGAGGTGAATTAAGTGTTTTAAAATTTAAAGTATACGATCGATCTTCTCTAATGCAATTGATGTAAACACGCTCAGTGAAAACACGGAGGAAGTAAATGCACGCAATATAGAAAACGAAACGTTTTTTTGAAGTGAAACTCCTTTAGCACGGGTGGATTTTTTTTTGTTACGCGTTACGCCTTATGCGTAAGGTAAGTATGTATTTGTGTGTATGTGTAAGAATGTATGAGTGTCTGTCTGGATCTAGTAGTGTACAAAAATGAGTAAATGCATAGTTAAGTATTTATATTACGGGACTTCGTATAGTATATGTTCGTATAGTATTGCGGGGTGGTAGGGTGTCTGTACCCGACTGGATCGCGACCACCGTACACCAGGTGGAACACCCGCCATAGTGGCACGTTTGGGCGTGTCGCGTTTCGGGATCAGCCGGTGTATATCCAGCAACCGGGGGGGCTGTCCCTGACTGGGTCGCTTTCAGGCCGGCATGACAGCGGCGACCGGCAGTGGATAGTATATCTTTCGGTGGTCGCCATTGTTTTTGGATTGTACTGTGCTTACCATCAGGCACAGTACAGTCACTTTGCCGAGCTACAATAAAAAAAATATATATAGTTTATGAGCATTCTCATATACACACTGATATACGCAATGACTTTTGTTTATTGCTATATTACAATAATAGTACAGCTCAAAGTAAACTACATACTAACGTACTACATACTTTTATGCATAAAACTAGCGTCCCCGGCGGACGTTGTCCTGCCTTGATACTGAAACAATCCTAAAATTTAACCGCAGCGTCACCTACCGAGTCCAATTGTGAATCTAAACCATTATTGAATCCACCTCAACACTCAGAGAAAAATTGAACAAAACCTGTCCAGCCATTTAGAAGGAGTTCAGTCACATACATACGCATATAAAAAATTATATATATAAAAGAGAAAGACAAATAATTAATTGTACCAACTGAAATTAAACCTCTAAACAAAGATGGCTCAAATATAAGAAATAGTATGTTCACAAATTTACAACTATAGGAATAGTTAACGTTTACAATAATACCCTTCTAAATTCCACTTTCGCGATAGCTGGTAATTCCTTCAATTCTGGGTAGTAAAAACCGGCAGCAGGGTGATTGGGTTCTTTCGGTTTATGTTTGGATACACGTTCTGGAGGTGAAGTCTCCCATCTTGGAGCAGTGAAAGTGAGACCACTAGCGGCACCGGCGTCCAGGGGTTCCAACTTAAAAACATAAGGTTAAAGTCGATGAACTTTTGCGTTTGAAATTACAACTTTTGATCACAATAATTATGCATCACTTAAATAATCTATTTCTACCGAATGACATTGAGAGATTATGATTTACTTCTTTTCGATTTGCAATAATGTATAATGACTCATAGGGCATTAATCCTGTAGTCTCCACAAATATAAACATACGCTTTTACTTTCTTGAATTTTCTCGCCATCTACTGAAACGTGGGAAGTTTATACCTACTGTGTTATAGTCACTTTAATAGTACATTGCAGTGAATATGTCAACTATAACGTTTTTGAATGTTATTTTACTCCGAGAAATCCTCAAAATAATTTCTCGATTGGATTTCAATTTTTGGTTTTCAAAAATTCATAGTTGTTAGCTATGGAACTTTCTGACTGGTGTAATCTATACTTATATTGAGCTGGAATATCGAAATGCTTGTATTCTGTTGCTATTGCTTCGGGAATGTGAATCTGCGCAAACATAACAATTCATAAAAATAAAAACTATCTCGAGATATTTGTTAATAGTCTACTTTCATCCCATAATTAATACGTGAGCATCACACGAGTGTCTCTTAGATGCTAATAATAAAATGGTAGTTCACTCACGTCCAAAGTAATTTGATCTACCCACGATGAGTCGACGCAAAGATTTAAGCTGTCCACACCGATGAACCAGTCTGGCGATGGGATAATACGGCAGATAAGTGACACCTGTAGAAATATGTTAACGATGAAATGTATTTATTACTTGAAAAACTAAGGATAAATTTAAAACAAGAAAAGCAACTAATCGGCATTCAACAATCTTGGCTTTTGAAAAACATAACTTACCAAACTATGTTGTCCATCGACAAACACCATATTTTCTGATTTTCCACTCCCAACTCCAATAGCTGGTGCAGAGAATTGATCGTATACATTGCTATCTTCTTCGCCTTCCTTCACCAGGTCATCTATTTTCCCAAATTGAGCAAAGTTACGGATTGAAAGTTTTGCTACCTCACCTATGCGATATAACATGTGGGAAGTGTTGTGCGTCTGACCTGAAAATACAATATAACATTGTATTTATATTATTTTACTCCTTTTAAATGTACCCCAGTACATTTGTAGATAATTACAATCTACAGCTGGCAAGAGTAGGATAGATATCGGAAAATATCACTACGCTTGGTATAGTTTGGAATGAGTATATACCCGAAAAGGGACTTATGAAACAAATATACTACATTTTACATTAATGCTATCATGGTATACTTACAGCTAGTGGAATAAATAGGCTTTTCTATTTTATTTGTAGTAGATTTGAGTAAATGCATGTAAGAATTGAAGGAATAATAATTCAATTAATTTAATCTTGCGCCCCTTACTAAAAATATTCAATACTGTGAAGCGATGAAGATCTACTACCGTGTCAAGCTGGGCGTTCAGCTAGTTCTATGAAGTGTTTAGTAATTTTGGGAATTCACTGGGCGTTCAATATCACTTAAAGAAGTGGTTACAATTCTTTTTAAATATCATACATCTTGGAACATAGACATTACAAAGAAGGACCTATTCGCTAATATAAGTTTATGTATTATTGTTCTTGTAAGCTCAAGGTACAGATAAATCCACGCACACACATTTAGGTCGACTGAAAGGTGGTGTGTGTTAACTGTTCGATAGTATATCAAGTTAAATTTAACATCACTTTGAGCTCTTTAAAGGAAACGGTCCATCCGAGCGTCTCACTATCGCCTATAGGGTTATTCAATTACGTATTTTAATATACATTTGTCTTGATGCTAGAAACACTATGGAGCTAACATATTTTTATACTATTCAAAAATATTGCATTACGTAAATAATTATTCCCAACTAGACACATGCGTAATACATAAACTCATGAATTAAAATAATAAGTTAAATGTTCATGTTGCAAATACACTCATCAAAAAAGTCTAAGCAACATGTACTAATTTAAATTTTAGGATGGTTCTTCACATTATAACGTTGTATTTTATTTTTAAAATAATATATTTAGGGTTCTATGATGTAAAAATAACAGCTGTTGTCTTTATAAGTTCTTTTAATAACAGAAATGAACAATATTAGAATATACTGTAGAAACTAAGATACATAAGAAACTAAACTTTTTTCTTACAAAATGAAATTTCTAAAGAAAATGTATTTAATGTGAAAGAATAGAACAATTTAATACAAAGTATGGGCTCCTCTGCTATTCAGAACTTGTCGGCAACGATTATTCATTGAATTAATGAGACTGTTTATGTCATCTTGCGGTAATCGCTCCCAATGGAATTGTAGCAAATCCTTCAGCTGTTGGGTTGTTGTCGCTCCGTCCAAGTCTTTCAAAACACGTCTCTGGAGCATGTCCCATGCGTGCTCGATGGGGTTGAGATCTGGCGATTGTGCAGGCCAGGGCAATACCCGGATGTTCTCCGTTGTAAAGTATTCACTGGTTTGCCGAGCTGTATGTGAACGCGTATTGTCATGCTTTAACCTAAAATCGGAGCCAAAGGTTTGTGCAAATGGGTAGACATAAGGTCTGAGAATATCCTCAATGTAATTTTCAGCATTCATGTTTCCATTTACAAAAACGAACTCAGTTCGCCTGTTCTTCATAATACCCGCCCATAACATAACTGTTGAGCCGCTGTATGGATGAACTTCCTGAACGCACCTGAGCCTTTCAGTATTTCCGCGCCGACGATACACTCGCACCCTTCTTGTATCAGGTTTAAAAGCGGATCGCGACTCATCGGAAAACATAATTTTATCCCATTGTTCCTGGGTCCATGTTATGCGTTCTCTACACCATTCATATCGACGAGCGCGATTCCCGTGACGTATCGGTGGGCACCTGATTGGGCGTCGAGCTCGTAGGCCATACTCATGCAGTCGATTTCGCACAGTTTGAGGATGTAGCTACCGAGAATGTCATCCTCTTTGGTAGACTGGCTGAAACTTTTGTACATATTGTAAATAGAATATCGTTCAAACAATTGAACATACAAATGAAATGTCGCATGTCAGTATAAATAGCTTTTATGATAATTTTAATAAACAGTCTATTTTACACTCTCCAAGTCTTATTATTACGCTGTCCGTGTTAGTCTGGAATATTCTAGTAGTGAGCCGAAGCTCCTACATTTGGTGACCCCGACGACGCGACGCACCTTCGGCGGTGACAGCAGTGGGATGCGAAGCTCCAACGGAAAATGTTCAGAAGTTAGTTCAGACTCCTACATTTAGTGACGCCGCGTTCCGCGCGCTCTCCAGAGATGATCCCGATTTCTACAATAGTAACGCCGTCGCCGCGATGCATTTCCGCGCACCAGAGCCTCCTCATCCGAAGTCATGCCGAGTTCTACTATCACGCACGCTCACGTGATATTGCCGCCGCACCTACAGTGATGTAACCACGCGGAAAAAACACAGGAAGGACGATGCCAAGTTATGAAACGGTTATTCCTATCCTGTAAACGCAAGCTTATTACAATTTTCACTCGCGAAATTCCTGCAAGACTACGTCGCCGTCACCATGATGCTACTCTCATCGACGGTTTGGCAAGAATGCAAGACGATGCATTTACCCTGCCAGAAAGCCAGGAATCCACCAGCGAGGAACGTAACTACCGCATCTAACACATCACTAGGAAGTCGAATAGCCCAACGAGTGCATACGACGCCGTACCACGCACAAAGCAATGGTGTGATCAAACACTGGTACCGTATGAACAGCACTTACAGCTAACTACAACAAATACTCGAGACATTTTCTTCTATATCATCAGCTGATCGTCGACTCGAAAGCCGACAGCTTATTGATAGCACGACAAAACTCTCAAAGTTCCTGCACGCATCTCGGTTTACGAAACCACACGCATACAACCCTGATTTCAAATCGCAACATATTAATTCCCAGTACGCCAACATTTACTTCATGATTACGTTCAATAAAAGCGTCGAACACTTTATCGAAACGACTGGTCAAACGATACACTGCCGTGCACGACAATACCGCCACATCGCATAAATTGTCGAAACGGAACACATATGAATCGAGGCTTATTCAGACCCAGCAACTGTCCCTGGTCAAGCCCATTTTGTCGCCAAGAAGAAAAACGGAGACATTTCACGTCTGCGGAAACTACAGACTCATTTAGACTACGCATCACTAACAAAATAAAATTTTTCGTTCAAGCAGATCTTCAGCCATTAAAATATCATTTCCTACGTGTCGTCGCTCTCAACAAACCTCCATTACAAAGCACTTTACAAAAGTTTTCACTACAATGGCCTACTAGAGAAGCAATCGCATCCATCGACCGTTTAAAACCTGCCTACGGTTTCAACGAAGTGGATCAACCAAGCACTACTCTAGGAAACGCTACTTCCGAGCCAATCACCCTACAGAAGACACGTTCCGGTCGAAGCATCAAGATGCCGGTACGCTTCGCTTGAGGGGGAATCATGTAGCTACCGAGAATGTCATCCTCTTTGGTAGACTGGCTGAAACTTTTGTACATATTGTAAATAGAATATCGTTCAAACAATTGAACATACAAATGAAATGTCGCATGTCAGTATAAATAGCTTTTATGATAATTTTAATAAACAGTCTATTTTACACTCTCCAAGTCTTATTATTACGCTGTCCGTGTTAGTCTGGAATATTCTAGTAGTGAGCCGAAGCTCCTACAAGGACTTACATCAACACTTGAATTTTGTAGCCTCAAACTTATCTCTCGAGCGGTTAACATCGGCTGGCGTCTTGCAGTCAGTTGTATGTACCGGTCTTGCTGAGTGGTTGTACTCCTTTTACGGCCTGGATGCTATTCAGCGGGTTCTCCTGTATTATTGTAGCGCTGCCAAAGACGACAAATAACACTTCTATGAATGCCAAAATGTCGAGATACTTGAGATTGATTACTTCCCGCTTGCAACATCCCTACAGCTCTTTGCATTTCATCTGCCATCAAATGACGTCGCTTCATGACGTAAAGAATATCTAACAATTCAATTTCGTCGCTAACTTTATTTAAATGGTTGGTAAAATTATAAAATCAAGACTAAACGTAGCAATTAAAACGCACTTAAATTCAAAAAAATTCGCAGTCATTTGAATTTTATGAAAAAACAAAACATAATCAAATTTTTTTTTTACAACCAGCCAGTATGTCATCAATAACAAAAAAGTTTACTTACCTACGCACTTTGTTTGAGTAAATACTTAGAAATTAATTAATATAAATGGTAAAATTTGTAATATCACGCATGTTGCTTAGACTTTTTTGATGTGTGTATATATATCTATACATATATATATATATATATATATATATATATATAACGTATGTATGTACTTATGAGCGGATGTAAGAAGTCATATTTCTATAGCTTTAATAAACGTTAAATGCAATTGATAACGTTCTCGGTATAAAAACACAATTAACTTTGAAGGCTTTAAAATTAATTTTCTATATATCAGTATACAGAGTCAAGTAAGTTAGTGTGTGTCAGTTCTCATAAAAACTTGACAGACAATAGCCAACCAACTTCATGGTGTCGCGTTTTGGTGTCGGTGTACGCGCGCATCGTAAAAAATCATTCTCATTTTTTTCCCAAACGAGCTAAAAGAAGCACAATAAAAATAAAATAAAAAGCATAAGCTCCTTTTACCAATCTATATAAACAAAATGATAGAGGTTTACCCTAGTACGTTCAACTTGCATAAACTTCTGGATATATTTCTATAAATTTTATTTTAATTTTATGACTTAGAAACTTAACCTTTATGTATAAAAAAATATCACAATTTTAAAAACTACGATTTTCATCACGTCCGACGTTGTGTGTTTTCATGTCGTGAAGAAGTGGGTCAAGCGGTATGGTTCGTATACGCAGGAAAGTGGAAGTAAGCGGATAACATTATTTACAAAGAAATTTTGTATGTGAAGCATATGTTTGCTTTCAATTTTTATATCGGTAGCTAGCAATTTAGAAATGAATAATTAATTTAATCGTATTTCTTTGTTAATGTTATACCGCGTCTATTTCACTGCCTTTTCTAGTGTCTTTAAATTTTCTAATGAAATTTCAAATACTACCAAGAAAATGTTAAAAAATTCTGAAGCGCTTCAGAAACTTGTTACTTTATTTGGTTTACCACAAAATGACGAAACATTTTCAAAGTGAATTCGAGTACCGCAGAATAACTACTCCCTGGCTTTACATCGGGCCTTTATCGAAGCATTTTATAGACCATTTACTTCAGCATAACCCTAGTGAGATATGCAAATAGGGCTGTTTTCTAAGCTTCCTTCATGTACGTTTTATTCTAATTATGGCGGGGAAGTGCCTAGACATGTACGGTAATGTTGGAACGCCTTGTTAATGTAGACATTGTGTGAGTTAATTAGTTTAGATGTTTTCGTATCGTGTACTGTCTGCCAAGAAAATTTCTTGTTCTATGAGAAAACAAACCGATCAAAATTCACAATTTTAAATCCATTTTTATCAGGAATATCGGTTATCAATCACTACATAGTATAAAACAAAGTCCTTTGCCACATCTGTCGCTTCGCGATAAACTCAAAAACTACTGAACGGATTTTCATGCGGCTGTCACCAGTGGATAAACTGAGTCACGAGAAAGGCTTAGTTATATAATTTGTTAATTTCTTTTTATTATCAGGGCTTGACAAAGTCCGCCGGGCCGCTAGTATTAAATAATAATAATAATTCTTATAATTTTTTACTATTATTATTGAAGTGACAACTTTAGATGCGTTGAGCGGTATTTTTGGCAGGAGATATTTTTTTTATTTCGCGTCATAACATGCTACGTCAGCATGACCGTCCATGTTACGCTTGCGAGGCTTATAGGGGCCCATGTACATGTAATATTGATATTTTGCAGCTCATCACACGTTTGATTGGTTAATAGACTTTATAACAATGTATGAAATTATTGTTCCGAGTGACAATAGATATGAAAACCATGTTAATAATTTCAATACGCAAATTCTGAAATTTAATACTTTTTTTTTTTTTTTTTTTTTTTTCTTTTTTTTTTTTTTTTTTTCCATTCCCTTTGGGGGGGGGGGGGGGCCCATTTTTTTTTTTGGCCCCTTAACTTTCCCCAAAATTCTTCTCCATCTTCTTTAATTTTTTAAATCTTTCCGTCTTTATTTGAATACAGTGTAAACTCTTTTGTAACGGTGCTTAAGGGATCCAACAAGGGAACACTTTATTCTCTTACTATTGCATTTTTTTTCTCCAATAACTATCTCTTCAGAAGCTAAGCAATTATAACAAATATCTTAAAAAATGGAAGAAAAAACTATAGTTCATTCAGACGGTACTACGGACTTATTATCTCTAGTAATATTTTTTAACATGCCACTAAAAGTGCAAACTAATACGAAATGGTGCTTCAAGTATCTATAGACAATTAATTCACTATTCCGGTCTGTAAATAATGAACCTTATGATGAGTGAATGTATCTCACTGATCGTGTAATATGACACGCCAAAACGAGCCGCCGCATTGAAAGTTTACTATATATAGTATACAATACAGACGGTTGCATTGCAATTTAATCGATCATTAGTGCTCTCTCCCAGCAGGGTGTAGCTGTGGCGTGTAATTATCGCAACACTTCGTAAAAATAAATAATGTAAGATACTTCAAACCGCCTAATGCTAGGTTTTTAGAACCGAAATTAATTTCTCAGTAATGTTGTTTTATAAACACTACAAAATATTATTAATAAAGATGGACAAACATACCAATTTGTTTTTGAGTTCAACGAACTAAATGAAAATAGATAATGACGCTCCAGATCAAAAAGGTGGCAGTTTATATATAGAAGAGGTATAAAAAATATTATTCTTCTTAAGTTATTTCGTCCAGAGGAAATCTTTCGGACGTAATTATATTTATGATTTATTTTCATGAAACGTATGAAGAATACAGTTCATTTGTAATAGTCTTGTTATAAATTAAAGTGGTGTTACTCACTCAACGTCCGGGCTATCGACCTGATACTGAAATAATATTGTTTTTTAACATAATCTCTATTTATGATATTAGACGCATTACAGATTTATCTATTACTGCTTATATTTCTCGTTAATGCCTCATTTATTTTATTTCATCTGGATAACATATATCAGACAATAAACATACCATTTCTCGACTACCAATCTCTAGATTGTAACTGCCTTTACATTACTATTATGACGTCAATCACGTGTCAACTTGCCCCCTACAATTCTTTTTATGCACTACTAAATCGTCAATTTCTTAACCTTCAGCTTAATGAAAAATCTCAGTGTTGGGGATTTGGTTATGATGATTAATAACGATATAATTTTGATACTTGGTGAGAGCGTAAATTACTCGTACTCCAGTACAGAATATTTAACCTTTATTACTTTTCCAACATTTCACAAAAGCTGTAACTAATTTCTGCACTTCTGCGAAATTAAGCTTTTGTTTCCAGTAGAATTTTTTGACTTTTTAACCGACTTTTTAACCGAGGAGGTTACTACGTTCGGTTGTACGTATTTTTTTTATGTATGTTAATCTTTAACAGGACAATTGATAAATCGCGTTCATGTAAATATAATACTTTTTTACCGCAAGATTAAAAAAAAACTGGGAATGGAAATAATTTATTTTGTCCAGGTATATCTACATCAAATATAAAGTTTTTTTGATCGTTAGAATTTTGATTTACGACTTTTTAAAATACCCAAACCACTCAACAGTAAATCGATACACAACCATGCTTAACAATTTTCATATAATCAGTTCACATAATCCTGTAAGAAACCCACTGTAGGAGCATAAACCTCTTTCCGAAGTATGGGCATAATTTGGTGTTATGTCCATGCGACAATGAGGCAATACGACAGACAGGCGTATTGGCGATTACAAACTCCGAGACATCTACAGTTTAAAAATTTTTCACATTGGGTGGTATTACAAGAACATTTCTCAGGTTCAGGCTTCCTCACGATGTGTTCCATCAACTTCAGCCGATAGTGTTGCCAATTTAAATTAATAAATGTACGCGAATTCCAAAACATGCGTTGGTATACGTCGTGGTTCAAATCTACGGACATGGAATTGTCATTCAACGGGTCAAACCACCTGTATTATTTTATAATATCATATGTTATACTCGTATATATAGTATAATAAGTTTCTAACTATATTCCATAGTACTAAATAGAGTGGCGCTGGCAAAAGCTTTCTAACATAGTTTTAATTTGAAAAGTTTATGAAGAGAGGACAGCCTCGGGCAAACGTCATCTTGTTCAAACTTTTTTTGAGATTATCTTTCAGCGGTTCTACTCTCTATTCAAGAAAAAAAATGTAAAGTAATTCTCGTGGCTTCGTCTATATCAGTTTGTAGACATTTTATCTTGACATTTTCTAAGAAATGTAATTTTTATCTTTAACATGATTCCATAACTAAATATTCAAAGTCTTCTTAACAACAAAGCTGGTATTTATAATAACGGAGATTAAAAAGTCAATTAATATTTAAGTAAAATACGAGACGAAAGCTAAATCTAGTTTTCCAATTATACAGAAGGACAGGCTAATATTATATATATTATTCGGCAGACAACGGATTTCTGACAGGCTAATCAATATTGTAAAAGGAAATTTAGAAAGATTCCTTTCAGAAACCTTCAATCACTATGATTTAGGTGTGCTTTGAAGGTTAGTTAAATTAGTATTAAGTTCACCAAAAGACTAATTGTAGTTGAAAAGATTTTTCATTTTTAATCGTCGACTGAAATGGGGATTTTCAAGCCCAAACGATGTGGTAGTAGAATCCAAAGAAAATATATAGTTTGAATAACACGAGAGTTTATATAGGAATATTTTTGTATAAAGTTTTCTCTTCTTTGTATTTTGGAGATTTTTAGGTAATTCATGGATTTCAACACCATCGTCCTAACTGGTTGTAACTAATGTTATAAATGCGAAAATGAGTTTATTTGTTTTTTAGGCTCTTACGCCTTAACTACTAAACCGATTATTATGAGGGGTAGACAACGTAGGGTACATTTTATTAACCGACTTCAAAAAAGGAGGAGGTTATCAATTCGTCTGTATGTTTTTTTTTTTTTTTTTTTTTTTTATGTTTGTTACCTCATAACTTTGGACTGGATGAACCGATTTTGATATTTTTTTTTTTATTTGGAAGCTGGTACTTCCCGTGTGGTCCCATTTTAATTTGGTCCAGTTTCGACAACGGCATCCAGTGCAAAACCGTATAAGTTTTAAATTTGCATTAGGTATGTACACGTCAAATAGACGAATAACTCAATATCACGCTAACCGATTTCGATGATTCATTTTTTATTGGAAAGGACGTACTTCAAGGGTAGTTGGATGAGAGTTTGGTTAGGTTCTGATTATGGGATCCGTGACAAAGTAAGAAAATGCAAAACCGTATAAGTTTTAAATTTGCATTAAATATGTACACGACAAATAGACGAATAACTCAATATCACGCTAACCGATTTTGGATGATTCATTTTTTATTGGAAAGGACGTACTTTAAGGGTAGTTTGCTGAGAGTTTGGTTAGGTTCTGATTATGGGATCCGTGACAAAGTAAGAAAATTTCAAGAAACGAGCCTACTCCTTTCTTAAGGGCCGGCAACGCATCTGTGTTTCCTCTCGTGTCGCAGGTGTCCATGGGCGGCCGTGATCACTTACCATCAGGTGACCCGTATGTTCGTTTGCCACCAATATTATAAAAAAACTGTTCAATTCTTAGGAGCCTATTGTGCTTATGTTCGTTGCTGTGTTGCAACATGACGCAAGCATTGTAATTACATTACTTAAGGTGTATTATGTGTGAAGCGATGGTAGCCGAGTTGGTGGTAGAAACTATCGCGGATTATTGATAAGGTTGCGTTCGTACCAAACGTTACTTATTGTACAACCAATTGAAACCATATCGCATACCATACCGCAAAAATGCGCATATTTTAATATACTTAAGGCGGAACGGAGTTCGCGGGCACTGCTAGTAAAATATATTTATGTACACTAAAAATGGAAAAATAAAGTAAATTTTCAAAAAAAAGTATTAACCGACTTCAATATCAATCAAAAACCCATAAGGCACTAAAAAGCGGAAAATAAATAGTTTATCAAATTAACCAAATGAAATAAAACATATGAATATGTGTGCTACCTAGAGATGTATTGGAAGTCGGTGCGAACCGAAAATCATATCATCTACATAGGTACAAAGTTTAAGTCGTCTCTGTAATACATTTCTACCTGGAACAAATTTGAAATTTCGGTTGGCACCGACTTCCAATACATCTCTAGGTAGCACACATATTCATATGTTTTATTTCATTTGGTTAATTTGATAAACTATTAATTTTCCGCTTTTTAGTGCCTTATGGGTTTTTGATTGATATTGAAGTCGGTTAATACTTTTTTTTGAAAATTTACTTTATGGAGAAACATTATACAGTTCCCAAGAGGCAGACCAAATATATATTAAAAAGATCCGAGAAAAAAGAGAGAGTGAGTCCGCGAACAAAAGCTAGAAGTTGTTATATATATTGCTATCTTTTCTCACAGTTTCATACACGCGTTTTTGGTATATTAATTAAGAACAAACTGAAGATATATATAACGATAGTTCTATGTTGAATCTGGACGACGCAGTACTTAATTAAAATAAAATTGGGTATCTGAAATAAGACGTTTCATTTTATTAATCTGACACATCTGAATAATATGATTGACAGTATTATAAGTTAAATTTTCCTGAAATTAGAGAAACGATATTTAATGTAATTAATCGTGATATCGATTCTAAATTAACACGAGAATTAAAAAAGCGTCACATTCAAAATAAATTGTTTTTTCTGATGACAGCTCTCCATCCACAGATTATAGATTTGCCACAGATTACAACAAATAAATCTGTGAGTTTCGGCTTTAAAATTAAAGGAAATTATATCGTTCTATAAGTTATAAATGATCTCTATGTCAAATATTCCGTTATTTACTCATAAAAATGTAGCAGACAAACAAAGTTACTTTTATAATTATTATATTATTCTATATATTATGCACATGTACAATATATTAGGCTATTTCATATTAAAATGCCGTTTATTTCAACAGATTATCTGCCCCATCAGTACAAACAATCCTTAGTAAATTAGCAAATATTTCAACGTCCAGTTTATGTTATAAGGAGAGATGATAGTCATGTAACTAAGAAACGTTTGAGTATGAAGGTGGACGGATATAGGAGTAAAGGAAAGCCGAAAAAGGTATAGATTGATTATGAGAAAAATGATGTGTATAAAAAGTAATACTGAGATGATATCTGACAGAGGAGAGTGGAAAAGGAAAACATGTTGTGCCGACCTTACTTAGGTGGGATAAAGGTAAGAAGAAAAAGATTATATGCATAAAAATGTCAAAACTAAAAGATAAATAGATGCTAATTGTAGATTCCTATAATAATATTTTATTATATTCAGAGCGTCCAAAATGATTCGCGAGAAACTGTATCTATACAATCCATTTACCGATTTTAATTGGCCTGTGTTAAATTTAACCAATACTATAAAGTAAAATGCCCTTTATCTGTCAGTGAAATTAAAACTAACAAATAACGACAATTGCAAGTTTATCTATATGTTTCAATTTGCATTGTTACGTAAATAAAAATAAAGAAAATGTCTTAAGAAAAATAAACACTAACAAAATAATACGGGAGACACTCGTAAAACAAATACTCACTCCACAGTTCCACGGACTGTTTTACTAGGCCAGTTTACTATCGTGCTCCAGAATGAGTTTTACTGCTGCACTATAGAACTGTTGTGTTGAAAATAAATATCTAAGTCATTCTTCCCTGGAATAGAATTAGTTGAAATAGTTGTAGAATTAATTTCTATTTATTTATGTTTTATTTAAAATTTAAAAGTGGTTATAATTGAAAGTTTTTTTTTTATCTTTATATCTATACTAATATTATTAAGAGGTAAAGTTTGTAAGTTTGTGACGTTGTAGGGGGTAATCTCAGGTACTACTAGTCCCCTCCTTCTGCGAGGAAGTCGTCTCGCAGAAGGAGGCGGCGGAGAGGGTCCGGGAGGAGAACCCTCAAAGTGACCCTCTCCGCCAACGGAGGACAGGCAGGAGGAGGCGGCAGTTTGACCGCCGCCTCCTCCCACCGTAACCGGACCTAGGGAGGATGGGTCGGGGGGCCCATTCTCCCATTGCACAGGTCCGGCGGACGGAGGAGACGACCGGTGTGTACACGGTTGTCTCCTAACAAGACGGGGTCCGGCGGCGGCGCTTTCGCCGCTGGGCCAACCGCTGGGGCGGCACGATGAAATCTGTAGAGATCTCGTGTCGCCCCAACTATAGCGGCAGACGTACACCGTGGGGTTTTAGTCCGTGCGAGTCGGACATAACCCATCCTCTCCCCCGAGGGGGTGGGTATCCATAAGGGATTTCCCCACGTAAAAAAAAAAAAAAAAAGGTACTACTAGTCCGATTTGAAAAATTCTTTCAGTGTTATATAGCTCATTTATCGAGGAAGGTTATAGGCTATGTATCATCACGTTAAGAACAATGGGAGCCTAACACCAATGAAGAATGTTTCAAAATCGGGGTTTTTTTCGTCTTGAGAGCTTCCGCTGCGTGTTAGCGTCAGGCAGAGGCTAGTAGGTCTATAAATAGGCAAAGCTAAAACAGTTCAGTAGAGTTTTCTCTTCTATTTATCGAGAGACTTTAAAAAAAAAACATTGCGTATATTAGTGTTTAGATGCGAAGGAAATGCATTAAAATATACATATGAGAATGGTCGTGAACTATATACCATACCAAGTACAGTAATATATATACTTAACTATACATTTACTCATTTTTGTGTACTATTAGACCCTAACTGAAACTGATACATACATACACACACAAATTAATACTTACCTTATGTTTAATGTGTAAAGAGATTTTTTACCTACCGTGCCATAAGAAGTTTTACTTCAATAACTACTAAATATTAACAACCTTTAATGTTATAGATATTAATTACTAAAAATAATGGGACAGATTAATATATACTATTAAATTAATATATATAAATCAGTCTAGAGGTGTATTAAATTTCAATTTAATCTGATGTTTTGAATTGGGTGAAAGTCACATTCAATGATTATCTTTCATAAGTAAATGAACACTAACAGAATTTGGATATAGTTATACTCGTAAATATACAGTTTCAAAAAAATGTGCTTTGATATCGTAAGATCTGTCTGACGCTACGAACATCATGTGAGATCATGCGCTATCCTTCACACTCCCTACCTCCCCGCGCATACCTAAGGCGCGGTACAGCGGTTGCGGTCAGACTGTAATACAAGCGTGTTAAAAATGAAGTCGTTTTATTTGGACTTTCCTAGCGTACATAGTATCATGCGTACATAGAGGCAACAATTCCATAGGCTTATTAAAGCCTTGTTATAACTAATACATCATATTAATTTGTAGCTGATATATAAGCATTTTTGTTGTGGCTTTGCCCTTCAAAAACCCTTACTAATATCTTTAATAATATTATAAATATGAAAGTGAGTTTGTTTGATATGCTATCACGCGTTAACTACTCAACCGATTATCATGACCATTAACTATCATTCAGGACAAAATATACTGTTCCCAAGAGCGAAACCGCAAGCAAAAGCTAGTATGTAATAAGGAAACTGATTTCCTTGCAATATTTTACTAATTTCTCGGTAGAAACGCATGATTTCTAGAAGACACTTCACTCTAATGGTATGTATATAAAACTTTGTCGTATAAAACTGAACAAACAACATTGTAACAACATTACTAAATGTCCGTCGGTCGCAAAAATAATTGTGGAGTTTATACTATACATAACAAATGTAATCACTTTGTTTACGAAAACTCGTGTATGTTCGATGTATTTTATTCGAAAGAACGGAACATATTTTCTAAGACTAGCCCATTTGATTTGGAGGGAATTCTTGAAATATTTTGTTAAGGATGCCAATTTCATACGTCTTATAAATATATGTTATAAAGTTACAATTTTTACTAACATCGTAAATATCAATTAGAGTTTGTTTGTTGCTCTTTCATTTATATAACTACTTAATCGATTATTAGGAAATTTTGCTTACACGTTCTCAGAGGGACAGAAAAGGCCGTAAGGTGCCTTCCAGGTGACCGCGGACAAAAGCTAGTCTTTAATAAAGTTCAACAAAATTGAGGTGTCTGTTGTGTTCGTCAGAGCTAATTTCCGAAACGGTTGAACCGATTTTAACGTGACTTTTACTAACAGACAGAGAAATATTATGTATTTTATCGACAATACATAACATTATTTATACACAACATATATACATATAAATATCGACAATATACAACGCTTTTATTGATAGGTTAAGCACAAATGAAAAAATGTAGTCGAGGTAACTTAAAATCGATAAAGGGTTGTAAGGGTTAAGGAATAATCACGTATTTACAAGTAAATAAACAAAATACAGTCGATTATTAATAAAGCACTTGGCTGCTCATTCACACATAAATTATTGAGAACAAAATCGCGGGTATTGCATAGTTGAATTTTAAAATTTAATTTTTAATGTACTTAAAAAATCTTTAAGAATGTTCTAGAATCTTAAACATACAAACTACCATTTTTTATATTACTTTATACAAATAAAAATATTTATTTTGAATCATTTTCCTGCCTATATTGTGACTGTTGTATGCTTACTGAACCCTTATTAAATACTTTATGATAATAGAGCTTAGTATTTGAAATTACAAAATATTACTCTTAAGAACTATGCTTTTATTGGTTAATAAATAACTTACAGGTTATTAGAGATCTGTGAATTTCGAGGGTAGAATAAACAATGTAAATGTCATACGCCGTACTTGGTCATTACCTAATAAGTTGCCGGAGCGCGCGGACCTCTATCTGAATGTTACTAGAGTGTTTTATTTTAATATAACTTAATATTACAACCAACACAGTAATGTACTACAAAAGAAGATACATAATGAAGTCTCAATATATAAAAACTACAAAACAAAATGTATATTGAAATCTAAATATATAAAAATCCAGTGTGATGATTTTTATCTACGATGGACTCCAAAACTACTCAACCGACCTTCATAAAAGTTGGCATTTATGTATAATTTGGTCCAAATTAAAAGATAGGATAATATAAAACTCGATTAATGGTCTCAATATGTTTTAATTACGAAATAAATTATTGTCATTGTTGATTATTATAAGTTTCATTAGTCTCGAACAGATGGCGCTTTAAATTAGTTTGTTCACAGAAAAATGTAGAACCGACTGTTATATATATCTCATAGACCTCTTTTTTCTTTTCATTTTTCAAATGTATAAAAAATGTTTCATTCTAATTTGTTAGTATAATTTAATTGTATGGCTGTTCCAACAATAAAGTATTTCTTTCTTTCTATAGATGGCGCCACGATTTACTTTTGAATTTCTTTTTCATAATAACTAAGCCAGAACAGCGCGTGGGCGGGTCAGCTAGTATACAATATATCCTACAAAGGTCATGTTATTTAAACAAGGTCCCTTTACAAATAACCATTTTCCATATTAACGTATAATGTAAACCGGAAATCTACCCCTTTTAACGGTTTTCACCCGAGCATTCACAATGGGCTTAATGTACAAACAAGAATTTCACTCTATAATCCAGCGTTAATCCCCAGTATTGCCACCCCTAAACGGTCTTCTGATTGAAAACAGACAAAAGGATTTTTTGCTAGCGAAAAAAAAGGACAAATACCTTTCAAATACCATTGTAACCCGAGATTTGTACCCGACGCAGATATTGAATTATCTTCCACTCTCATAATAATGGAGACAAGACCGTGACCGCTTTCCTCGAGTGCCTAGCTGAGGGTTAGGATCGTGTTTTTTTCTCAGATAATAAATGACGTATCTTGCATTTTCTTTATTTATTTATTCAAGAAATGCAACGTGTGTTTTAAACCGCCGCTACTTTAAAAGAAGGAAGTTCTTTACTTCCCTGTTTGGCAATTTTCTGATAATTGTTTTCTGATATCTGTGTCCCGCCCTAATAAGAAAAAAAACCGTTTGACAAATTATATACCTAAACCTTCCTCATGAATCATTTTATCTACTGGTAAAAACCGCATTTAAACCCGTTCAGTGGTTTTTGAGTTTATAGCGAACAGATAGACAGACGAGGCAGTGGACTTTGTTTTATTACTACATATAATTTTAAGGTATCTTAAAATGCACGGAATTATATATTATAACCAGCTGTATCCGTAGCTACGGCCACGTTTATTATCCAATAATCTAATGTTATAAAGTTCAAGAGATTTTCCACTTTATAGACCAAATATTGTGAAACATTGTAGGCTAATAACATGACGGCGTGACTTCTAAAAGTAGCGCAATTACCACATACAATGTTGGTCAGAAAGAACGATAACGAAATAATAGTTCGGGAATAATATATGGGGAAGCGAGGTGTAATAAAACGGCTTTACCAGTAAAAATCGAGCTAGTGCCAAGCTATAATAAGTGTAAATAAAATCAAGGCAGTCATAAGAACTGCCGACATTATTCAAAACTGAAAAGAATGAAATTACTGTGTTCTTTTTAGAATTTTTGTATCAATTTATAGTCTGAGCTATTTAAACGTCATAATTTCTAAATGACATACTCATTGTATGGTTTCCACATCTATTAACACTCGGAGCAATAATTATAAACAGTTTTATCAAGGGGCACGGTAGCGACCCCGCCAAGTCTAGCAAAAAAGCGGCACGACCTTACTATTCTTTTCTCGAAGCTATTCAGGCCATTTTCGACCAACTATAACTTCGTGGATAAAAATAGTAGCCAGTAGTTAATCTATTTTATTTAAAACATAAAAGATTTTAAATACTGATATAATATGGTCACTATAAGGAGTAGTTAGGTTAGCTAATTACGTAATAAATTAAAACAGAAGGTCCCTTAAGTAGGGACTTAATAAAGTAACCGACTTGGTATTACATGGATCTCACAACTTTTATGGTAGAAGAACCGAGTTGCGATACTTTTTTTTTACAAGTTTTGTGTTTGATGTCATATGGTTTATTAAGTAATCCAACATATGGTGGACTGCATAATATCAAATCAATCAATCAAATATCTATACAAAATATCAATATTATATGTACACAGACCGCTATATTACGCGTCGCTAGTGTCTCGCAAGCGTAGTACGTCACGAGCATATCGACATCATCAGTGACGATCGGTGACGCGATATCATAAGATTTTACCCATCCAAATAATAAAACACGCATATGATACAGTTATGTATATACAATGTCTTGCACGAGTGCGATTCGTCACGAGCATGCCGACGTCATCGGTGACGCGAGCTCATAAGGTTTTCCCTGCCAATTTTTATTTAATTCCTCGTCGTGGCGAAAGACGTCTTCAATTTAATTACTTTCATTGCTGTAAAAAGTTTGCGTTTTGTACATGCAGAAGTATAAAAAAGAGGAAAAAAACCTACTCGAATTATAGTATTTCACCTGGCGACCGAAAGAAAGGAGCTACACAGATAACATCAGTTCCCCCTATACAAAAGACAATGGGGCTTCGAATAAATACCTTATCAACGAGGAGCGAATCCCGCAAAATGTCACTAACTACTGAAAGATAAACGGAAAAGTTGTTTTTATTTCTTCGTTTGGTTTCCCTCTTGTCCGGCCCATTGTTACCGCGATCGCTACTCCATCCTAATTGTGTAAATAAAAAGTTATTTGACATTTCACAAACATATTTTTTTGTGTTCTATTTCAGTTTCCTGCACATATTCAACCACTAATCTAATAACTTGTTTTATGTCTGGTATATACAATTCAATGTCTTTTTTTTCAATATTTATATTGTTACTAACAACTGTCCACGACTTAGGCCATGTTGAATTGAAATATGGAACGCAATTAAAATAAAATATACTCCATCACAAGCGGTGTTGAAGAATATCAATCCTCATTTCCTATTATTACGGCATCTACTTACAAATAATATACAATAGAAAAATAATAACTGTATTCAACAATAATAGTTGATCATTATAAAATTTCAGTTTTAATACTAACCAAACATTTGAGACCATTGGGCTTTAGGACGATGCTGTATTGGATAATCCTTTGGAAATCTCTCCTCCGTCCACATCGTTTGCAATGACACTTTATACACGGCGACATCATTTACGTCACAACCCACTACCGACAAGGCGAATATCGAGAACATAGAAAGCAAGATGGCGGCCATTTTAAATTGTGCCGCCATCGCGGACGTACCTTCTACGAAGAACGCAACAATTTAATTATCACTATTTATAATAGAGTTTATATTTTTCTAAATTATTTATTTTTATTAAATTTCACGTGCGTGCAACGGCTGCGGAGAGATACCGTGGACTTTTCTATTTTGGATTCCCGTTGCTCTCTCGACGGAAATAAACACATTGGCGACGTTACTGTGCGCGCGGGAGCGCTGTGCATCCGAGTTATTTATATTAGATTTAGGATATTATTTATAAGCTCTCGTACACTATCAATACACTGTTTTATGGCAGGAACTAGATTTCAATACAAGTTATTTGCGCTTACCGTATTATACAGTTGGTTTTCTAGTATTTCAAATCGTTCAAAAAATTCTGAGAAACAATAATGATATTTGGAAGAAATATTTCACGCGGAAAGTCTACAGTGCGTTTTGTAATTGATCCAGTTAATAACGATTTATATTGTATAGTTCAATGAAAGAACGTGATCATTGTAAAAGTGTAGGTAAATGACTGAATTTTGCTGTATTCGTATATAAGTGATATAACGAAAATTTTAATGCCCTTTAAATTACTCCCCAAATAAATGCCGGGGACGGTCCCAGATGTTTCTGTCCCTTTGTTTTATTACAAAATGGTGTTCTAATGCAGAACATTAACCCGCCTCAAGTGTCCGCAAGGCATTGATTGATTAATAGCACGTTCCCTTAGATATTATTGATTTTCAATTTCTGTACCTTTTGTGAGTTAAACTAAATATTTATAGCTTATGCAGTAAATTAAAATTTAGATATTGATCTATACTAATATTATAAAGCTGGAGGGTTTGTTTGTTTGGTTGAACGCGCTAATCTCAGGAACTACTGGTCCGATTTTAATAATTATTTCAGTGTTATATAGCTCATTTATCGAAGAAGGTTATAAGGCTATCATTATGCAAACATCAATAGGAGAAAAGCACCAATGAAGAATATTTCAAAATCCTTTTTTTTCCTTTTGAGAGCTTCCACTCCGTTTTACCGTTAGTCCAAAGTAACTACTCCATACGGGCGAAGTCGCGAGTAGAAGCTAATTATTTTATAAAAGAAATGGACGTGTGAACATACCTATATTGACTTAATTTGATTCGTTACTTGAATCAACAAAGTTATTGTTTATAAGACAATAAGCAAAGACTAACCGCTTACCATGGAGAGATAAATATCTATTAACGGCTGACATGTAAATGGTAGCTAATTACTCAACTGAATCTCTAGGAGTGGTGTGTTAACGGAACTAAAACATGACACAGCGTGAAAATAGGACGCTCTAATACATTTTCCATTTACGCTATGTTTGGTAGTCGTGATCGAGTCTGATATGTTTGTGAATCGAATGTCGAAACATTCAAATAGAGGCCTGGTAATTTTAGTTATTTTATTATAATTCTACTAGCGGTCCCCACGGACGTTGTCCTTTTTTTTATTTACGTGGGGAAATCCTTTATGGATACGCCACCCTCTCGGGGAGAGAGTGGGTTATGTCCGACTCGCACGGACTAAAACCCCACGGTGTACCGTCCGCCGCATGGTAGGGGCGGCCAGGGATCGAACCTGCTGTCTTTCTGAGAAACCGCCCCTGCGGCAGCCTGGCGAGTGAACGCCAGGCTTCGTCCTGCTATAGAGAGACTACTGGGTACACAACCAGTCGTCTCCCCTCGTCAGTCTCACCTGTGCAATGAGGAGATGGGTCCCCCGTCCCATCCCCTCAGGCTCGACTCGGGGTGGACGTTGTCCTGCCCTGATAATAAAAAAATTCTTGAGAAATTATATACCTTCCTCATGAATCACTCACTACTGTTGAAATTCGCATGAAAATCCGTTCAGTAGTTTTTGAGTTTATCATGAACAGACAGACAGATAGACGCGCCAGAGGACTTTATTTTATACTATAATAAATAAAATAACATAATAGTAATAATAATACTATGAGATTAAATTTTATTATTGTCCATTTCAAAGACTGACGTTTTTAAGGTCTCCGACTTGTATATAAAACATTCCTATTGAAAAACAGGAGTGTTGCGCGAAATATTCAATGTAAGTAACTAATTCATGTATAGCTTTAAACAATAATGCAATTTTATTTGAAAATCTGTTGAAATTGTGCTATTTATTCCAAATTAGTTGAAATATACATCTATTTAGTACTTTCGTTACATTATAAACTTATACGAAAGACACTCAAGTTATCTATACATATAATCATTACATAGTATATTACATAGTATAAAACAAAGTCCCCTACCGCGTCTGTCTGTCTGTCTGTTCGCGATAAACTCAAAAACTACTGAACGGATCTTTATGCAGTTTTCACCATTGGATAAAGTGATTCACGAGGAAGTTTTGGTATATACTTTGTCCAGGATTTTTTTATAATCAGGGCGGGACAACGTCTGCCAGTTCCGCTGGTGAGAATATAAATGTAACGTGTTTGTACTATTTACATTAAAAAGAATTGTTGCAGGTCTTTAGAAATAAGTAATAAACTGCTAAAGTACTACATTCACGTTAAAAACTCATATAACAAAGAAATTCATAAAGCATATCGTCGAGTAACATTTAGTCTAGGTTTCATTAAATTCGGTTCACTCTATCAAAAGTTATTGTAATTTTAATGACGACGCGACTTAAGTACGAGAAATGTAGATAAGTAAGTATACTTAATACATTCAGATGATTTCATTAGTCACTGTTTTTTTACATTAGGTTCCACGAAACGGACACAGCTAGTATATTAATATTTATCTTAATATATATATTTCTTGTGTGCGTGTGTATGTGACTGAACTCCTCCTAAACGACTGGACCGATTTTGATGAAATTTTTTGTGTGTGTTCGTGGAGATTCGAGAATGGTTTAGATTCACAATTGGACCCGGCAGGTGGCGCTGCGATCGACTTTTAGGATTTTTTTTGTTTTCAAGGCAGGACAACGTCCGCCCGGTCCGCTAGTATTCTATAAAATGTTATGACTTAATGTAAAACGTGGATGTTATTCTTCCAATATTATAATAAACAAACTTGTCATTTTTAAAACTAAATCATTATAGCTCGCCGTAAACAGTTTAAACTGTAACCTACTCTATTCGTTGGTATTAAAAACGGAACTTCAGTCCGGTCGGTCCAGAGGGAATAATAAAAACTTGAAAATTATGCGCTCGAAACTTCGTCTATAGAGGCATTCGCTACGGACTCCGCGTGGATTGAACTCAAATAAAACTCCTCTTGTATCGGGGATTCAGTTCGTTGGAGAGATATCGCATTTTCGAACTGCTATTCTAGAGTTCGCGATTATTAAAGTTTTTTTATTATTCTCCTAGCTGTCCTTTTAAACTTTGAAATCGTGTGAAAATATTTAAAGTTCTTTGTTTTTACTTGTACAATTCTGAATTAAGTGTAACTGTTTTGTTTGATAACTTTGTAAAAATATTAGGTCTTTACCTATGAAATTGCCGTTTTGTATGAAAAAATTTAAACGATTTTTTTTCATGTATTTTTTATTTGTATTAATCGAAGTAATCACCCATGCAATCAATGCATCTTTGCCAACGCAGTGGCAGTTTATTGATGCCCTTCTTAAAGAAATCAGCTGGACGGGAGGCAACAAATTCTTCAAAGGCATTTTGTGCTGCCTCTCGGGTATTGAATTTTTTTCCCGCCAAGGAGTTATCCAAATTCTGGAAAAAGTAGTCTGTAGGCGCAAGGTCTGGTGAGTAGGGCGGATGACGGAGAACTTCCAACCCCAGTTCTTGCAACTTGGAAACCGTCTGCTGTGCAGTATGAGGTCGCGCGTTGTCGTGCAGAAGCAGCGGAGACGAGCGATTAACCAATGCTGGTTGGAGGTGTGCCAGCTTCTCCATCATTGTGTTCAGTTCTTCACAGTACACATCTGCAGTAATGCTCACCCCGTTTGGTAAGAAGCTGTGATGAATCACACCGGCGCTAGACCATCAAACAGTGACCATCACTTTTCTAGGGGTAAGTTTTCGTTTAGGGCATTGTTTAGGTGCTGAACCAAGATCCAACCAACTTGTTGAGCGCTTGGGATTATCAAACAGAATCCATTTTTCATCGCAGGTAACAATGCGGTTCAAAATTCTTTCATTTGTGTGTCTGTTGAGCAGTGCAAGGCACGTCTCGACGCGTACTTCGCGCTGGCGATCATTGAGTTCGTGGGGCACCCATTTGTCAAGCTTTTTTACCTTGCCAATTTGACGCAAATGGACCAATATTGTTTTGACGCTAACGTCGAAAGCTACTGCTAATTCAGCCGTAGACTGTGTATCACCAGCTTCCACAATCGCCTTTAATTCGTCATTGTCGACCAAAGTCTTCGGACGACCACGAGGTTCATTTTTCAGGTCGAAATTCCCAGAACGGAAGCGAGCAAACCAATAACAGGTGGTGCGTTGGTTTGTAGTGTTAGCTCCGTAAACGTCGTTGATGTTGCGTGCCGCTTGTACCGCGTTGCTGCCACGACGGTACTCATATTCCATAATTATTCGAATTTTTAACGTATCCATGATGACAAAAAAGATTGAAATGCGATGAAAATGTAACAGTAATCAATAAACAAATGACTACTTTTGGAAAAAGAATTCCATGTTTTTAAAATAAACTTAATTTGAAATTAGAATTCTTAGCCAAACAAAAATTATTTTGATTTGAAATGGCCAGTACTGCAGAACGGCAATTTCATAGGTAAAGACCTATTATTTGCCAGTGTAGTTATTTTACATCTATACTTTATCTAAGTATATTTAAGTATGTTTTTGTCATGATAAGGAATTGTGGTGATCGTTTTGGTAACTTTAATACGTCGCATCTAAGTTACTAACTTTGTATTGTATATTTTTAGACGTCTCGACTTTCACGGTCTGTTTTATTTGGAATTCACTCTATTTATTTATAGCTAGCTTTTGCACACAGCTTGGCTTGTGTTAATTTAGTAAAATAAAAAGCCGGCCATGGCTTTTTAAACTTAGTACTATATTTTTAGTTTAACCTTACTAGTAAACTATCGTTCGTTTATATTAATTTAATTATTGCCCTACAATTATTTGTATACTTACTCTGGGGGTGGTGGAGCGGCTTGTTCTCTAAGAATAATGATTTTATTTTTTTCTGTAATATTGCGTACATATATACATGAGTATAATTGTTTGTTGCCATTAATAAATAAAAGAAAAAGCTTTTTATGGGTAAAAAAATGTATTAAATTGGTTGACTATTCTTTAAGTTTATCGATTACAAGCAGAAAATCAAATCTTTTTTTATAGTAAAAGTTCAAACAATATCACAGTACATTATTAATCATTTTCAAAAAGTCATCGCCAATATTTGCTAGTAAAAATTTAATATTCAAAGATAACTTATGTACTTAGAGAAAAATAGATGTTGATAAATATGAAATTAATTGGCAAACCCAAAAGTTTTTTTTCTTATGGAAAAGGTTTCTATTCAAAACATTATTGTGAATTAGCTGCTATTTCAGTGAATATTAGACGAAAGTTAATTATAGAGTTAAGAATATTTGTACATATTCTCTTAGTTTAGAAATATTAAAGTGTTTATGAAAAACAAACAGTGCGTGTATCTGTGTGTGGAGCAAGCGGAGGAAGTGACCTCCTTTGGCTTATATCTATTAAATTATATATATGAGAATTTATTTTAAATTATATACTATACTATGTCCCGTAGTATAAATATTTAACTAAACTTTTTGAAGTGAAACTTCTTTATCGGCGTTGGAAAAAAATTTACCGTCACATTTTTCGGTTACGCGTCACATTTTTCCGTTACGCGCCATCTTTTTTGTATTCATGTCTATGATAATAAAATCCTTTTGTTTAAACTTTATCTAATTTAACTTTATTTGTATTCATGTCTATGATAATAAAATCCTTTTGTTTAAACTTTATCTAATTTAACTTTATTTAACCAATTTCTGGAAAGTTGCATATAGATCATTTTGCGAAAAATAAGGCCTTAAACAAGTTTCACTTCTTACGTGTGTACACTAGTACACGCACACATTTTTTTTTTTTCAATTATAGCACCGCAAAGTAACTGCACTTTGTCTGAAGGTGAGCACAGAACAATATAAAAACAATGGCGACTAGCGAGAGACACAGTTTCACGGTACAGCAAAGATAAGAAAATGCGAACTTTTCAGTTCGTGCCGAGATAGGATTTACCGTAAAACTATGGCTCCGAAGCCCAGCGCGCGTGGTTCGGGTATGAAAAGGAGAGGAAGGGATTAAATTAAATAGCTCTTCAGAACACTCGCCATAATATAGACGGTAGAACACGCTCAGTGGAGCAATGTCAGTGCGCAACTTTTTTTTGTCATAGCAGGCTAATGTACATGTGGGTCACCTGATGTTAAGTGATCACCACCGTCCATAGACACTAACAACACCAGGGGAGTCGAAAGTGCGTTGCCAGCCTGTATTTAGTGGGAAGGGGAGGGAGTGGCAGAGGAGGGGAGGTGGGCCTCCGGCGCTCTCACAGACCGAACGAAACGCAACAATGCAAGCACTGTTACTTCACGTCGGTTTTCTATGAGAGGGTGATACTACCCCGGGTGAGCCGAGCCATTCATGCTGAAACCAGTAGTAGCATCAGCGTGGCTCTACCACCTTGAAGCGGCTCTATAAACTCTTTACTTATTTCGTTATACTACTAGACCCAGATAATAGACTTATGCGTATTTAGACACACACACACAAATACATATCTAACTTACATTTAACACGTAACAATTTTTTTCCCTACGCGGCTACGGTGTCATAAAAAGTATCAATCACTTCATAACCTTTAAATTAAGTAATGTTTACATAAAATTAAGTGTTTAAAGCGATGTATTTTTCTGTTCCTACAGACATCTACGGCGTTATTACAAAAATGTTAAATACGTATTGAATACTTGCTTTAAAAAGGTTTCGTAATAAATGCACCGCGGTCGCTGAATATTCGCCATCTTGCTCTTTTGTCTCGCTTTGGTTACGTTAGGTTAGACTTGCGAAAAAGGATAACGCGAACTTGTCTCGGGTGAGCGCGGTGCATTTAATACGAAACCTTTTTAAACCAAGTATTTAGCTTTTTGGTAATACCACCGTTACAGTTTAGTCGAGTCGTAACTGTGTTATTAAATAGAGATGTCTGTAAAATGAAAACTATGTTATTCTTGTTTAACATAGTGCTGCTAATAATATTCGTATAAATTAGTTTGTGGAAATTATTAACACAATAATATGGACCGCGATATAAAACTCGATATTTCATTTTAACACAGTTTTCAACTACAAAGCAAATTTAACGCTAAAACAATTAGGACCTAACAAAACACTTTAAGCAATGTGACTGTGTGAAGCTATTAAATTAATTGGACGTAGGCAGTTTTGTTGTGATTCGAGGAGATAAAAGAGTATGTCTATTACTGTTATGGACGAGAAAGTTTGTGAGGGCGGATATATATTTGTCAGTATATAGTTTAAATTGGCCAAACGGTGAGGATGATTGTCAAGTCGTTTAGAAAAATGTTGTTGTTGTTCTATGACGTACCTCGGCGTGCGCTACTGAAGCCGTTGTAATTACACGAAAATGCATGTGTTATCATTTATTAGACTTTTTGTGAAATTACTATTTACACTTTTTAGACTTTTTGTGAAAAAAATTGTTGCATGTGTCTAGGAATAAGTGATAAAATACATTTCAATTATTTTTAGAAATGTCTGTCTGTCTGTTTTTTTATAAACACGTATCACTGCTAAAGTATCGCGTTAACGATAAAACCTGACTCGAGTAATATTTGGTCTTGGTTTCATTAAAATCGGTTCATTCTATCAAAAGTTATTGTAATTTTAATGACGACGTGACTTAAGTACGAAAGAAAAGTAGATAAGTAAATATCTTGATACATTCAGATGATTTTATTAGTCACTTTTTTTTTACATTAGGTTCCACGCGGACGGAGTCGCGGGTACAGCTAATCTATTATAGATACACGAATAAAGATTAATTTAAAATAACATAGAATACGGGATAAATTCTACAAACTACAAAAAGAAACCATTTTAGTTAACAATACATTATTCTAACTGTAGTCTATTGAGCCTATAAGTTTCGACGTATAAAAAGGTACGAAGACTAGATGTCTAGTTTAATAATATCTGTTCTGTATAATATCTTTTTATTACAGTTGTTCGCGTAACTCAGTGTAAGCTACACCTAGTTTCAAATTAATTGTCCGGGATGGATATTATCTCCAAATATAATTTCTTACCTCAATTTTCCTTTCTTTTCCCTAATCTCAGCTTTATTTTTCTCACGGTAATATATTTTTAATATACCAGAGAGGGATACGGAGGGTGACCTCGATATGATACTAGTCACGCTAAGACCAATATCACCAATGAAAAAATTGTAGTCCGGTGAAGCTGTTAAGACTTTGCTAGCTCAATAGTTTAGTCAGTTCGAAAAAAAAAGACCAATGAAAAGTGTTTCAAAATCGTTTTTTTTCTTTTGAGGGCTTCCGTTGCGCGTTACCCTTAGCCCAAAGTAACAAATCTACGTGGACGTAGTCTCGAGCAGAAGCTAGTATTATAATAAAGTATGAGAGATTGTTTTGTCGAGTCCTTAAATGCGCTAGCCAATAGGACTTGAAAAAATATTTTTGCATTTTATAGTTTATTTTCTGAGAATGTAACATCATGATATGATTATTAGAAGCGAGGCGATTACTATACAAAGTGTGAGTCAGAAAGTAGCAAACGATAGCAAAGTGATGGTACGGGTCTATCTATTTCTAATTGTGTTACTCTATTTGATACCTAAGTAATAATCCATTAATATTCTAATTGGAATCTAATAGTTATTTTGAAATGCTTATTAAGATCTACATTTTAACACAATATTCAACAATGTAAGCCAAATAGTTCATAAGTTATTACAATTCAAACTGTTTGATTATGTCAGCTTAAATACTAATTTCTTGTTTCAACATTCTTAAAGAAACATAATAATTGATTGTGTAATATTCCCTTCATTGTGATTCTCGTATATGGACAGCCATGGATTACTAAATATATTTATTTGCTAAATACACGTAACCTAAGTTTGTGAATATAGCTTTACTAGCGGGCACGTTCCGTTCCTGTAATAAAACCTTGACAAATTTTATACCTGAACGTTCCTCATGAAGCACTTTATCTACTGGTGAAAACCGTATGAAAATCCTTTTAGTAGTTTTTGAGTTTATCGCGAACAGACGATAGACGTGGCAGAGAACTTTGTTTTATAATATGTAACGATAATGTTTGAGGTTAGGGCTTTAAGAAAATAACTTTTTTCACTCATTAACGTGTAACGTGACGATTATTTGCATAGAAATGTCGCTTTATCTTGCCTATAGGGGGTGATTAATTGCGAAAGTTGGCTAGATGCTATGGAAAAGTTTAGGAAGATTCGGATCCAGTGGTGAATAAACACAAGCTGATAATTCGAACGTGTAATATTCGATACAGTACAGGATGTTTTTTATTGCACATCACAAATCCCCCTATTTCGTTCTAAGGTGTGTCGTAAAATATCTTAAGGCCTTTCGTCCTTCGTTCAAAAAGGAGAACGGTTTCGGATCCCTTTAAGAGGTGTATGGTCACGTTCCACCGCGTCAATGTTTGACGTCCATTACATCATAATCCGGGCCGGGTGCTATTTGATGGATTAGCCGTCTGTCTCGTGAATTTTATGTTTTTTTCGGGAGTCATTGTTAGTTAGTATTAGACAACCAATTTTATATTGTTATTTAAAGATCTTATTACAATAACGTTAAATACGCTTTGAACATATGATAAAAAAAAGTTTGAAATCAAAAGAGTTTCTTATTAATTTTTAATATTGTTATTTAAACATTTACCGTCTTATTACAAAAATGTTAAATACGCGTTGAAAACTAGTTTGATCACAAAACAGTTTCTTACCTTTTTTTATAGACGGATACTGTTTATTTTTAAACTTTCCTGTTACTTTAATTTATTGTATTTCTATTTGACGGCAAAAGGAGTTTTGTATAATTAATTAGAATTAGATAAATGAAACGATTTTAGAGATTCACAAGTAAATAATAACTATGACTATATGACATTAATGACATTTGACAGTGTACTTAACCTTCAAATTATCCATTTTACGCTCTTTGACGTAGTATATCAAAATTTATATATTGCTTATTTCAAGAAAGACATCATTTTCTTCTAACCAAAATGTGAGAATAATAATAACAAATTTAACTTAAAATATATACATTTTCTTAATAAAGACTTAAACAAAAATATTATACATTAATTCGAATTGTTTGCAAAATAGATCTGCATGGAGTAGAACATTTTTCTAAAACGCAAATTTATGTAATGAAATTAATATGGTGAAGAAAAAAATGAAGCGATTTATATTAATTCAGTATGTATACTGTACAGACTGTATACAAATAAATAAAGAATAAGTCACCGGCCGTGGGAATTCAATACCCATTTTTTAGAGATTTACCGTGTCGTTCAATTAATGACTTCAGGCTGCCAGAGTTTTCCATCCTTCTTTAAAGAAAGGTATATAAGGCTCAGATATAAAGCTGCGGTACGTCAGAGGAGATTAGTTCCGTTCACGTGCTTAGTTCGATTCGCATTTTTGTATTCAAGGCAACAATCCGAGCCGAAGTGCGACCATTCTGGCACACTTGTGTTAATTGCCATTCGTCTGAGCGCCTTAAGCGCTCGCTCTAAAAGTCCGGTGAAGCTGTGAAGGCTAATAGCGGTTAGTCACTTCGGAAAAAAAACTATACAGGCTTAATGCTAATGATGACAGTGATTATCTATATATTAATACGTGAAGCCAAATCTTTGTATCCCTTTTTGAAAGAAATGCGTGAACTGATGAACGTGAAATTTGACATAGTTAAAGTTTATATGGAGGAGAAGTGCAGAAAGCTATTTATTTTATATAAAATGCATTATAAGTACATTAAATTAATTAAAATATGCATTACTCACACTACTGCTCCAATTTTATACAACATATACACACATGTAAATAAAAAAGACATTTTGATATCCGTCAATAACGGACTTCAAAAAAGGTTGCGAAGGCGGTTGCTATGCTCGACTGTATGTATTTTTTAACCGACTTCGAAAAAGGAGGAGGTTACTACGTTCGGTTGTATGTATTTTTTTTTATGTATGTTAATCGATATCTCCGCAAATTATGAACCGATTTTAATAATTCTTTTTTTATTTGAATTAGTTATATTCAGCGGTGGTCCCGTATAAATTTGAAGAAAATATTCAACCCCTAAGAGGGTTAAATATCGTTTATTTGATTTTCACCCACTTCGTCTCTACGTATTTTCGTGAAATTGGAACCGATTTATTATACCCATTACGAACCAGATATATTTATGAACACTAAAAATGGGGAAATAATTTTTTTTACAAAAAAAAATAAACCGCCTTCGATGTTAAAAACTAATAAGGCACTAAAAAGCAAAAAATAACTTATTTATTAAATTAACCGAATTAAATAAAAGATATTGATATTTGAACTACGTAATTATATATTTGAAGTCGATGCCATTGATAAAAGAACCCTAATAAAGTTCAAACTTTAAAAATTCAATGAACTATGGTCGAATGTCGACCACTGGGCGCCCACTAGTAATTAGTAAATACCACAATCAAATCCAGAAAGTATTGTTACTCCCGTAGGTTAATAAAACACCGTTAGTATCGGAAGAAATTTATTTTCCCCTTATATAGATAAAAATCAAATAGAATCACTTTCACATGATTACACTATAATCATATTTACACCATACAATTTTGTAGTCACATTCCTCTTTAATATCATTTCTTTGTTTCTCTTCTTCGGAGTGAATACGTCGATATTAAAGGAGAACTGTACTCGGAC